>PUQB01000122.1:128917-543480 GCA_003024785.1 Selaginella tamariscina
CTCATGTTTTTGAATCAAATATCAAATTGTACACTTGAAACTTTAGATTATAATCATCAAGAAGGGAAACCATCTTTTTAATAACTTTACATCATACTTTCATGAATATTAACGAACTTAAGGAACACCATCAAACCTTGAATCAAGAAAAATCCCACTTTTTAATATTTAAAGGATTAAAGATACATACTTTATATGTTCTATAAGTGTCCACATTGACAACCATGATGCAGAGTTAAGAAATTAATTTTTTTTTTTTTCTAATAACTGTATTTGACTCAAAAATGAAGTTGATACAAAAACCAATATCAACTTTTATATTCCATCGGATATTGATTTTCTAAGGAAGTACATGCACTTAACCTTCCAAATGAATACCCAACTGTTTTTGGCTCATCGACACCTCCAAACATAACCTATTGAACTTAACAAGTGGATAACCTCAACTGATGCTCTTGTTAATCAAGAAATCACCCTTGTTCAAGAGCTTATCCTCATAGTGCAAACAATGTTGCACCGCAAAATGCAAAAAAAACAAGATGAAAATACTATGCTTAATTTTGTTACTAGGGTATAATTTTCTTAACTAAAATACTATTGTAAATACTAAGGGTCTAGGAACAAGGTTGGTTTTAAGGTTTATAACATGTATAAATTATCTTAATGTTCATTAAAATATAATAATAAGACATTTTATTTATTTTCCCATTTAAAATATATTTCTATTTCACAATAATTTTATTATATTATTAATATAGAATATATTTCATTTTTGGATTATAAAATGTTCAACAAAATATTATTCATTTTCGAATTACATAATGTTTAACCTTATCCTAGTTATATGTTTCGACTATGCATATTGCCACTTTGATTTTTTCAGGCCGATCTACAATCCAAATTGTTGTTGTCTCTGTTTCTTGAACCTGCTGCAACCAACTAATTCTAATCTTTTGGTCAGAAAAGTCTACCTCTGTCACAAGTGCATAAATTGGTTTAGTTGCTGTCTTTGGTCCTCGCAGCTGTACAACATCATCAAGGAGCGGCCAAACCGGTGCATTACCAGCATGCCAGCTACAAGCAACCTTCTTGGAATTCCTGTTTTTTATCTCCAAGCAATTTTGACGTTTTTCCTTTTCTCATCTCAAAATGGCAAAATGCAAATCTCACGTAACATCCGACTTACAGGCTGAATGTTGTTGTGGTCGAATTTCTCCATACTGGTTGCTAGCAAGTAATTGCCACTAGCTGGATCAATCTCTGGATACCCTCCTGTGATTTCGTACCTATAATAATCAGCAACAAAAAAGACGTCTTGCTCACCATCTTCTTTGCAGTATACAAAACAGTAGCAAAATTTTGCAATCCAAGGCAACTCTCCACATACTTGCTTTGGGTTGTCAACAACACAATGGACATTCTTCCTTGTGAAAATAAATCCTCCAACCATTAGACTACTAAACTGGATGACGTTAGGCTCAACAAGTACTTCCTGCTCTGATTTGTCATAAAACAACATCAAACCTTTTGCCTCAGTTTTTGTCATTCTCCTCCTCTTTGGCTTGCCTATGAAATACCTTTCCTTTGAAGCAAGTCTGCCCAATCTGAGTTTTCTGCCCCAGCATAGATGGCCATTGCTTTGGCCTGAGATGTCACATGGAAGTAACATGTATTGGGGTCATTGTTTGTGGCTCCACATATGCTCTTTGCAAGGAGTTCATCCCACCGCTCATCAGGATTTAATCCATCTTGTCAGTAATGACAAGTGCTTGCATTCTTTCAAAGAACAACCTAGAGAAAAAAATTAGAAGATATTTAGAACAAATAATTTAGTACCTATTATGTGTTTTGCTGAAAGTGATTTCAAGTTGTTTATTGTTGGTCTTTATGTTGTTTATGTCACCGAACATTCTTTCAAACTTGTACGTCCACAACCTGTCTGGTGGGCCTAACTCCAAAATGTCTTCACAATGATGTTTGCTCCCAATCACATGAGCAAGAACTGAAGCATTCTCATTGTATCTACTCACCCAACGCACATTCCAAGCCTCAGATAATGCCTCTAGTGCTGCAATAGACTCCTTGTTCCAGCCATGGATTCTCTGTGTGATCATAAACAAGCTTTGCTAGTTCAGTCGCTATTTGAGCTATCTCAAAATCTGTGGAATGAAGCAAGTCAGCGAAAACATAATTGGAGTACCATTGCAGAAGTGTTGGTGCTCCTGGGCCTTCCAATATGCAATGCGCTTGAATGGATTCTCAGGTGGCCTGCCAACCTTCATTGTAGAAGTTCTTGAGTTTAGTACTACCTGTAACCTTTCCTTCACAATTTCTTTGGCAGCACTATTCTTCACCAAACTGAACATCTTCTCATTGGTCTCCTTGAAAACTTTCAATGCCAAAGTGTGCAATAAATCAAATGTTGTATGATGGAGCATGTCGAAACCTTGTTGCCTAAGCCGCACTAGCAAGCTTCTGCCCCTCACACCCATACTATGTGCACCTTGAATATTTGATTGATTAAGACATTGCAAGCCTTCGTTGACATGTGACATTGTTCGCATGCCATCGGAAAACCTGCTCTTTTCCCACACGTTGGTGAAAGTTAGATTCTTGTTGTCATTAACAACAAGACATCTACGACAAGGTACTCTACCCCTGGAGATAACAGAAAATTAGCTTATGAAAAGTAAATTATTAAATAAATAAATATTTACCAAAGGACATTTTTAGTAGCTCACATGCAGCAACCAGGTCTGCCGTGACAGCAAAAAGAATGGCTCGTTGTTGAAATTGTTGTTGCATGCCTTTTATGTCCAATGCGTATTCAACAGGATAACCCTCATAAAATAAACTCTCCAATTCTAAAATTATGTGTTCCAAAAAAATGTCGAGAGCATCAGTACCTTTCTGTAGAGCATCCTTACGAATATATAAGCATGACAAGGTCATCCACTTCCTTTAGGCATTTGGAACCTCCATTGAGCACCACCACATTTATTGCATATATGCTATTCAACTTTGTTGTGAATGAGTTAAAACCATCTGCATGAAGCATAAGCACTATATTTCGAGGCTCCCTCTGCTCAAGTCTTTGCCTATAGCTGGTACGATTTGCACACCATGGGCATTGTATTTCATACACTTGACGATCTTCATTCCAATATTGCTACTCTCCACAATGTGTACATCTTGTAGGCAACTCCCATTGCTTTCTTGGATCAAAAAATCCTTCAACTCCTCCCACTCTCTACTATGCCAAATCTCTTTGATAATATGAACATTGTTTGCTTCTTCATTTGCTATTCGATGTGGAGTCATGTCACTCCAATTTACTGTGGCCGACTTGCACCGCAATTGTAGACGCTCCTTCAAAGGCACATAGATATATTGAAAAGCCTCCTTTCGGGATTTTTGACAATGTAGACACCGCTCAACCATTTCATCTTTTGTCAAAGGGACACCTTTTACAACTTGTTAAAATCGGAATGGAGGGTTGCCATCTTCATGTAGGCACACTGCATGTCGTTCCATGCTGGGATCCCCATGGCCTTGAATAAAAATTGTAGTCTGACTATAATTGTCTTTGGCATGTTCACCCCACTAATTTGTCCATCCCATTGACATTGCCGGCTTGCAATTAGTTGCGCTAGTCCAGGGCCATCCTCATCATTATTGTTGAAGAGTTTCTTCAGCAACCTATCTATGAGTGACTGACTAACGTGGTGCTCATCCAGCATTCCCAAAATGTTGAGAGTCTTTCTCCAAATTTGATCTTCTATATTTAACTCAATCTTTTGACAAGAAGGTACTCGCATAAGCATGCTCTCTTATTGTTGTCCACACATGCCGTTGGAGCATCCTCAACTTCATAGTTAGGTTCATTTGTAACATCCTTGAGTTCTACATGGATCTCAACATGTGAATCCTCAACTGCAAGCTTTGAAATCAAAATGAGTTTTGCTCTTAAGAAATTTTTTGAACGTACATTTACTAGTAGTATTAAAATTAGATGTTGAGAAACGTGAAATCAAAAGCTTGACATGTTTTCGATATCCAGCTCGAGTATATAATTGACCTTCATTGTTGATTAGCTTACAATTGTCACATTCACAACGCACAGTTTTGAAAATTGACAACCTTTTGTTGATGGCGCTTCACAGTGAGTCTACGAGCTTTGTTGTGGTATCTTTCAATTGTCGAGATATAGATTGTCCTTGGACACCACATTTATCACAATAGCATGTTACCAAAGCCTCTTGAGACCATCTCAACCTGTAAAAATCATAGAAGCCTTAATATATTGATACTATCTACATGAGCATATGCATACCAGGATCTATTTGTAGAGTAGTTTTTCTCTGAGGCCACACCCTTCTACGACTTGGCAAGAGTCCCTGCTTCGAATGTGTCAAACAATAGGGTAACTTGTTGAATATAAATTTGAGGTAATTTAATGTACCTAACAGAGAACCCAAGAGCTTGAGAACACAGTGTGAGTTATTTGTTACTCTTGCTTGATGCACATGTCGCAATGGTGACGAATAGATGCTGGATTTTGGTCAGTTGGTATTAGCTTTAAATGTTTGGAAATGACAATTTTATAATATATGCCTCCTAACAATCAAGTTATTTTAGTCCGAGTTGCCTTGATAATGAGTTCGATCTTACCATGTGTCACTTGATTAAGAAAAGGGATTGCCATGGCATTGCATTTATGGCATAAAGCTTGAGTGGGATGTAGGGTTAGGGTTCAAAAGAAAATGCATACAAGCGGGAAGAAATCTACACAATCTCTTAAATTCATAAGTCGTCGATGTAAACAATTCCTACCCTTAGGGTTTATAGCCAAGGAGGCCTCATCACACGTGCCAAGTCCATCGCACTGCCGCAATAACTATGCAGGGTCTAGGGCACAACAATGCTTTTCCACAGGGTAGTTCATAATTTAGGGAATGCCATAGTGGCTGCAAGTCCAGTTTTCTATGCTTGAGGACACATCTTCTCTCATATGAGCAGGTCTGTTTCTGGCCATTTGATCATTTATTAGGTTTTCATCTTTTATTTGTTGTAGATCTTGGAGGGCAGCGGTGATTCAAAGTCCACTGAGTTTGAGAGGCCCAAGCGTCGAGCCATGGGTACAATGGAGCTAGCAAAGGAATGGGAGACTGCGGATGTAATCAAATGGCTTCAATCTAGGTTTACTAGGGATTCAGCCCTCATTCAGAAGGTGTGTGAGGAAAATGGCATATATGGCTCATCCTTGTTTCAAATGACTGAGATGGATTGGAGGAGCTTGGGGTGTTCATTAGGACTAGCAAAGGGTATCATGCAACAAGTTGCAGATTTGCCAAGCAACCAGCATCTGGATTGTTTTTCCCAGCCAAATACGAGCAAAATGCGAACTAAATCTGTTCAACAAAGAAAGTGGTTAAAGACTCCATCAGGAAACCCTTCAACTTGTGGGAAGAGGAAGCAAAGCAACTCTATTGGTCGGCTTACAACTCCTATAGAAGGCAACCTCATGATCAGCATGAATGAGAAATAGCGTAGGACAAATAGAATACAAATTGGTGTTGTCCCTCTCTAGAAGATTGTTGGCGCATAGAAGGAGATTACGGAGAAGGCAAATGTGTTGGAAAATGGGCTTTAAAGAATAGTGGGATATAAATCAGTGGAATTCTCGAGTGGCTTGCGCAAGAATCATTCGTGATGAAGTGTACAAAACATTCCCGCTTTTCACATAGCCAAATTTTGAAACACAAACAAAACCAGTTGTGGCATGTGAAGAAAGAGACTTTGGTGAAGAAGATAAAGTTGCGAGGAGATTTGCCACCTATTGTATTCCCTATTGAGGATGGTGAAGATGTGGTTTATGAGTGTCCAGAGAAATTCATCAACAAGATGGTTGTAAATGTCTTAGCAAACAAGAGGCACAATTTGACAAAGGTGGAGCAAAGGAAGCTTGATTTACCTGTGTACAAGTTTGGTGAGTCAAAGGTCATTCTTTACTCTGGTGATTTCTCTATGCCTAGCAAGCTTTTACATTTTTTTGTGCGACTTTTTGAAGCTAGATTGGAGAAGCCAAGCTATTATAAGAGCCAATTAGATATTATTGGATTTGCAATCGTGGAAGGATTGGAAGTAGATGAGATTCCTTGTTTGCGAGCACGGATAACTTCTCTATCCATTGATGGTAAAACAGGCAACGTACCTTTGATAGGTCAAAGACTCTCACATTAGAGTTGCAGCAGATTGTCTTGTGGCTAGAGTGTTTAACAAAGTTAGCTTATGAGGATGACTTGGAACCATCATAGTTAAATCCAAACGATTCTCAATTCAGGAGTGCTGAGAAGATTGAGGAGGTGAATTTCTTGAATGTAATTTTTGTCTTCACAATGCATCCATGTTTGTGTAGGTTATTTCAAGGAGGTTACTTGATAAGCGAAACAAAGGCGCACATTCTGAAACATGTCACAAGCTCCACATGTGTAATACATCTTTTTACTAGCTTATTGTCATATTTATTAATTAACTAAACATTTGCATAGGTAAATCCCTTGAAACAAGTGATAAAGACGACATAGTGAGGCCTTTAGAGAGCATCACAGGCCGATCATGTGCAACCACTTTGATTTATTTTTTTCTAATTTGTATGTCCATTGTGTAGGTTTTTTCCACTACAAGAACACATCATAAGCAAGACAAAGAAAGGCATGTAGAACAAATGTCAGATGCTGACCAGTGCAGTACATTCTTCTCATTATAGTATTCATTTCTTATGTATATTTCATGTAGGAATTTTTTACAAGGACTTGTGATGATACAGAAGAAGCACAAAATAGTATGCGAACTAGTACACATGTTAACAAGCAGAATATACCCAAACCAACAAGCACACCTAATGTACAATCTAATTTGCAAGAAGACGATGAAGAGGTTGGTTGTTGAGTTTCACATAAATCTAAATAATGTGTTTTGTTACTTTAGCAGACAAAATCTTCGTCAGCCAAATTGCACCGGACTAGCAAAGAGGTTGGTTGGAAGTTTTTCATGTTTGCTGACTTGTATTGACGATTTTCACTATGTGTTATATAGGTGGACATTGCAATTATTACCCAGAAGAGGAGACGATCTAAGCAGGTATGTAGTTAAAAATTTGATACAAATGCATTGACCATATCTTACTAATCATGTGATCAGGGAAATTCTGATATTAACCAACCCACTCCTTCCACATTAGAAAATGATAACCAACAAAATGTAAGTCTTTTTTGAAATGTTCAACATGTAATAATATAAATATGCTTTTATAGGTGCAACAGGTTGTAGTCGACATGCAAAACATGCAAGCTGTAAGTATAAGCCATTTTCTAAAACTTAATATTTAATATTTGAAGATGCCTTTTAATTTCAGGCAAAGGCTCCTACCCAACCCAAAATGATTTGGAAACAAAATGAAAATGAGGTAACCATATGGCATGATTTACTTAATGTTTCATGGTTTGTGTTTTATAGGATAAGATTGACAATGAGCATATTCCACATGACCATAACGAAGAAGTTCCATTTGTTGAAAACGGTGATGAAGTTCTACTCCTCAACAATAAGGGCGATGTCGTGGCAGTAGGAACAATTGACAATTGTGATCCAAACTCCATAGTACATCATCAACTACTTGGGATAAATGATGTTTGGGTTGCTATCCTTTCTGTTGATCCAGTTTTTGCTATTGAGAAACTTCCATATCCACTTGAGCCTGACGTGGAGGTTTTTGGCGATTTATCCAGTCAGGGGTGGAGCATCAAATATCCATTGTCACACATACAGAAGGTTGGAGTTCAACTTCTTGCTTTTGTAGAGTTTTCATTTGAAATTTTTTGATGTAGGCTTGCAACCAACAAAAAAGCTTCGAGATGCACAAAACAAACCACTCCTCTTTAATGACGAGTAAACAAGTTGAAGACAATGTTCAGGTCCTGCTTCACTTTCTCAATTTCTTTTAATCATTTTATTTGCCTTATATAGGCCACTAGGAAACAGAGGAACCTCCAACGATCTAACATGTATAAGCAAACTGCCTTCCATGTCTTGAGCTCAAGCTCCTCATAAACAAGTCAAAGACAACTTAGGTTCTTTTGTTTTTCTCTTTTTTGTCTTTTAATATTGTTATTTATTACCAGATTTCTGTAACGATTGTTGAGGACTTGCCTTTAGATTGGGAAGCAAATTTAAATTCTCGTTCTCCTTTTGAGCACAAGGTTGTTGCTGCCGTGGTTTTGAATGTTTCAGGTGCCAGGCTTGTGAAGATTAATGATGTCACTAGCGGTGCAAAGATTACAGGAGAAAAAAAAAGGTAGCTTCAACTTTACATTGGAGCCAAAACTGATGCAAAATGAAGTTTTTAGAAGATTTGCATTTGAATGCATTCAGCAAGGAGTAATTATTATCCCTGAAAAAGCTTGGAAGAAAGAGAAATGGGAAATTAGAGATTTAATGTTTGCTGTTTAGTTTAATAAATGAAAGCTTAGAGTTATAAAAAAAAACCACAAAAAAGCTATGTTATAAACAACCATCACAACAACTTGTAAATACAATGTAGTAAACAAACCCAAAAATAAAGAAAAAACTATATGAAAAACAAAGGAAATTACTACTAAACAAACAACACTACAAACAAGAGTAAAAACAAAAGAATATTACAAGGTATATTAACTATAATAACTACAAGGTAAGAAAACAAACCCATGTTTAACCCCTAGTATGTTAACTACTTTTTACAAAAACAAGAGCTTGTTTTTTAGGATTGTTTTGTACCTTAAAAAAGACAAAAAACTAGGGGTTTTTATCATTACAAATTTCAAACTTAAAGAGTTAGTAATGAAATGCACAAGTGTGCATAGCCTTCACTATGCAAATCCTTATATAATCAATAAATAAAAAATATAAATGGGGGGTTTAATTTTTAACATTTATGTTTCTAGTAGACCACACCATCTACACCTAAAAATGCACTGATAAGAATGCAATATTAAATCCATTCAATTTTCTTTTCATGATCTTAACTATAATTGAATTAATCGAATTAGCTAATTTGAACATAGAGTGTAGGCTTACAATTGACTAAAAATTAACATTATACTTTGTCCAAATCATTAGACTTGCACTCAGTAATATAATCAACTTAATGTCATTTGTAGCTAATGTCATCGAAATAATACGAACATTAAACAATACCAGGTGAGTGTACAGTTTAAGGTGGTTCCCGTTGACTTTCTATCATAGTGGATGTCCGTTGGCTCCCAGTAGTACCATCCCGTTGTCGAAGACCTCAAGGACCTCAAGACCCACTGCCCTAGTTCATACCTTTGAAGTTTCCTTCTTCTGTGTCTCTCTTGTTTGACTTGCAGTTGGCAATTCTTCTTGGTTAGTTGCACCACAAACCGCTCTTCATCGAGCTATTCCAACTACTCTAGCCTCCTTTAGGTAACCACCGGTTCTTCCATAAACTTGTTCCCAAGCTTGTTCATAAGCTAGGGATGGTAAACTCCCATGGCATGATAGCCTCCAAGCCATAGGCCAGATGGAAGGGTGTGGCTCCAGTTGCATTGTTTGGTACACACCCATAATGTGGATGATAATATCTCTTCCCACCTCTGAGGTTCATTGTCACAGAGCTTCTTGATGATAGTCACTAGTGTCTTGTTCAAGGACTCGGCCTATCCATTCCCTTGTGAGTAATAGCTATTGATGTGCGATACTTGATAACGAACGTGCTGACTAGCTTGTGGACCATTTCATTAATGAAGTGGGTCGGATACGGAAGACTGCGCTCCCATTCGTGCAGAACTGTATCCCCTTGCGCCTGGTTTGACTAGTTAAATTCCACCGATTGGATGAATTGTTTGGCCTTCTCGGCGAATCCCGGGGCCTCCGTTTCTCCCCATGTAAGGTCAAAGAATTCATCCAACCATAACCTAGAGTGCCTGGGCAACACGAGTTCTGCTATTCGCTCCTGGCCCTCGATGGATACACAAATTTCTTCGATCACCACTAGCCGGTTCCTTTCCATCCAGTCTGTGGTCATGGCGATGGAAGTGTGGCACTGTACACCTCCTTCTCGAGTATAGGTGACGTGGCAGTCCTCATGTCTTCCTCCAAGGTGACTAGCATGGCTATCCCTGCGCCTAGATATGCAATGATGGTGCCGCCCGACCATCATTGCCTTCATAGTAAGTGCCTCATGTGTGCAGTTCAGCTCGTGGCCCATGTGATCTTGTGAGCTGGCCACATGTGTGTTTGGAGATCCTGCTTCCGACCGTGCCATCTTTCCTGGTGTGCTTCCATGGGGTCTTCCCATTATGTTGATTGCAATGCCCTAGGATTCCTTGGATTGTGCTTCGTTTGGGTGGGTGTTTGGCCCAAAGCAGCTATTGTTGGCTGTCCGTCGTAGTGCTTGTTTGTTATCGTCGCCTGTTGTGGTCTTGATGGTGCCTGGTGCGGCCCACCATGGTTCTAACTGCAGAGCCTTACCTGTTGGTCCCTTCCTACCGCGGCTTCCCATCATTAGCCCCGCCCGTCCCACACATGGGACTTCTTGCCCTACTTTACCAGGGAGAGTCTCTACCGGAGCTTCCCCCCCCCAAACTTCCAGGCTGATCTCCGATCCGCCATGGCAGTGGGTACTCGCCGTTGAGGCCGGGGCTGATATAGGGCTATTAGTCGATGCTGATACCGTACTCGGGTCGAGCCTGCTTGATTGGTGCAATCGTCTGACTGGGGTGTGTCCATGTGGTCCTCTAGAATCGTCATGGTGGTTGGTGAATCAGTTTTTGCGCTCCCACACTATGTCTGGATAGTTTCGGGCTTCGGCCACCCCCTGCAATCCTTGGTTCGTTCGCACCGTGCTGCCTCTGGTGTGGCCCAAGCTTGGAGGTCGGCCGTGGGGGTCGCCATTGTGCCCTCGCTTCATCCTCTACGCCTGCTTGGCTCCTGGTATTCTAGCACCCTGAATCTTTGTGCTGGTGCTTGGATTTGGCCTGTGGATACAGACCTTATTCCCTCCTGGTGCAGAATCTTATTTGTTGGTGCTCCTAGTCATGCTGCACCTTCGCACCCCTGAGCCAGGGTCAACCAAAGAGCAGGTCGAATCCCCCTCTAGCGTGCATGTCGAGGACCACAACGTTTATCCAAAATTTGACTGTTTGGACCTCAACTTCTACTGCCCTCAGGATGCCCTTGGGTGCTACCTCGACCTGATTTGCCATGCGTACCTAAAAGAGAGTAGGCTCTGGAGTTGGCATATGCAACTCTCGATGGAGCTCCGTTGACATGATGTTGACTGCCGATCCTCATCTATAATCACCTCGTTGATTATGCGGCCTACCATGCAAATCAAAATGGTTGGCACGTCATTCATGTAATCCACTATGGTTGCCGTGCCTCTTGGTGGGGGCCTTGCGTGCTTGATTCCCCCATCATGCGGCTAGAATAAGTGGTGCTTCTTGCCCCATCGATGTCTGAGCCTCTCCCATACTAAAGGCGGGGCGTTTCCGTCCCCTCGCCTTTCTCGGTGATTCTTGGCCTTGGTTGGGCTTTGCTGGTCTTGAAGTGGTCGGCATGTTGGTTTGCTTCCTTACCCACTGCTTTAATATTGGGGGTTTTGTTTCCCGTTCCCTTTTGTGGCGCCTTCGTGTTCCCCTGGTTCTGCGTACTTGCGTTTGCCTTGTTTCATCCACTAAAGGTGCCTGCTCCACTATGTTTGTCATGTCATTCTATCCTGGAAATACGACTGTTACTTGGTTCACTTGCGGTGTGGGCTTTGGTGTTGGCTGGCGGGGATTTGCCCGTTGCCCACCCTGGTAGTGCCGGTTGGTTGCACCTCCAGCATTGGTTTGATTAATGATACTCATGAGCATCAATAAAGTGGGTGTGGGCCTCCGCATAGTGCACATGTCATCTCCTTGCGTTCTAGCCATCTCTCTCTGTCACCATACCTGGGTCAGTAGGGTTGCCACTCGCAGGAACGGACCGACGATTCTAGTCTCCCGATTGTGACCTTCTACGAGGTTGATTATCCCCTCTATCCTTTGGCCATAACTCCTCCGGTTATCTGCATCCCTTTCAGCCTTTTGTTCTACCGTGAATGCTGCCGCATGTGGTAGCCTATTACTCAAGAGTTTGGCCAATCGATAGCAATCGTCTGTGTTGTGAGACCCACAGATGTTACATACCTAGCAGTACTTGTCCCCGCATGTGGTGTATCTCATTTGGGCCAGTGTTGCGGTTAAGTCTTCCTTCCACGTTGCCCCTCGTTGGGCCTCCCCACGCTACAACTGCATGTGCCCCTTGGCTCCCGACTGTCTCTCCTTTTTGCCAGGGTTTTCCTCGTCCATGGTCGTGTCATTTGCCCCCTCAGCATCTGATTTGTCCTGCGTTTTCCACTCCTGGGATCTTTTAGCTTCCCGCTTCTCCGCCTTCTTGGCATACTGAAGTAGCTTGTCGAATGTCCTGTCATCGTCTAGACCGATCCATTTGCATATCTTCGGCCGTAGTCCCTTTTGGTACCACATTTTCTTGGTCAAGTTGACTGGGGCATCCCTTAACCGGGTGATATACCCCAGCATGTGGACCGTGTACTCATCGACCGACTCTCCCGCTTTCTACTTCAAGCTTGTTAGCTTGTGGATCACCTCTTCCTCGCTCTTTTCTTTCCAGAAGGTGTCCAGGAATGCCCTTCGTGCGGTTTCCTAGCGAGCTCCTTTGTTGGCCTTGTGGAATCGCATTCACCAGGTGTGTGCCTTCTTGTCCAGGGTGCATGTGAATGCACTCAATTGCTTGTGGTTGTTGTCTATGCTCCTTAGTTTGCATACCTGTTCGAACTTGTGTATGTGCTAGTCTGCGTTTTCACCCTTTGCTCCACGGAACGCGGATAAGGGCACTGTTATGGTGTTCTCCTGCATCCAATTGAGTGCGCGGGTAGTAAGTTTACCGGATTGATTCTCATGGTGTTCTGCTTCGGACATAGTGTAGTCTACATCTTGGTATTCTGCGAGTACCTTTCTCCTCCTTCGTGCCCCTGCCCTTTAGTTGAGGGTGGGTGACAAGGACGGGCTCCTTCCAATTGTCCCTCGGGGGTCCCCTCCGCGGGACCAACCTGACGGCTAATGGTGTGGCTTACCTCGGCTAGACGATTGTAACAGTCTTACCCACAATAGGCCTAAAAGTAGTAAGTTGCCTCACTCACCACCCAACCGTAGAGCAAGAGCTCACCCGAGCTAGGCAGTCTCACCGCAATTCTCCACGCTCCTAGCTCCCCATAAGCTCTCAGCCCTCTCTCGTTACTCCCCCAAAAGCCCCTATACTATATTTTATATATATTATAAATACAGTGTGCTATTATGGGCATACAGTCTCTCACATTTCTCCCCTTATTGAAGTCCTTGTCCATAAGGACGTACTGTGCACATTCAAGTTCTGCGACGTCGCTTTGGAGGAGGTGGTACTAGACTATCATCATCTTGGGTTTCACCCTTGTGTCCATCATCCGTCTCTAGATTCACATGCATGTCATCACTTACAAGAGTAGTCTTCAACTGACTCACATGAAAGACCGGATGAAGTTGCACTCCTGCAGGTAGGTGCAACTTATATGCTACTTCATTAACTTGCGCAATAACCTCAACTGGACTAGCATAACAAGGTGCAAACTTGTTTGACTTGCTGGCTTTGAGCTGAGATATAAATCCCCGCTTAAGAGATGAAGGAAATACCACTCGTAGATATACTTTATCTCCAACCTTGAACTGCTGATAAGAGCATTTTGCATCAGCATACTTGCGTAATCTATCCTGTGCTTTAAGCAAATTCTTCCTACAAATTAGTAGGATTTCTTCCAGTTCTCCAACAAGGCTACGAGCTTGTTGATCAATACCAAGCTTACTCCACTGAATACCCACATTGGCTGGAGTTCTTGGATGCCTACCATGATATGCATAATATGGACTGTAACCCAAGCCACTATGCATACTATTGTTGTAAGCAAACTCTACTAATGGCAAAAACTTATCCCACTGCCCCGACTTCTCCTTGCTCATAACATATCCTCCACAATTTAATTCACTCGCTCAGTTTGCCCATTAGTCTGAGGGTGATCTCCACTAGAAAAATTCAATCCAGTTGATAACTCTCGACAGAATGACACCCAAAAAGAACTGGTGAATTTGGAGTCACGATCGCTAATGATGTTCAATGGCATTCCATGCTCGAAAACACTTGAGTCAAATAGACCACAGCTAACTCCTTGCTGGTTACATTCCCCTTCAACGGAATGAACTTAGCATATTTGGTCAAGCAAT
Organism: Selaginella tamariscina; assembly: GCA_003024785.1. Classification (NCBI taxonomy): domain Eukaryota; kingdom Viridiplantae; phylum Streptophyta; class Lycopodiopsida; order Selaginellales; family Selaginellaceae; genus Selaginella; species Selaginella tamariscina. Next base: position 143,275 of record PUQB01000122.1, read on the forward strand.
CAACAATCACCCAGATTTGCTCATTCTGCCTCACCGTACATGGCATATGAGTGATGAAATCCATCGAGATGCTCTCCACCTTTGGTGCGGAATCTCCAAAGGCTTCAATAAACCTGGAGTAGCAACTCGCTCAGCCTTAATCATTTGGCAATCTTGACATGTCTTAACATGATTCAACACATCTGCTTTCATGTTTTTCCAATATAAGCGATGTTTCACCAATTCATGTCTGAAATGTCCAACAAATGGACTATCATGCATCTCATACATGATGGTTGCGATCAACTCTACCTTCTTTAAAACAACAAGTCTGTTCTTATAAAGTAGCAAATCATCAACTTTCAAATACAGTTCCACCAGATTGTTCAAGCGTTGTTGTATATCATCATTCTTTAATTGAGCTTCCCCGATCATAACAACTAGCAAACTCTCCACTCTCCCCACAGCATTTAGTTGTCTTACTCTTGAAAAAGCATCCGCAACTACATTCTCCTTCCCCTCCTTATAGAGGATTGACATTCATCCCCAAACTCATGTAGACAAATTGACCAACAAGCATGTCTTCCATTCAGCTCTCGTTGAGTCAAGAAATGTCATAGAGATTTATGATCGGTAAAGACCTTAAAGTCTAACCCATTATGTAAGTAATGCCTCCAAATACGAACAGCATGCACAATAGCAAGCAACTCTTGGTCATATGTAATAACACTTCTCCACATCATTCAACTTCCGACTCTCAAAAGCTATAACATGACCAGCTTGCATCAACACGGCTCCAATTGCATACCCGCATGCATTAGTGTACACTTTGAATGGTGTATCATCTATAGCAACAGCCAACACAGGAGTAGAAGTAAGTACTTGCTTCAATCTCTCAAAAGCTGCTGCTTCCTTGGCTGTCCACACAAACAACTTGTCCTTCTTTAACAAAGTTGTTAGTGGAAGTGCAATACGAGAAAAGTTTTGCACAAATCTCCGATAGTAATTAGCAAGTCCCATGAAACCTCGCAACTCTCAAACATCTTTGGAGCTAGCCAATTAGTCACAACCTCGACCTTCTTGGGATCAAGAGCAATGCCATGTGCTGAAACAATGTGACCAAGGTATTCTACCTCCTCCCTGAAGAAGTTACATTTAGATCCTTTGCATAAAGCTTATGCATTCTCAACACAATCAGAACTATTTGCAACTATTGCACATGCTCCTCCCATGTCTTGCTATAGATGAGAATATCATTTAAGAATACTTCAACAAACTTATCAATATACTCAGCAAAAATCGAATTCATTAAATTCATAAACATAGTAGGAGCATTGGTTAAACCAAATGGCATAACAGTAAACTCAAAATGTCCATGCCTCATCCAAAAAGCCATCTTTGGAACATCCTGCTCCCTCACTGCTATCTGATGATAGCCGCTCCTCAAATCGATTTTGCTCAAATATCGTGCTCCCACAAGTCTGTCAAAGATATCATCAGCCGAGGCATAGGAAACTTATTCTTCACAGTCACCTTGTTCAAGGCACGATAATCAATGCACATCTGCATTGACCTGTCCTTCTTGTAATTACAAACGAGCAACACCGGTGCTCCATATGGTGACTTACTAGGACGAATAAATCCTTGAGCAAGTAATGCCTCAACTTGCTTCTTCATTTCGAGCTTCTCTAAGTAGCTTAACCGATATGGACTTCGCGATATTGGTTTACTCCCTGGTTCCAACTCAATCTCGTGTTGGACACCCCGTTCATGTGGGATTCCTTAAGCAATTCATCAGGAAACACATCCTTGAATTCTGCCTTCAGTCGCAAAATCTCAGCGCCCTCGATCAATGTTGACTATTGACCATTGACCATAGTCAATGTTGACTGCTAACCAGTCAACAACGATGACCTCGTGTCTACATCTTTTAGCTGAACCAAAAAGTACTCATCTTCCCCATCAATTGCAGCTCTCTTTCCAATGCTCTTACAAACAGACTTCATCTTAGTAGCAGAAAGTAACTTCATTGGTGGAGTATAGGATTCACCATGAAAAGTGATCTTTGACCCTCAACATAAAGAGTAACCTCTTTCATCCTCTAGTCAATCTGAGTTCTCCAACCAAGTCATATCGAGTATAACATCATATCGTTTCATCTCCACAAGATAGAATTGTTTGCAAATAGGAGTTCCCTCCACTAGAAACTCAAAATTCACAGTTGCGTTCCAAGTTTGTTGTTTGTAACAACTCCTTCGATGCTATATGGAGGAACCTCCATAGTGGGAATGCTCAACTTCTCCACTAAATCCTTGGAAATGAACTCATCGCTACTCCCCGGATCAACCAACACACTCAAGCGAGTGTCATCCACAAAACCACAAAGATGAATCACTTGTCCATTTGTTTGATGTGTCTTGGTGTTACCAGCCACACAACTTAGCTCCCTAGCAATCTGTGAGATAGCCACCTTCTTAGTAGAAGTGCTTGCTTCAGCTGGCTTTTCCTTTGTCACTTCTCGCACTGACTTGCCACGATCGTTCTCTTTCCTCCATTGAGGACAATCACGCTGATGGTGACTTGGATCACCATAGATGTAACATCCCCGATTCCTTTGCTCTTCCTGTCGTTCCGAAGAATGCGTATTCCCTCTCTCTCCATGTGAGCCTCGATGCTCCTTCCATGAGTGATAAGGCTTATAATACGACCTCTTATAAGACTTATAAGAGAGCTTCTTCTTTGAAGATTGATTGGAAGATTCAGGAACATGCACCTCGTTGCTCAAGAAGTGCACTACCTGCTCCCTGGCATACGTTACCATCTCGTCAAAATCAGCAGGCTTTCAATTACTCAATTGACACTTCAATTGATGATTTCTTCAAACCATCAAGGAAGTAATCAATTTGCATTGCTGGAGGAATCGATGGATCTCGTGCATAGAGGTCTCGCAACTCATTGATGTAGGCATCCAAAGACAGCTTCCCTTGCACAAAGTTTCTCAAAGTTAACCTTGCCTGCTGCGCATCATAGCCAGCAGCAAACTCCTCCTTAAATGCCTCTTTGAATCGTGCCCAAGTAGTAATTGGCTTAGATGAGTGCGTGGTAATACAATTCCACCACCGATCCGCTCATCCCTTCAACACTAAGGACACTTCCAAAAGCTTGCCTTCATCGCTGCTAAAGCGTCTCAGACCAGAAAATGTAAACCCTTAGTTTTTGTCATTTTTAGAGTAAAAAACATCTCTAGAAAACACTGAGAAGACAATCCCAGCACTAATCATCTTCGGACTTGTCTTATACAAGTACATAGGTAAGTATATATAGTTAATATACCTTGTAATATAAGACAAGTACATAGGTAAGTATATATAGTTAATATACCTTGTAATATTATTTTGTTTTTACCCTTGTTTATACAGTAATAATTTATGTTTGTTTTTCTATATAATTTATTTTATTTAATTTTAAGTTTGTTTATTGATTTTAATTGTACTTAATAAAAACTCTTTAACTTTCATTAATTAAATTAAAAACAATAAACATTAAATCTCTTTATTTTTCACTTGTCTCTTTCTTCCAAGCTTTTTCAGACTTTCCCACTTATCTTTCTAATCCTTGCAATAACCATATGAGTATATATATAATATGTAATATTTTACATAATATTACATATAATATATATAGCAAGGAACAATAATCCCTGCAATAATTATATGAGAATGTATTCTATTGCTAACTAAGTAGACTCTGCCGGTTTCGCCAACACTTGAGCTGACTATACACATTATGCTTTAAACTCCTACATTATAAATATACCTTGAGGAAGAAGCCTCCTAAATCTGTACAAAGAGCATACACCTTCTCAGCAGCACTCCTATGTTGCTCCTCCCAAATTTGCTCCTGCTCTTGCTTGTTGCTCAGAAATTGAACAAGGAATTGACAAATTTAATGAATACAATCTGAGAAAAAGAAACCAGCATGCAAATTTGACTAGAACATGAAACTTACCTTGTAACTCACATAAATGGACATGCATCGCATCTAGAACTACATGGTTCGATCCATGGCACACTTCTTCCACTCCAAATGAACATCCCCAGTCTGCTTATCAAGCATTATATGTCCCCATTGCTTCAGTTTGTTCTCCATAGTTTTGTATATATCAATAGCTGACCCAATTCCTAAAAACCAAGAATTAATAAAGACCCAATTTAATATTGAATAGACTTACCTAGCCCCTGGTTCTCACTACTTCTTCCTCGGTTTTCAATTTTCCACATCAGCCCCGCCAATAGATCTCACTTGCTGATGTGGACTACTAACAAAAGTTCTATTGTCCACATGCCTCGCATGCAAAGTGACCACCTCTTAGATTTCCCTGTCCCCAAAAGCTTAGAAATACATCGCTAGAAAGCTTACAAGTACACCAATAAGAAGCTCTTGCGTAATAAATAACAAATAATCATCGCTCTTAATTAACGTGCTTACATCTTACAAACAACTTGCAACTATGACAGATTTTTTTCATCAGCATTGTCTCATGTTGGTAACTGTAATTGATTTCTGGTGATCTCTCTGTGAATCTGTTAGGCACCTCTACGTACAATCTAGAGACCCTCACAATACCACCCGACCTCCCCCGAGCTGTCTCTAGTCTCCACACGCTGCTCTCCAAGAAAGGCTTCCAATAATAGTGTGCCCTTAATTCTCCTTAGATCTAGGTATAGCTCCTTAGGAATATTCTAGCTTATACCTTTCTGGGAATATTCTTTGATTTGTTATATGGGTCATAACAATCCTCCCCCCATTAGCAAGTCCTTGTCCTCAAGGGCAGTATAACTTACTCAATTGGTCCTGTATCATTAGCCTCGTACATCCACAAAGAATCTACCCGGGACTCGTTCCTTGTGAGTACTCTCTTTAACTGGCTAACGTGAAACACTGGGTGCACCCTCACTCCTTCTGGCAGCCGTAATCGATATGCCACCTTACCGATACGCTCCAGAATCTCATAAGGACCTGAGTACCTGGGAGACAACTTATCATTGCGTCCCTTCCGTAAGGCCACAACTGTGTTCCGCCTTACATGTGTGGCAAATACCACTCGGAGATATACATAATCCCCCACCTGGAACTCTCGGAAGCTTCTGTGCTCATTAGCAAACTTGATAGCTCGGCTCTGAGCTGCTTGTAAGTTCTTCTTGCACAAACTCTGAATGTTTTCAAGTTCAACACTCAGATCTTTAGCTTCCTCATCCATGTTGCCTTGAGCCTTCTTACTTGCTAAACCGAGCTCAAAAGCTGTCTTGGGATGTCGTCCAAACATAGCATAGTATGGACTCATTCCAATGCCACTGTGCTGGCTGTTATTATAAGCAAACTCGAGTAATGGAATATACTTATCCCACTGGCCTTCCTTCTGGTTAATAGTGCACCTTAGCATATCTTCCAGAACTTGGTTCACCCTCTCTGTTTGCCCATCTGTTTCAGGATGATCTCCACTACACAGCTTAAGCTTCACTTCTATGCACTTAGAAAAGCCTCTCCAAAAGCTAGAAGTGAACTTGGAGTCCCTATCACTTACAATATCATCTGGAAATCCGTGGATAGGAAATACATGTTGTAAATACATCGTAGCCAGCTCGGATGCATTCACATTCTTCCCCAAGGGAACTAACTTGACAAACTTTGTCAACCTGTCCACAATGACCCACACCTGTTCATTCTGCCTGCCTCTGTGTCCTTGGCAAATGGGTGACAAAGTCCATAGAGATACTGCCCCATCGCCTGTCTGGAATAGGCAATGGTACTAATAGCCCACCTGGTTTCTCCTGGGCACCTTTACTTGCTGACACTTGTCACAAGTCCTGCAGTACTCTATGATATCAGCTTTCATATTCCTCCAGTAGAACCTCCTCTTGATCAACTCATACGTTTTCCTCCCCCAAAATGACCAGCCTCCGGGCGATCATGATGAAAATATAGTACCTGGTTGATCAAATGGTCCACACGAGGAAGGTACACACGGCCATTGTAGTACAAAACCCCATCCTGAAATGAGAATGGTGGCTCTAGCTGTCCTCTGAGCTCCTGCACCTCGGCGTCTTGTGCTTGAGCATGTTGAACTACTTGGCTAAACTCACTGACCGTCCTTGTTAATGCATTACATAAGCGTGTTTGGAATTCTCCCACTACTGTGGCTCTCCTAACGCGTGACAAAGCATCTGCCACCACGTTAGTCTTTCCTGCATGCTCAATAGGAAATTCGCCAAACTCCATGAGCTTAACCATCCAGCAGCTTGCCGAGAGTTTAACTCTTTCTGTGTGAACAGATACACCAAAGGCTTGTGATCTGTAAACACCTTGAAACTTGCACCATAAAGATAGTGCCTCCAAACTCGTAATGCATTAACAATAGCCAGTAGTTCTTGCTCATACGTTGAGTACCGTTGCTCTGCAGGATTCAAAGTACGACTCTCATAAGCAATAGGCCTTCCCTCTTGCATAAGTACAGCTCCAATGGCCACTCCACTTGCATCACACGATACCTCATAAGGTTTAGAGGGATCTGCAATACATAAAACTGGTGCACGTACCAAAGCTTGGAAACTGCTCTCCTCTGAAGCACTCCATGCAAAGGGAACGTTGTCGAAGGAAAATTATTTGGGGACTCGTATGTTCGGGACTTGATGGCTTTAGTGATAGCGCATCGTAGTAGTCCTTACTAATGATCACACACATGAATAAAAGAATAGAAAAGAAAGGGAAAACATGAGATGAAACTCATGACAGAAAGATACACTAACTAATTTTTATATTTCATCATAAGAGCACACACAAAATAATGTCATCACTTATTTACAAAGTAAGAAGAAACTAGAGACTCTTCTCTATATCTATATGTGTCCTCTCCCTCCGAAACCCTTGAGCCTTGGTCCCTTATATACCCAAAATAATAAAAAATGTATGTAGGGTAGGGTAGGGATGTAAGAGAGGGTAAGATGGGGTTACATAAGAATAATGGTAGGGGTTATGGAAGAAGGTGGGCTTGACCCATAAATGATGGGGGTTATGGAAGAAGGTGGGCTTGACCCATAAATGATGGGGGTTATGGAAGAGGGTGACTTGACTTTGACTTGGGAAGGTGACTAAGAAGGTGCATGGAAGAAGACAAAGAAAATGTGCACGGTCAAAGCAGGCACTAATCATATGGATTAACATAATAATGTTGACTAGTTTGACCATGCAAGAAAAAACAAAGAAGGTGAATAGTAAAGTGAAATGTAGACGTATAATACGAGTAGAAGACTAGTCCATTACATGCATACCAAGGGCTACCAAGGTGACGGTCCAAATTTTCCCGTGACATAAATCCCACCCAAACAACACGCATTGCCACGCGATGCGGGTTGTTTGAAAACTCATAGCTACTGCCGAACATGAAAGCGCTTCAACCTGTAACCATTAACCCGTGTGCCATGCTGTTCTCCATCCAAGTTTGCCAAAAGATATGACCCATTCTTATAAACCTCCACAATGATGAAAGGTCCATCCCATCTTGGTAAGAACTTCTTTGAGAAGGTCTTATCCAATCGACTATCATATCGCATCACTAAATCACCACCTTGAGTGGTCGTTCTCGAATCTTCTTATCGAATTTGGCCTTCCACTTCTGCTGCATTGCTTCCAAAGTTGCAAGGCTTGTCTTCGTGCTTCATCCATGCTCTCCAACTGAACCAACCTTGCTTGCAAGTCCTCACCATCTCCAAGCCCATGCTTCAATGCTAGACGCAAGCTTGGTATCTCCAGCTCAATTGAGAGTATTGCTTCTACCATAAACTAATTGAAATGGTGTGTACCTGGTAGCAACTTTGTGTGTTGTCCTGAAAGCCCAAAGTGCTGCTGGTAACCACTTGTCCCAATCCTTCTTATGATCCACCGCAAGCTTAGCTAATATATTGCACAACACTCCATTTGTTCGTTCCACCAGTCCATTAGCTTGAGGGTAATAACTTGTTGATTGTCGCCGTGTGATGGACAATTGAGAAAGAAGAAGCTCCACCACTTCATTGCAGAAATGAGAACCCTGATCTGTTACTATCTCTAATGGGCACCCAAACCTGGTGACAATGTTCTGGATGATGAAATTTGTTGCGACCTCCTTGGTACAAGCTCGAACAGAGACTGCTTCCACCCACCTCGTTAGATAGTCAGTACCCACAATAATGTATCTCTTTTGTGAAGAAGCCACTGGCAAGGGACCAACAAAGTCTATTCCCCACTTCTCAAATGGACCTGTTGGTAAAATAGGATGCAAAGGTCCCTTGTACAACACTCTTCTTCCAAAAGTCTGACAAACCTGGCAAGTCCGACACCACTCCTTAACATCCTTGAAGAGGGTCGGCCAATAATATCCTGCATTGACTATCTTCTTGGAAGTGTAGTCGTGTGAGAAGTGTCCACCGCAAAATCCTTCATGGCATTGCTCCATGATCTGTTTTCTCTCCTGACGACCCACCGCTCGTCGAAGCACACCATCTCGCCCTACCCTATAAAGTAACTACCCATTACCATATAAGGTCGAGATTGTCGCATGATCGTCTTCTTCTGGGTTGTTGTACATCCTTCTGGAAACTTCCCATCCATCAAGAAATTGTAGACTTCTTGATAATCCTCCATGTCGGGTGAAAGAGCACAAACTTCCAAAAGATAATGGAACTTCTCAATGTCACCTTGGTCCAACATTTCTGCTAAACCCGCTCTTGTGCTCTTCTCATGTTGAAACTCAAAATCATACTCAGCCAAGGTCGTGATCCACCTAGAAAACTTCCCTGTGAGCCCAGGCTTATTGGCAATGTACTTAAGTGTTGCATTGTTGATGAGGAAAACAAAGTGGCGCCCCCACAAGTAATGCTTGAACTTCTCCACTGCATATATGATTGCTGCTGCTTGCTTCTCCAACAATGGGTAGTTGAGCTCTGGCCCTTGTAATTGCCTTCCTGCATAATAAATGGAAACAAGTATCCGCTTCTCCCCTTCTGCATCAGGATCACAGTGATTGAAACTTCTCCAACGCTGAGATTGACATAAAATAACTCTCCCATTTAGGTGCCACCAAAATCGGATGTGAACTTAGTGCGATCTTAAGCCTCTCAAATGATGCTTGGCATGAAGAAGTCCATTGAAATGCAACTCCCTTACGAAGTAGCTGGTTCAATGGATATGCCATCTCTGCAAATCCCTCCACAAATCTACGATAGTACCCTGCCAACCCTACAAACTTTCGTACCTCCTTGACACAAGTCGGAGTTGGCAACATGAGTAGCTTGTCCACCTTGTCTTGACTTGGCTCAATGCCATCCTTTGAGATCACATGTCCTACTAAGGTGCCCTTAGTACTACCAATCTGACATTTTTCCGGGTTCAAGCATCCTTTTGCATCATCCATCCTTTGGAATGCTAGTTGTACCTTCTCCAAGTGGCTCATCCTATCGCTATAGATGCAAAAGTCATCGAGGTAAACCCTAATGAATGAACCAAGATATGGTTCAAACACCTTGTTCATCAATCGTTGAAACGTTGCTGGAGCATTTGTGAGTCCAAACGGCATCACCCTATACGCAAAGGTTCCCCATGGTGTGGTGAAGGTAGTCTTCAGTGGTCCTCTTCTCGAATCCTGACTTGGAAATACCCAGAGTACCATCACAAAATGTGTACATCTCATGCCCTGTCACTTCATCTAGTATCTCATCCATGAAAGGAATGGGGTGATGATCTCGATGTGTGCCATCATTTAATCGTTTGAAGTTGACACAAACTCGCCACTTACCATTTTTCTTTGGGGCTACCACCACAGGAGAAACCCAATCTGACGTTTCCACCTTAAAAATGAAATCCGAACGCTGTAGCTTCATGAGCTCCTCATAAACTATGCTCTGTTTCAAAGGACCCATCCTATAAGCCTTTTGTGCAACTCCCTTCATACCTGGTTTAAGTGGGATCTCATGTTGCACAATATCTACTTGACGAAGCTCCTCATATGATGTCGCAAACAACTTGGGGAACTTCAATAGCATGCTCATGTATTGCTCCTTCTCCTCAGGAGTCAAACTTGAACTAAGCATCTTCTCCAAAAGAGCTCGTCGCTCCACTTCCTTTGCCTCAAACTTGTTGCCACTACTTGCTTCCTGCCCCTTTTCAACAACCCCTACTACCCCTCCTTGAGCCTCCTGCTCCTGGGTGAGTTGTTGATCATAGACCTCATGTCTATCGTGAGGCTCCACACGCGTAGCAACCTTAGGAATCGCCTTGAGGGCATACAATTCCTTCTCCTCTTGCTCACTCTCAGAATCTGAGGTTGTCACCTCACTATTACTGCTAGAATCATATTCCTCACTGGAAGATGACTCCTCATCTACAACCTTTGTTGTGTTCTCCTTGATGGCTATTGTCACTCGTCTTGACTTATGACCAATAGTCATCTCCCCCTTTTTCCAATAATTCTTAGCATCAACCTTATAAAGCCAAGGTCGACCCAAGATCATAGGATAACCATGTGCATCCCGTCGTAGTTGCATGACATGCACATCTATAGAGGTAGTTATCCCGTGCACTGTGATCGGCAAGTCAATAATCATTCCAACTGGCTTGACACGTCGATCATCGCCACCCTAATCCTCCAATTTGAAGGTTGGTTGCACTTGAGACCAAGTTTCTCCATCAACCAGCTACTCATGACATTGATCTCTGCACCACCATCTACTAAAACACGTTGCACACGCATTCCATCTACTACCACATCCACAATTGGTGCCACGGCATTCGTATTGGATTCTCTTGTTATCACTTGTACATTTCGCATCACCTCATCCTCACCACTAGGACGTACCTTCTTTGCACGAGTACTAATCCCTTGTCGAAGCTCTCTCCTCAAGCTTGGGCATTTTGACAATAATTGTGCAACTGTAATGTTGGCACGAGTATCTCCTAGATCCTCGACAATTGAATATTCCTTCTGCCCCTTGCCAATCCCCATATCCTGTATACCAACCTTACGTCGTGGCTTGGTACCTTCCTTCCTTTTCTTCTTGCTTGCACGTGTCTCCACTTGTTCAGGTTGCTCCACTTGTTGCTCCCCTCTGGCTCTCTTAAGACCTAAGAGATCCAAGTCACCTTGCTCGGTTGTTAACTCCACCAAATGAACACTAGGTTGGTCCCTCTGTTGTGGTGCAGGAGTTGATTGAGGTTTCTGAGGACACTCATTTGCATAGTGTCCCACCTGTTTACATGTAAAACATGTCACCTGTGGTCGTGGTTGTTGACATTCAGTGGCATAGTGACCTTGTTGTTTACAAATGTAACAAGTGACATTAGCTCGATCCCTAGGTGGCCTTGGAGGTTTTGGTCCTGTTGGCTTTGCTTGAAGCAAATGCAACTTGAGTTCGTTGAGATCTGAAGTTAATTTGGCAATACTACTCTCCAACTCAGATGATTTGACTGGAACGGTTGCAGGAATCACAACTTGGGGTGTTTGTAGAATTGGTGCCAACCTTGGTTGTGGTGCTACCGTTGAGATTGAGGCTTCATCAGGATCCATGAGAAGTGCCTCCTTTTTCATAGCAATCTTCACAGCTTCCTGCAAGTTACTAGGCTCTTTGTTCTTTACCTTCTGGCGTAATACCGGCTTCAATCCAGTAAGAAACTTGTTGAACACCAATGCATCTATCCCCACAGCTGGTTTGGACTCCTTGGATGCATCCTCCTGTCCTTCGGAGGCCTCCACTCCCAAACCACTTCGTAGCTTACATTGGAGTTCCAACACACGCTCACTGAATGCCTTGACACTCTCTTCTTCACTTTGCCTCAATTGATCCAATTGCTTCATGACCTCATCCAATGTCTCTGGCTTTCCATACTCTCCTAGAAAAGCCTCACTCAACCTCTCCCAACTAGCCTTAACATCACTAGTTTGACGTTCAAACCACTTCAATGCTCCATCCTCCAAAAAGGATGGTAGAAGTTCTGCCCAAGTGGTAGAACTTCTATCTCCATTCGAAATGCATGCTCGCTTAAATGAACGTAAATACCGATCTGCATCCTCATTTTGCAGACCATGATATACTGGAATAGACACCATCTTTACAAGTGTAAAAATGGCAAAGGTTTCACCTGATTACAAGTAGATGAAGAGACGTCACTTTGACGAGGCAATGCCCCCCTCTGTGCAAGCTCGTCAGCCTCTAGATTCTCTCTTCGAGGAACGTGCTTTATCTCAAAAGTGTCGAATCCCCTTTTGAGATCTTGAACACGCTCAGAAAGCACCAACAACTCAGGCTTTCTCACTTTCCACTGACCTTGCACTTGGTTCACCACCAACTTAGAGTCACCAATCGCAACCACGTTTTTCGCTCCTTGTTTCCTTGCCTCCTTCAATCCTCGAATCAATGCAGAATACTCCGCTTGATTGCAAGAATTAGCACTAGAAGTTGGCTCAGAAATTTTGATTCGCTTCCCTACTGGATCAGTTAGCACGACCCCTACACTCGCAACTTGCTTCTTTGGCTTGTATGCTCCATCAAAGTTGACTTGCCACATTAACAAGCACAACCGAACCTCTCACAACGCGCGCAATACTCTTGCTTCACCAAACTCCACACTCCACAAGATTCCCAAAGACTTGGATGAATCCATCGAGATATTGTCACGACTGCGATGTGAGGATCAATGTATGGAAGATCCATACACAAACGGTGTGCCTCATCGATATCACCACTATCACATGGGTGCCAAATCTTGATCCATGCTCGATTCACCTCTCGCCTCCTCAAAAGCACATTCGCAATTGCAAGTTGTATTCCAAACTTGAATTCTTCAAATCCCCACGCTTGAATGACCACCAACTTGTTATTTAAAGCAAACCCATGTGGATGCTCAAAACAACACTTCAATATTTGATTTTGAAGAGACCTTGAAAGTTGAAAGAACCTTCTCCAGAAAGGACGCTCAGGCTCATTCATAAAAATGCACATTAGCATTCCACGCTCACCGCACCAAAAACATGTCGAAGGAAAATCATTCGGGGACTCGTATGTTCGGGACTTGATGGCTTTAGTGATAGCGCATCGTAGTAGTCCTTGCTAATGATCACACATGAATAAAAGAATAGAAAGGAAAGGGAAAACATGAGATGAAACTCATGACACGAAAGATACACTAACTAATTTTTATATTTCATCATAGGAGCACACACAAAATAATGTCATCACACCTATTTACAAAGTAAGAAAAGAAAAGAAGAAACTAGAGACTCTTCTCTATATCTCTATATCTATATGTGTCCTCTCTTGAAACCCTTGAGCCTTGGTTCCTTATATACCCAAAATAATATAAAAATGCATGTAGGGTAGGGTAGGGATGTAAGAGAGGGTGTAAGATGGGGGTTACATAAGAATAATGGTAGGGGGTTATGGAAGAAGGTGGGCTTGACCCATAAATGATGGGGGTTATGGAAGAAGGTGGGCTTGACCCATAAATGATGGGGGTTATGGAAGAGGGTGACTTGACTTTGACTTGGGAAGGTGACTAGGAAGGTGCATGGAAGAAGACAAAGAAAATGTGCATGGTCAAAGCAGGCACTAATCATATGGATTAACATAATAATGTTGACTAGTTTGACCATGCAAGAAAAACAAAGAAGGTGAATAGTAAAGTGAAATGTAGACGTATAATACGAGTAGAAGACTAGTATAATACGAGTAGAAGACTAGTCCACTACATGCATACCAGGGGCTACCAAGGTGACGGTCCAAATTTTCCCGTGACAACGTCATCCTTCAACCCAAAATGAAAGTGTTCAATCAATGCAGTCTCATCCCATGGAATCTTTGTGCAAAGTTGCTGAAATTCAGATGCATAAATGGAAACTGGTTATATAAGGCTAACAATATAGGACCAGTTGAGTAAGTTATACTTCCCTTGAGGATAAGGACTTGCTAATGGAAAGAGGATTGTTATGACCCATATAACAAATCAAAGAATATTTTTTAGAAAAGTATAAGCCAAAATATTCCCTAAAAGCTATAAGGACACATGTACATAGATCTAGAAGAATCTAAAAAGGATATAGATCTAGAGTATAAAAGGGAAATAAAAGAATTAAGGAAGGCACCCTAACATTGGAAGCTTTTTTGGAGAGCAACGTGTGGAGATTATAGATAGCTTGGGGGAGGTCAGGTGGTCTTGTGAGGGTCTCTAGTTTGTACATATTAGTGCTTAATAGGTACCATTGTTGGTGGCTAGGCCTTGTATCGGGCTTTAGCTTGATCCTATGCTTACACAACTCTGGCAATACTCTCTTCAAGTCATGGTACGTCCAGGTGAACACCTCTATGTGGCTGCGGAGCCAGTCGGCAATCCATTCCTTAAGCTTCGGTTCTACATGAGCATTGATGTGCACCAGTTGGGGTTCCTTGTCTGTGCCCACATTGACTTGTTTGATCACCACCTTGGAGGTCACGTTCCACGGCTTGTCATAGTATTTCTCTTAGGTAATGGAGTGACGTGCCTTAGTTCCTTCCATAGAATGGGCCACCTCGGAACTTGCACTTACGAGGCTTCCTCTTGGCTTCCATCCTGGTCACATGGTATGCTGTAGCTATCTCTTGTACCTCCTGGCAAAGGTCTACATCTCCTACGACAAACAATTCCTATAGGCAAGCAAGGATGGCTGCCTCTTCATCACTCTAGCACATGGTATTCTTATAGTTGGGCCTCCAAGGGTGGTGCTTGGACTTGCTCCATTGTCACAGATATCAGTCCCTTTTTGGTGAGGAATTTTACATGTTGGTGCTCCCAATCATGCTACACCAAAGATGATGACGTTTATTAGGAACTTGGCACTCTGAATCTGGATTTCTACCTTCCTCATGATGCGCTTGGTTCACCATATGTATGGTGAAGGCTTTGGGGTGGCATTCCCAGCCCTCGCTGAAACTCCGTCAACATGATGTTTACACCCAAACCTCCATTCATGATGATGTTGCAGATAATACAGCCCACAACTTGGACTAGTATGGCCAGCACATTGTCCACCAAGTCCACTACTGTCGTTATGACCCTTGGTGGGTCTATGGTTGGTCTGAGCAGCTCACATGTGAGGACTTCATATAATCCAGGGATAGATGGAGTAGCTCGCCTATGGTTATTGATATTTGGGTTTCTCATATTTTGCCTGCAAGGCTTTCCTAGATCCTTGACGTTCCCTTGATCCTTGGCCTTGAGCGAGTCTTATTTGTTCCATGGCCTCCACTTCAATGTGCTTCCTCACTCATTGTCCCAACTCAGAGGGTTATGCCGCTAACTCTTCCTCACTGGACTCCTCATTGTCTTTGCTTTCTAGGTCAATTGGCTGTCTCACCTCTTTTGCCCATCTGGCGGTCTCTTGCATGTCTTGGCAGAGATCTACATCTCCTGCAATGAACAAGTCCAATAGGCAAGTGAGGATGGCTGCCTCTTTGTCATTGTTAAGCCCCTCACTCCATTCTGGCACGTAGTATTCCTGCAATCGGGACTTCGAAAGTGGTGCATAGACTTGCTCCACTATCACGGATATCAATCCCTATTTGGTGGGGAAACTTACCTATTGGTGCTCCCAATCATGCTACACCTTCATGCCCTTGAGCCATAGGGGGCTCAAGAGCATGTCTAACCCCCCCTTTGTGTGCATGTCAAAGATAACGACATTTATCAAGAACTTGACACTCTGGATCTTAATTTCCACCTTCCTCATGTTACTCTTGGGTTCCACCTTGGCTTGGTTTGCCATATGCACGAGGAAGGGTGAAGGCTCTGAGGGTGGCATTCCTAGCTATTGGAGGAGTTCCGCCAACATGATGTTCATGCCTGAACCTTCGTCCACATTGATGTTGCAGACAATGCGGCCCGCAACTTGGACTGGTATGACCGGCATGTCATCCATGAAGTCTATTGCTGTTGTTGCGACCCTTGGTGGAATTGCAGTTGGTTCGTGCAATTCTCAGTGAGGACTCCATATAATCTAGGGGACATGCGGAGTAGCTCGCCTAGGGTTACCAATACCTGAGTTCCTCATATTTTTTTGGCGAGGTTTTCCTATATCCCTGTTGTTCCCCTCGATCCTTGGCTTTGAGCGAGTCTTATCTACTCCACAACAATCTCCACTTTGGTGTACTTCCTCGCCCACTGTCTCAACTCATGGGGTTCTATCACTAGTGCCTCTTCGCTGGACTTCCCATTGTCTTTGTTCTCTAGATCAATTGGCTATCTCCCCTCTTTTTCTTGTCAAGCTAGTGACCTTGTGATTACCCTGCATTGTAGCACTGGTGGTACCATCGTTACATGGTTGGCTTGTGGTGCAGAGGCCGGTGTTGTAAGAGAGGTGGTCGGGCCATTTGCTGCCTTCATGAGTCTCGACACTTGCGCTTCTAGCATTGGCTTGATCATCGAGATCCAGGAACAACAATAGAGTAGGTGGTGACCACTGCACAGGGCACGAATCATCTCTCGGCGTTCCAGTCGTCTATCCTTGTCATTGTACCTTGGCCGATATAGTTGTTGCTCTCGAAAGCGTGACCTCCGGCTGCGTTGCCCTGACCGCAACTTCTACAGGACTGTGGACTTGACCACAACACTTGCCCATTTAGGATACACAGCACATAGAAACAGGATAGTCCCTAAAGTACTTGTTTCTACGTGATGTGTATCCTAAATGGGCAAGCATTCGTCCTCTCCTTCCAAATTGCAGCTCTGTGGGCCTCTCCTCGTAGTAATTGTCCTTGCTCTTTGATTCCCGAGAGTCATTCCCTTCTCACTGGCCTAGGGGAGTCCGAGAGGTTCTCCTCATCCATGATAGTGTCGTTTGCCCCTTCAGCATCAAATTTGTCTTGTGTCTTCCTCTCTTGGTGCATTTTAACTTCCTACTTTTCAGCTTTCTTGGCATCCTAGAGTAACTTGTCAAACTTTCGATTGTCATCCAACCTGATCCATTTACTAATCTCTGGCTATAGTCCCTTCCAGTACCACATCTTCTTGGTAAGGTCAACTGATGGATCCATGCATGTTGTAACTAAAGTGGGCATGATACGTGAAAATGGGAATATAAAATAAATTACTAATTAATACTTAAGTTTTAATTATTAATTAATCATTTAATTAATATGTAATTAAGCCTTAAATATTAATTAATTAATTAATTAATCCTTCAATAACCTTACTTAGTTAGGAATATTCTTAAAATATCTTAGAATATTCATATTATTCTAAAAATAGTTTACAATAATTAATAAATATTATCAAACATAATTACAAATGAAATCATTTTCTTATCAACATGTTAATTTATTTATAAATATTTTCTTCCTAACCATATAGAAAAATCTCCTCATTTTGTCTAAATCATCACTCTCCGGATTAATCAAATTATTTTGGTCAATATCTTGATGTTGTTGCCACCACCTAACACTCTCACGAATGCAATTGGGAGTTGCCATTCTTGTTAATACATAAGATGTAATAAGACCAGGTCTGCATAAAGGCTCATCTAAAGAATGACGTTCTTTAAGAATAATATTATAAAGTGCCCGGTTGCTATCCTTCATTTTATAAAATTTAAAATCACGAGAAAGAAAAGTTTCAGGAAATGTTTGATATGGTGGATACTATTCACAAAAATTTTCGAGATTCTTCTTTCTGAGGCACGTATCCAAGTAATTCACTAACTCATCCATAATATCAATATCAGAATATGGATCGAAAGTGATTGGATGAATACAAGCAATGTTTTGGTTGAGCATAGCCTTCTGAGGAGAGTCGTCTACCACTAAGATATGTGCATTCTTCATTATCCTTAAGCGACTGATCTCCCCATGAAGCCCAATTAATCTTTCATTCTTGAAGAAGTATGGCTTGCTTTCCTTTCTTATATTGTGAAATTCGAGAGGTTTATAACATATTCGCTGGTCAAAAATTCAATCTTTACGAATCACCTCTTCTGCAACATACAATGTTTCTTAAACAAATTCAACAGCGGTGTTAAGTTATGAATCTGCATGCATGACTAAATCCCCACAAGCACACCCATCTCCTTAAGCTTTTGAAAGAGACGATCCAACCCTGGACAAAAAATAATATCATATCGAAATTTACCATAACAAGGAATGAAATCTCCTTGTTTGATTTCTTTTTTCTTATCCTCGGGCCTTTGTCGATGAAGCAGAACACCATTGACATCCAACAACACAATATGGCCATGAGTAACATGGGATAGCATTGCCTCTTGAATACTTTGCAAATCACTTGTTTGTCTTTTTCACATTTATCCGTTGACAATATCTTGTTGCCTATCCCTTTATCATTTAATTGTACATCATCCTTACAAGATTCAGATATTACATGCGCTGAAGAAATTGATTTCGGAACTGAAGCCAATAAAAATAATGATGAAAAAACTGAAGTGGCCCCCATGGTAACGATGTTTTGAGCTGCATTATTATCCATTTCCTGCATGAACTCTGTCATTCTGACATGTGGCACAAGAAATTTTCGCCAAACCCTCTCTTACCTCATGCCAATGCTGAAAATCCATGTTCTCAATTGTTTCATTACATCTGCAAAATGATAATTAGCTGACCTTAAAATTATCAAGGTATATTATTTACCTTGTTAATGTGTGACCCATGTTTGAACTAAAAGCTTCATTAATCCTTGAGAATTTATTTTCTGTACAAATATAAACGAAATATACAAAAATGCCTTATGTTACACTCATTTACAACTATTCGTCACTCTAAGAACTCATTAACAATTCTTCTTCACTATTACCTTCTAAGTGAGGTGAAGAAGGTTTAAGCGCTTGTGAGATGGTTCATGATCTTCTGTATCTTCTGTTAATGTTTCCATCGGTAATGGAGTGTGTGAATGTTTTGTACTCCTCAAGATAACTTCCGGTCTAATATCTGATTGAAGTTCTCATCAGACTCTGACATTGAACCAGATTCGTCTTCAGAACTATCGCACTTATCAGGGGAACTTTCTCAAATACTCCTGTATGGGTTTGTTGGGGTAGTTAGTTGAGAACCTATCTATCCACTTGTTCAGGTCCTCAACCATGGTCTTATCCTTTTCAACGGCAAATACACATGTATCCCGAAGGTAACTCCTTCAAGACGGACCCCTAGTGCAGTAGTCAAAAACCCACGCATCAATGTGAGGACCCCTGATCAAGTTGACGATGCTCCGTGCCGCTTGACTTGTGATGTTTGGATAACGCACATTGCCGAATACGTCACTCTCAGCTATTGGTGTATCGGATGGAGGTTCAGGGCCGTTGGAGTGCAAACAGATGCCTGGCTAGTCATTTGGAAGTTTGAAACTGTTTGGCGCATTCCTAACAACCAAGTGAACAACCGAATCAATGCACTTCGGATCAGCATCATTCATATAAAATCCTGTCCAACGATGTTTATTCTCTTGGCAAAGGAGAAGGCAAAGGTATCGTGACATGAGCAAGAATCAAGAAATAAATACCTGAAAATGTAGATATCAGTCAAGAGTGTAAGTATGAATTCAATAATAAATACCTTCTTTGTACATACTTGCACGACTAAGTTTCTCCACCAAATCCTCTAGTGTCCTGTCTGTCGAAGGATTTTTTGACACCTGCCGATCCATCACGAACAATTGAAACGGTTTCCTACAAGCAGTGATGGTACCCCATAAAGTCTCCGAATCCAACAACAAACATCTATAGGGCTTGTCATGATTCGTAGCATCTCCTTTATAAGGTTCAACTCGGTTCTCCGCTGCTGAAGGATTGCCATAAGAGAAGGCGTCATCGCAATGTTCTCCTTCTTGGCGTTGGCATGCAATAGATTCTTGCCCAGATCTTCCGAGTGATTCACCCATTCGACAAGCATATCATCATTTGTCACATGCAAATATTTGCTGACCTCTTCGTATGTTGAAGCCGAAATCCAACCCAGTTTGTGGCAGTGTATTCCCAACCACTCCTTGAAGTGCCTGACCGTCTTCAACTCCATTGCCTTAAGATGAAAAGGAGAGGTGGGGCTGCTGTTATTAATCTGTAATTTCCCACCAATCACCAATTAGCCAAGATTTCCATCTCCTCCATCGTTGTTCCATTTAAAGGCTTCAACCATGTGAGCTTGAAATCGTTGTCTACATCCTTTATATATTGAATAGACTTAGCCTTCGGCGTCTTACTGGGTTTCTTTGCAGACTTATTTGAGGGCTCCACTTCACTTGTCTGCTTCTTCTTCAGTGTTTCTTTTGCAAAGGATTCCATAATCCCTAATCATTTCGCAAAGATCCTATCCTCGGGACAAGAAATCAACATCATCAAAAAAGGATGTTTCCTTCCCACCCACCTGGGCAAAATCAACTACTACAATTTCTTCAACTCTCTGAGAAAAAAGACAGATTAATATACCGGCGAGATAAATCCCGCCCAAACAATTTGCTTACCCGGTAGTCCGCAGATTGTGTATTCCCTGCAGTAGCTCTTTGTGGTCGCTGAAGAGATTCCCACACGGCTCGCGTATGTTTGAACTTCTCCCATATTTTGCTGTTGTAGTGGTTGGTGTCTGCAGCGTCCCATTCCGCCGATAACTTATGGTATGCTTGATTGTGAGATTCGGCTTCGCTAAAAACGCCGATCTTTTCGTCAGCTTCTCACGAGTATGCTCGAAAAGTTTGTTGCCATCGTTCCTTTGTCGTGTTCGTCGAGAAGTCATTGGGCTGCCGTTATTGTGTGCTGGCCACTAATGATGTAGTACTTGATTGATTTTCTATTCTCCGTCTGAACCTTCCTCATTTGTTCCGGTGTTGTGATCCACACTTTGTCAGCACCTTTGTTTCTCTCGTAGTATGCGCACAAACAGCATTATGTGGAACGGTGTAAGAATTGTCATCCTTCATCTTCTCCATGACTCAGCTACACGTTCCTGATTGAGTGGCCTGTAATTGAAGTTTGGGTTGACGCTGCAATACTTAACCCTACACTCGTAATCCTATCATCCAACATCATTTCCTTGTGGCTTATTGCAGCATGGGACGCCACAGGTGCAGCTGACAAACGACGGCGGATTTTCTTCTACGATCCGAATCAACATATGTGATCCCCGATTGATGCTTCTAATGTTCTCGGCACAATCTTCCAGCTTTCGAAATTTGCTAAGCAAATTGAACGTGATCTATAAAGAACCTGAGACCAAGTCACCCTCTCAATCTCCTTAATGGTGTCGTTGTGTTCTTCTTCAATGTGAAGAGGGAAGATTGCTCCACTTGTGGATTTTTTATTGTGAAGCAATCTCTGCTGAGAATACACCTACTTGATAAGTCTGAAGATCTTCAAAATAAACATCCAGTTGGATCCCCTCCATAAATGGGCTTTCATTGAGTTGAAGAAGAACTCCACGGTCAACATCATTAGTGAACACGTGAACGTCATTATCCACAAGTCGACAAAACCACCCAAAATTAATGTTGTAACTGGTGACCTCTGAATCCGAGAACGTGACATTGGATGGAATAAGGCATATGTTTCGAGCATCGCTCAATCTGGGTTTGCAGCATGTTTTTGGATGCTTGACTAGCACACCCACTTTCCATTGTTTTGCTTGTCCATGCGATGTGATAGAGGTTAGTTTGACAGAACCATGGTTGTTCCAATGCGCTTCCCGTTTAGTTTGAAATATGGCCAAGTTGATTCCAGAATCCCCCTGCCCATCTCTTCTCCTGCTCTCGTCTTTAATGTCACCTCAATTCCACATCTGAATACAAAAATGATTAGTTCAAGCACATATCCGAGTATAACAGATTTTTTTTAATTCTTACCCAGAATTTGACGACGACTCCATACTAATGACTCGATCTCCTTGTTTAATTAAATCGTCCTTCTGCAAAATAATACACTATGAATACAAATCATATAAAAACGCACACACACTTGTATAAACCCGAATATACAAAAATAATACACAGAGAGAAGTGGACGGAATTAACTGTCCAAAGCTCACCTTTGTGCTAGTGCAAAAGAAAGATAACATTTCGTTTTAGAACCACCACAAATGTGAGCTCTGGACAGTTTTACATAGTTTAGCTTTTACTCGAAATATTATGATAAGATGATAAAAGTAAATAAAATGAGATATGCAACTTATATATACTAATACACATATATATTCACATGGAAGGTGCGGCGGGATTAATCTCGCCACCCCTTCAATGCCTCCTGAAAGAGTGGGCGGGATTAATCTCGCCACCTTTCTGGAGGCCTTGAACGGGAGTGCGGAATTAATCTTGCCACCCTTCTCGGTCTCAGAGAGAACTGGGCAGGATTTATTTGCACACCCCTTCAGTGACTCCAGAAAGGGGCGGGATTAATCTCGCCCACCATGTAAGGGATGGTTAAATGAATTTCGCCACCCTTCCCAGTTCTCTCCATTGGTATGTTGTAAACCTTCTACGTCTCAGACAGAAACGTTTGGGATTGGTCCGACTCACCAATGGAGAAAAAAGGAAGGGTGGCGGGATTCATTCCTCCAACAGGCATTGAAGGCTCGGCGGGATTAATCCCGCCGCCCAGGGCCTTCACTCGGTCCCTATGCGGCGGGATTAATCCCGCCGGACGCCAATCCCTGCTCGAATCGGGCGGGATTAATCCCGCCGCCTAGGCCCTTCAGGCAGGCCTTTGGCGGGGATTAATCCCGCCCGATTCCGGCAGGGCAGCGTAGCGGGATTAATCCCGCCGCCCAGGCCCTTCACTCGGGCCTAGGCGGCGGGATTAATCCCGCGGACGCCAATGCCCTGCGAATCGGCGGGATTAATCCCGCCGCCTAGGCCCTTCAGGCAGGCCTGGCGGCGGGATAAATCCCGCCCGATTCCGCGCAGGGCATGCGTACGCGGGGATTAATCCCGCCCCAGGCCCTTCACTCGGCCTTAGTCGGCGGGATTAATCCCGGGACGCCAATGCCCTGTGCGGAATCGGGGATTAATCCCGCCTAGGCCCTTCAGGCAGGCCAA
This sequence comes from Selaginella tamariscina, assembly GCA_003024785.1. NCBI lineage: Eukaryota > Viridiplantae > Streptophyta > Lycopodiopsida > Selaginellales > Selaginellaceae > Selaginella > Selaginella tamariscina. The sequence goes on from PUQB01000122.1 coordinate 166,330, forward strand.
TGGCGGGATAAATCCCGCCCGATTCGCGTATGGCATGCGTAGGCGACGGGATTAATCCCGCCGCCCAGGCCCTTCACTTAGGCCTTAATCGGCGAGATTAATCCCGCCGGACGCCAATGCCCTGTGCGGAATCCAGTAGGATTAATCTGCCGCCGAGGCCCTTCAGGCATGCCAATGGCGGCGGATAAATCCCGCCCGATTCTGCGCAGGGCATGCGTAGGCGGCAAGATTAATCCCGCCGCCCAGGCCCTTCACTCGGGCCCTGTGCGGAGGGATTAATCCTGCCGCTCATTTGGCTAACAGAATAACCTGCTTGAATTGGCGGCAGGATTAATCCCGCCACCGAGTGGCTAATTATATAGTGGCGGGATTAATCCCGCCGCTACACACGTCTCACCATATAGCGGTGGGATTAATCCCGCCGCTACACACACACACACACACACAGATATATATATGTATATGTGTGTGTAGGAGAGTGCGTGTGTGTGCCAGAGATAGTCAAATCAGATAAAATTATACAGATACACACACACACACACATATATATGTATATGTATATGTATATACATGAGAGTGCGTGTGTGTGCGAGAGATAGATAAATAAATAAAATTATACAGATACTGGTACATATAATATATGTATGTATACATAGGTATATATATATGTGTATATGTATATCGTGTGTATGCGTGTGTGAAACAAATAAAATCATACAGATAAATAAACACACACACACATATATATAGATAAATAAATAGAATATATATATATATATATTATATATATATATATCTGTGCCACACAGATATATATATATCTATGTGTGTATATGTATACGAGTGTGCGTGTGTGCGAGAGATAGAGATCTATAGAGAAGAGAAAGAGAGAAGGAGATATATATATATATATATATCTATGTGTGTATATGTATACGAGTGTGCATGTGTATGCAAGAGATAGAGATTTAAATTATATTATTAAAATACACACACATATAATTATATATGTGAATAAAAATAAATAAATAAACTCAGAGGAGTGTGTGTGTGAAAGAGAGAGAGATCTCACCTGTGTGAGAGAGAAGGAGATTTCGCCGCCGCCTTACAAACCCTAGGAATATACTTAAACCCTAAAAGGAATAGAATATATATTAACCTTAATCAAATATTCCTTCTAAGAATATACTTAAACTCTAAAAAGAATAAACTATAGATTCGCCCTAAACAAATATTCTTTTTATATATTATCAGCGTGTGCGTGTGTGGGTGTATCACATACACCCCAAGAATAAATATTATGCAAGCGTTTAACACGTGTGTGTCCATGAGAGTGTTAAAGTTTCACGTGCAATGATACATATATACACACATAGTATTATACACATAGACATACATACATATTAGTACATATTAATATTAAAGAGACAAAGTACAGGATTATGTATGGTGTGTATGTATGAGAAAAGAGTGACAATACATATTATGGATCATGCATGGTGTATATGTTTGAGAGAAGAGAGACAATACATATTTACATGGATCATGCATGGTGTGTTTGTATGAGAAAAGAGAAAGAGTGTTAACAAATTAAATTCATACACATTGCATATATTAGTACACACATATACATACACACGTGTATACACACAGACATACATACATATTACATGTGTAAATTCAATGTGTTACATAGGGTTTAGGGTTTAGGGTTAGGATGGATCATGCATGGTGTTTATGTATGAGAGGAGTGAGTGTTATACACAGATATACATTATACATATTATATTATGGATCATGCATGGTGTGTATGTATGAGAGAAGAGACAGGCTACATATTATGGATCATGATCATGCATGGTGTGTATGTATGAGAGAAGGGATTATGCATGGTGACACTGTGTATGTATGAGAGAAGAGATAGAGTGTTAACAAATGAAAACCGTACACATTGCATATATTAGTACACATATATACATACACACGTGTATACACACAGACATACATATATATTACATGTGTAAATTCAATGTGTTATATACACACAGATTGAGTACATATAAATCATACATGCGTTGAACATGATGTTTTTCAATAAAAAAGCAATATATAATTTCTCAAGTTTGGTTTAAGGCAATGTGCATGTGTGTGCATATGTGTCTTTGTAAGTGCTTCTAATGCGTGTGCACGTGTATATATAAATTTATAATCGTGTTTATATATAATATGTGCAAAACAAACATCGAATAATTAAGAAAATAATATTAATAACACACTATGAACATATTTTAAATTATACATAATAATATATGTTTTTATCTAATATATAGCCATATATAGTTTTAATAATATATATTAATTTAATATTGATAATAAGGTTTAACATTAGAATATTCTTGAAATAATAAGAAATTAATTGAGAAAATCCATTAATATATACAAATGTAGATCAAGTTTTGAAAATAATTAACTAAATTAATTATGATAATCATGTTTAATATTGAAATATTCTTGGAATAATAAGAAAATAATAAAGAATATCACATTAATATAAAGAAGATTAATTACTCAAGTAATTAAGAAAATGAAATTAATATACACACTATGAACATATTTTAAATTATACATAATAATACATCATTTTATCTAATATATAGTCATATATAGTTTTAATAATATATATTAATTTAATATTGATAATAAGGTTTAACATAGGAATATTCTTGAAATAATAACAAATTAATTGAGAAAATCCTATTAATATATACAAATGTAGAATAATTATTAAGATAATTAAGAATAAGACTAATTTAATTATAATAATCAGGTTTAATATTAGAATATTCTTTCAATATTAAGAAAATAATAAAGAATATCCCATTAATAGTAGGAAATGTAAATTAATTACTCGAGTAATTAAGAAAATAATAATAATAAACAGACTATGAATATATTTTAAATGATACATAATAATATATTAATTTATTTATTGTATTAGTGTATATATATATATAATATAAACTCAATAATATATACTTGAATATTAAGAATGTAGAACAATTACAAAATTTCATAATATTAAATAGCTTAAAGCACTTGAATAACATTAAATGCAATTTTAAAACACTCATTGGAATTGGAGAGTATATATGTTAGACTGTCGGTTATTTGTTTTAACTCATCTTAAATTTTCTTTTTTGTTATTTCAAAAATTTCGAATTTCTGACATAAGTATTATCAGTCTGACATGTAAATTTAAAAATACATTTAATTTCCCACTCAAATTCAGATCTGGTTCTTTCTTCGGCAAAGGGTTTCTTCATTTCTTTATTTTTCATCTTCAGATTTTCTTTTTTCTTCTTAGTGATCAGCTCAAGAGCGACATTAAATTGGGTGCGCTATTGTTTATAGGAAGGCACGGCGCCTTTAGTGCTGTTTACAAGTAAGTATTATAAACAAATTTAGATATATTTATAAAGATTCACTCTCTTACATTCTCTCTTAAATTTTAGAATTTAGAGATTTAGGAATGCATTAGGATTACAATATATTCTGTTAAGGATTTATCCCATTTAAATATACCTTTAACTTAATATTCTCGGTTAGCCGGGGCGGCAGGATTAATCCGGCCATTTTTTTTGCCTTTTTGAAGAGGTGGCGGGATTAATCTTACCACCATCTCTTTTATAGCTATGGCAGAATTAGTTCGAGCAATGCTTCTCCCGCTCTTAAAAAGAGCGGCGAGATTAATCCTGCCAATAACTCTCTCAACTGATAATGATTTACTTGAATTTATTAGAAAAAGTTGTCGGCGGGATTAATCTCGCCAACCATTTTAAGAGGCAGAGAAGGGGTGGCGGGATTAATCTCGCCACTACTTCCCTGTTTTAAATATTTGTGGGCAGAATTCATCCCGAATCTCTTTGAAATCATAGTTTCGGAGAGAGTTGTGGGCGGGATTAATCCCGCCGCTTATTCCCCGTCGTCAGAGTTGTGGGCGGGATTAATCCCACCGCTTATTCCCCGTCGTCAGAGTTGTGGGCGGGATTAATCCCGCCGCCTATTCTCCGTCGTCAGTGTTGTGGGCAGGATTAATCCCGCCCCTCTTCCTCGTCGGAGGAATTTGCGGCGGGATTAATCCTGCCGACTCTTACAGACGAGGAAGATCCGGCAGCGGGATTAATCCCGCCGGTACTTCCTCGTCGGAGGGAGCCCGCAGCAGGATTAATCCTGTCGGTACTTCCTCGTCGGAGGGAGCCCGCGGCAGGATTAATCCCGCCGGTACTTCCTCGTCGAGGGAGCCGCGACGGGATTAATCCGCCACCTCTCCGACGAGGAAGTATCGGCAGCGGAATTAATCCAGCCGACTCTCTCTGATGGGGTAGAGTCGACGGCGGGATTAATCCCGCCCATCAGTTATATTAATAAAGCATGAAATATTATCTTTATACATGCTTATGTATTATTGCACATGCATATTATTAAGCAACCGCAGTTATAATTTCTTAGAAATATTGCATAAACAGATATTATAAATAACACAATTATTTATGTGTAGGACATATTATAATACTGGAGATAAAGTATGTCTTTCTTCGGAACAACGAGATAGTTGGCACTGGAACTGTGGAAATTCGAGATGATAAGCATCATGTCATAATATTGCCCAAGGATCTTGTGTGTACGTATGGGTGAACACCATTTTCAAGCATATTGAGGTTCCTGAAATGGAATTTGAGGAGGGTTCTCCTGTATTGTGGAATTTGGATGAAGTCAAGGCTGACACAGAATATATAGAGTCACAAACAAACAGTAGCACGAGTTTTCCAGATGATGGCTTGCCTGTTGTGATGGATGAGGTGATTCTCTTTCTTCATGAGATTAAGGTTGGGAGAGGCATCATCACAGCTATAAATCCAATGGAAGCAGTGTCAGAAGAGAAAACTAGGGTCCGACTTCGTGGGTGTAGTTGTGACAGAGGTTTCACCTAATGGCACTTTGCATCCTAGATCCCTCGTGAGGTGGCGAACATCTGAATTAAGACGGCAAGATGGTTCAACATATTCTGGGTTGGATTTCAATAATAACAACCCGGAAGAACAACTCATATTTAAAGAGGTTCCTTGCATTGGTCCTATTATAAGAAAAGGCGATTCATGAGTTGCAGATCTTCCCCTGCATGTTTCAGCAAAGAGGGTGAAGATGGATCCTACATCGTCAAAAGTGTTACGAGCATTTCCACGATTGACTGCTGCAAGAAGAAGTGTTGTCAGATGGCAGACCGGAATGAAATTACCCAATGTAGACATGTCTTCGTACGCTCACCAAAAGCAAAGGCATGAGTTTGTATATGCTGCACTAACTGGGTGTATTGATGGAATGGCTTCGGACACAGGTTATCAGAGTACATCCATGGTATTTAATAAGGTGGCCATCTGCTTCAAAGCTTGATACAGTATATACAGGATCCCAAAGACCACGTTCTACTACCGTTGGAGGGATGAGTGGTTAGATGAGCGCGAACCTCAGTACATGGGAACACTGGCTTGGTCAAAACCCGCTCTCACATTATGGCAGCCATAGAGATACTCAAGGCTTTTGTGGAAGCAAATGCAGACAGGATGCCTCACAAAATGCCGAACCACAAATGCAGGGGTCAGGGAAACTCTCAAGGTTTTGCCTTCAATCTACTCTCAATTGAAGCTGTGTGAACATGTGAACAAGTGCCTCAGCTTGATGGGGTTGCAAACAATCTGCACTGGTACCTTCAACAACATATGGAATACTCATTTTAAGGATGGTGGAGATTGCAAAAACATCTAGCTTTTCCAAGTGTGACACTTTGTACATCATTGAAGGCTGCAAAGGCTTGTGCAAAACCTTGGTGGAGATCACTTCCATTCAAAAGAAGATGGAGGCCCACATGATTGCACAACAAACTTGCCAGTCTCAGTACTATGCACACCGCATGCTTTCTGTGTCACGCCCATCAGAGTACCTGTGCTTGATCCATGACAAGATGGATCATTCAAAGACCAGCATTCCAAAGCTCGTTGCAACACCAAAGTGCTTTGGAAATGTCATGAAACTTCCGATTTCATTGACAGGTGTGCTAACACATGGACACAGTTGTGAATCATATGGACACTTTTCACTTCCACATTGGTCTAGCGACTCCAATTTCACTATCGGGTCGTTGGCCATGTGTTTCAGAAACCTTGAAGCCCACTCACAGACAAGTCCTATCAGTGATCTCAAAGTGAAGAAACAACACCTTCAACCTTTACATAATGCTCTCATGAACACGTCTGCACTTGAGGCTACTTGGGAATATGAGAGGCATTGTCAGTAGCCTGCACAAAAAACAGATGGCCTTGTTGAGAGTTCAGGTTCAGTGGATGGATCTAGCTCAAATAGTGTACATGTGTCCTTAACATCAAATAAGCTTCCTCGTCATTTGCTTTTACAGATGGATAATTGTATAGGCGAGAACAAAAATAGGTAAATCATTTTACTTGAGGGTTTCTCAAGCTCATACTTACTTTTATTTTCTAGATATGTGCTAGCATACTTGTCAATGCTTGTTGCCAAAGGTGTGTTTGAAACAATCACGCTCAGTTTTCTTATGGTTGGTCACACTCATGAAGATATTGATGCGTTCTTCAGCAAGGTCTCCAACTCTACAAAAAGGACAAGTGCACTTACCTTACCGCATATGATGAATCTTTTTGAAAATTGCATCTCCAAAAAAAGTTGTGCTTTGCTTGTGACTGAGGTGCCAGACTTCAAAAAATTTCTCAAGGAGTATATAAAAGAGGGGAGTGATTCTTTAGTTGGTCACCTTGTGCCGCTACAATTCTTTTTCTCCATACGAGATGGTATACCTATTATGCAGTACAAGTTACGGCTATCAGAGCAGGAGTGGTTACCGAAAGAGGGTTAATGCTCTTCAAAAGTGGAGAGAATGGAAAGCCACTTCTCCCAGAAGGACAACCAGACCCTATTCCATTGAGTGCCCAGCTCAAGGAACAAGAGGTTATTATTGATGGCATCAAAAAATATGTGGCATGGGTTCAAAAATCGATGCCAAAGAATTCTGATAAGGCAACTGGTTACTCAGAACTATATAAGCATGTGGTTGACTATTGGGAGACTGTTGTTCGAGAGTTGGAAGGGCCTACTGTCACAAGTACAGAATTGCAACACCCTTTTTGGCCTAAAACAAGGTGGCGAGAGGAGATTGAAATGACATCACTGAGCACAGACGACATAGAAGCCAGTAGTGATGTGGAAGTGCAAACCCCACACTTTGTTGGACAAAGGAACCAAAAACCTAAAGCATACTTTGATTGCTGCCAGGATCTTCAAAAACTAATGATGGTTCTCATTACTCCAGATGTGTCATATAATCAGCCTATTTGGATAGGTCAAATTATCGACACACCTGAAGTAATCACAGAAAATAGTATTGTTAAGGTTGCATGGTTCAAACCACAAAAAAGGCGACACGAGAAGGAGAGCGAAAGATATAATGGATGCCTAGACAAAACATGGTCTCCCAATCAAAAAGACCCAGCATGTTTTATAAATGTTAAATCCATTCGATATGGGTGGATGTCAAGAAGCGTTAATAAAGTCATGATTAACAAAACTGCAAGGGAATGTATGTTTTCTGAAGCTTAAAGCAATTACAAAATTATAAAATATCATATATTTAATATTCATAATTATTATAAACTCTTTAATAATAGTACCAAATTGTTTACTTAACTATATAAATTTAAAAAACGATATGGAAGATTGACTATATTATTATAGGATTTTATATATATATTATTACTACTACAAATTTTTAATTAATAATGTTATATTTAAATATTAATATTTTAATAACAACATCAATATTTATATAATGTACCTCTTATGCTCTTCCTTAATTGTTACATTAGGCAATATATTATATAATTTAATACCTTCTACTTTTATAATGTTATTAATTTTTGTTCAATGAATGCTATAATTTATTAAAGGGTCGAATACAAAATAGAATATTCTAAAGAATATTCTGTTTTCAAACATATATTCTAAAGAATATTCCTTTAATATTAGAAAATGCTAATTAAATAGCTAAAATTGCTAATTATTAGGAAATGGGACTATAGCCATGCCCATTTTAGTTACAACTTGCATATCCTTTAGCTAGGCGATGTACCCCAACATGTGGACTATGTATTTGTTGACCGACTCCCCTGCTTTTTGTTTCAAGTTAGCTAGTTTATGGATTACCTCTTCTTGGCTAAGGATATTAGACAAAATGTGTTGAGGTCCATGTCTTAGTACCCTGTGATACCTTCTTCTTCCCTCGCACACCCTCCTTTCCATTCAGAATAGGCGACGAGGATGGGCTCCTCTCGACTGTCCCTCAAGTGTCCCCTTTGCGGGACCGACATGTTTGCTAGTGGCACGATGCTCCACGACTGGACGGTATCTCCTTGTCTAGCAATTTTCTTGACAAGACCCTGCGACCTTGCATAAACCCCTCGCGTGTTGTAATAGTTTTAACTACTGAGGCGGAATCTCCTTGCTCTGAGACGGTATCCCCTTGTCTTTTGGTTGCCGCGGCTTTGCTGTATGCCTTTGTAGAATCCCCTCATGTGTTCTATATAGTCTCACTTGCCTAGGTCTATTTAACTCATTTGAATAACTTAAGATTAGTGAATACCAATTGGCCAAGAGGATGTGTTGTCCCAGTCAGGAGAGGCCGATGGAGGGCGAAGTAGTACCCCGAATGCCATAGTCGGTCCCAAGCTCACTAGTCCAAGTCCACAACACAATACCATATAACCAACCTCACGAGGAGTGGAAGACTCGGCATAACACTATTGAAGTCAGTCCCAAGCCACAATCAATTAAGAAATGTACAAATAACCCCTAGCACGCCCTAATGAAATTCCAGGTGTAGGAACATGCGGGAATGAGCAACACATGGACATGCAAGACTGCTCGATGACAGCCTACGAAGCAAAGTGGGACGGATGGCTACGATAAGCCCCCACACCACATAGTTGAACCCATATTGGACAAGTACCCCAGAGGGAGGAGACCTTTCATAGAAGAACCCCAGGATATGGGAAGCCGGAAACGGTGATGAAAACAAAGGGAGTGACAATGGACGAGAGCTAGACCTCCTGCATGACCAACACTACAAGGGACACAAGGTAGTAAACCCAGGGCCACTGTCACCCAACAAGGCAAGGTAGGCTAGTTGTGGATGCCCAAAAAGAGGGGAGAAAGAGCCTCATCATGAAGGCCTCTATATAGAGGAGCGCCAATCACTGACGAAGCGACCTCCACACTAGAAGTTCAGCAGATTGAAAATGCAGCAGTCAGGGTGAGTACCAAGATGGTGGCTTGAGGCTTTGCAAGCTGGGCAACACATGAAAGGGCCACTTGCACAAAGGCAACTAGACATCAATGAGTTGGCATAATGGAAAAAAGCACCGATGAGGGGGACCACACAGTGGTCACTCTAGGCTAGGGATGAGGGATTTTGTCCTATGGCAAGGAGATTTTGGCTCTCCAATCTCTTCTTTGGGCAGCAACTTGACTTGTTATGGTGAACTCCATCTGTGTATGACAACTATCCCTCTATGGTCATCATCAATGGTCATCAGGGACTTTGCAGACCAGATGTGGAGTGACTTCAAGTGGTCTCGATGATCGCCATGATGCTATTGCCAACGCCTAATCCCAGCTGTTACTTTGAGATGTACGGAAAGGTGTAGTGGTGGCCTCTACCCAAACACCATGAGGGTCCATGTATCGATGGACTAGAGCTCTCCTCCTTCTGATGCGCGGGCTCCCATTGAAGAGGAAGCAAGGGAAGGGAAGGAAGGAGATTGGGGGTGGGCAACGGTAGATAGAAAAAATGTATATATTGCCTCTTAGAAGTACAAGATGGCCCTTTCCCCAGAGATGGTCGGAACAAGACATTCCTACTTATATAGTGGGTTGAATGGTACTAGGTCATTCAAGAGAAGTAGAAATCCTTAAGGCATATCCAAATCTGGAGGTGATAACATGCATAGATTTATATGCAGTTGTGAAAGGATAGGATATCTTGTTACAGGAAGAAAGTAAATCTGTTTTGCAGGAAAGGTTTTATAAAGCCATTCCTTATAAGATGAATATGTATGAACAGCCTATAGAATATACATATGTGTATACTACAAATCCTTTAGACCAAGTTAATATAGGTACAAAGGAAGGTATTAACAATTGCTCAAGGACTAGTAGAGGGTTTCCAACATAAAGGTTTGGATCCCCTTACTAACTATAAGGACATATTTGCCTAGTCACATAAAGACTTAAAAAAGCATACCTCCAAATCTATGTATACATACTATTTAGCTTTTGCCAGGTTGTGAACCGGTAAAGCAAAGAGCATATAGGATGAATCCTAATTATGACAAGCTTGCTAAGGAGAAAGAGAAAGCAAATAGTGAATCTAAGGAACATCATGAAGAAAATCAAGTGCTACAACTCAAGGTATCAACATTTAAGCAAGAACTCAAGAAAGAGAGGAACAACAAAGAAGTACATTAAGAGTAACATAAAGGTAAATATCCAAAAAGGAGTAGGATAGTTGTTGTGAAGAAACATCAACAAATAAGTGGGGAATACTATTAAAGGTAGGATAAGTGCATCCATAAGACGACCTATTGTGGAGGAATAAGGTAGGGAGTCATTAGGAAGTATTCCTATTAAGTAAGAAGGAGAACTTGTAAACTAAGAGGAAGGTGATCTTGTCAAGAAGGACATCCTCTCAAGAAGAAGGTGATCCTCTTAGGGAAGGACAATTGTGACAGTTGGAGCTGATGTGGCAATGGGGATATGGGAAGTAGGTAGGTATGGGAGAAGGGAGTCTCCACATAGGCGAAGTACATACGAGGGTTTGGTGACCAAGTTAAGTGCTCAAATTCAACAGCAAGACACACATTACAAAGTGTGTGTTATAGTGGAAACAACTTTGTACCACCTAGCTAGAGGGGATGAGGTGCTAACAGTCTCTAAAATATTTGGGATAGGGGTAACAAATGTTTAAAGAGGTATTTGTGGAGACTTGTGAAGCTATTTGGGATATCTTTCATGAGGTTATTTGATTCCTTAATGGTCATCAGGGACTCTACAAGTCATATGTGGGGTGACTTAGATAGCCTCGGTGGTTGCTAGAACATTGTTGCCAATGCCTAATCCCAGGGTTCCTGCGGCGTCCATGTAGAGGCCACCACATCACCTTCCTGTACATCTTAAAGTAACAACTGGACCCCTAGCTCGGAACTATCTACGGTGGACTAGAGCTCCCCTCCTAGCAATGTTGGTGTTTCCTCTGGTGAGGGAGCAAGACGAGGAGAGGGGGGGGGGGAGATTGGGGAAGGTGGGCAACGATAGACATAAGAGATATGTATATATTGCCTCTTAGAAGTACAAAGTGGCCCCTTCCCTAGAGATGATTGGAACAACACACACAAGAAGATGAACTCCTTTATGCATTCTTATTCTTATCACAGCTTATGTATTAACAAGGATAGCAACTCCTAACTGCATTCGTGAGAGTGTTAAGTAGTGGCAACAACATAAAGATATTGACCAAAATGATTTAATTAATATTATGACTCTATTGCTTGTCGTTGCAACATAATCAACAACTCTTCCAAAACAAGATCTTGCTCGATCTTCTTGTGTAGCTTAGAGAGTTGAAGAACATGGGAATCATGAACAAAACCTACACAATCCAATAGCAATGTGTCTTTACATATATGCATAAATGTATATTAATATGTATATTTACATATCTTTAAAATCCTATAATGACTATATAACAATCGGACTATTATTTAACAATCATATTGTTATGTAATTGTTTGACTCTTACATGTACACACGGATGCATATTTTAATATTATATATACATATACCTAGTGCTCCCACAAATGCTTATAATATCTCTTGTTGGAATTATAGACCATTTGAAGTACAATCAAATAACACTTCCTTTTGTTTTAATAATCAACACTAGCTAGCCTTATCTCTATATGTGTGCAATCTATGGCTCCAACTACATTTGGAAGTCCACACTTATTCTTAAAGCCAAGTGCAATTCTCTCTACCTCAGTAGGAGTTTTAGGTGATTGACGGTGGTTTGACCATCGTCAAACGACAAGTTGGAGCAAACGAGCGGCAGGTAGAAGAGAGGTCGAACGGACAAGTAGGGGACGTACAATGGGTATTGATTGACATCAACATTTGTTAGGCGGCACTAATAACAAGCTAGATCCGATAGTCTAGATCAACCACCAAGGTACTAAGGACAACACGTGTAAGGGAGGTGCATTAAGGCAGTAGGACAAGACCTAGTCATAGGGAGACAAACCAATGGGGAAGTGCCATCTTGGCCTATGACGTAGTACCAGCTAATGCACTATTTAATATATATATATATATTAAAAATACACACACATACTAATTGAGCGTATAGATGTATATATGTGCTACATATAAAACAAATAACTATACATGTATATACAATTTAAGGAATATCACCTTAAACTCCCGAGAGCCCTGATTTTAATGCATGGATGGAGTTTGTTAATGGGAAAATCATAATTACTATAACATAAATTATGAGCAACTAGTTGATTTACATTAATAATGTTAATTGTTTGAGTTGAATGATTTTCAATAGTGGTTTTGATGACAACCAAGCAATGTATACCTTATAATTAAAATAAATAAATAGCACGCACACTTACTATAAATTTTATATAAGTACTTTTGGTCCCATTCAACTCTAAATGATAAATCTGGACAATGGTGTACAATTGTCCTGTTCGGAGAAGCTAAGTTGGAAAAAATATAAACACATCTAGATGATTAAATTTTGTGCTTCCTCTACATCCATCCTAGATTCTTGCCTACAAACCAAAATTCTTAGTTAATAACATAGAATAGGGTTAAACCACTGCAAGTTAAATTTAATGTGGTCTTCTCTAGATGTAATGAAAATGTCAGGTTGCCTTGTGTTGGTGTGCAACCCAACTATCCTTGTGTTCTTTTGTGTATCAAGGTAGAATGCCCTTGCACTCTCATTGTAATGTCTATCATGCACATATTGTATTCGTTTGCAATGATATATTAATATCTTACTGGTGTATGTATCCAAGGTTGTTTTTGCAAGAATAAGCTATCTTTTTGCATTTAAATCCATTCCATATAGCTCAATGGCCTTACCTTACTTCATTAAAATAACAAGGGAATATAATATGTTATATTACAACAGAACTTACATGAACATTATAATTTAAGTCTATTGATCTTATTGCAAAACATAGGTATGCCACCTTCATATGTAATGTATAACTATTCATGATTGTTGGGAGCAAACTTAAAAGTATTGGTTGTTTGTGATATCATGGTGAACATAACTTACTTCATGCTATTCACATTGTTGTTATATATAAAGTTAAAAGTGCTAAACTTTTCATTCAACGATCCAAAATCATTATTTCACCTTGCTATACAGAAAAACACACACACACAATATACATCATTTCATCTAACTACAAACATATATAAATATACATGTACATTATATCTCTAGATATATATTATACACAATGTATGAAGTATAAAAATACATACATATAATATGCATATTTTGTGTATATATATACATTTATTGATGGTATCTGTGTGTAAAGAATTATTGGTGTGTTGGGGAGGCAAAGAGTCTAGATAAAATTAAACAAGCATGTTCATTTTCATTTGATTATATTTTAAAAAATCTCTTAATAACCAATTAAGTACTTTTTAATTTGGTACCTCTAACTTGCTCACAATATATGTTGTTGAATGAGACAATAAAACAACTCTCCAATTCACGATTTAAAAAGTAGGATTTCATAGTTCCACTTGGGAAAACATCTTAAAATGCAATTAAAATCTATTCATAACGAACATATAAATAATTAGAATTGCTTTATGCCTCAGTCTTTTTGAAGTAAAAATAAAGAATTAGATTAAGGTTTAGGAAATGAAGGAAGGGTAATATTAAAACATATTTATTTATAAGTTCTTGTATTTCACATTTATTTATCAAGAAGTTTATGTGTTCTCTCTCTCTCTCTCTTATATATATATATGATTATTTTAGAAAATATAATTGATTCTCTCACAAATCATAATTTTTTAACAACCCTAATTTCGCATTTTGTCGATTATGCACTAACTCTCCTAGTATTTGGTGCTATTTGTTGAGGTGTCTTTCTCTCACACACATTTTCCCAATTATTATGTATGGTAATCACATGCATGCATAGATCTTATGTGTCCATGTATATAATTATATAAATATATTGTGGATAATAGGGAAGTGCATAGATACACACAATAGTATCTTTAATTTTACATGGTCTATATATATATATATATATATATTATATATATATATATTAGATATGGAGAAGTCATTTGTCAAATAATGTGCTAGTGTGTGCCTGTGCAGACCCACACTTAGTTTACAAATGCAAAAAGTAAAGATATGATGTATCTATTTCTAATAGTGTGGGGGATGTATGTATATATATAGAGATAGAGATATATTATGAATATGGAAAAGTCTTATGTCTTTATTAAACATGTGCGTGTGTGTGTGGTGTACAACTATAAAGTGTATGGTGGGACTTTTGTTCTAGAGATGGAGGAGGACACAAATAAATTAACAGCAAAAATGAGGTTGGAGAGAGTAGCATCTCATGTAACAACAACTTGGAAGGCATGCATGTGCAATATACACAATTTTATCTTTATGTACACTCATTTTCCCATCATGTGGATGTAATTTGATGCAACATACATATATACTACTGTAAAACTATTTATTTGTAGTGCAATGAGCAATAGTCAAACTATACATTAGTATGTATATCATATACACACATGTATTGTGTTGTGTGTCCCTCACACACTTACAATTATACCATAAGTATATGCAATGTAGAGTACACTATTCATTATATTGTTTTATCATATATTTATAGGCTAGAGAGCATAGAAAGAGCATGAGAATGTAGAAGGTATACCACTTCTTTTTAGAGAGGCCTCATTTGTAGACTTTAAAATCAATCCCGTGGAGATGCTCTTCACCTCACCGATCCTTCTGCTATTTTGCACTTGCTAAAGTTGTCACACATATAGATCTTTCATTGGCTAGCAAGCTTGGTGTATAATTCAAGTGCTGGTGCATCATAATTTTAGTCACCCTGTAATAATGTGTCTATGTTACATGAAATTTAAAACATAATTCAATTTAATTATATTTGATGTTAAAATGTGCTCACTTCACACATGTCAGTATTCAATGTTTGTTCCATAACTTAAGCCGTTTGATTTTGTCACTATGTATATTTTTAATATATTTTAATATTCAATTTTCCATTGTGTTGAAATTTTTTTATTGGCCTTCAATTCGGACTAAACAATGTACGGCATTAATACCACGTGGTAAATTTCACTCACTTATGCACGTGAGTGGGTGATGGGCTAGATTAGGGTTTACGAGTTGGACTAGGGCAAACCCAAAACAACAACAAAGCAAGCAGTCAACAATCTTAGATATTTAGATTTTTCTTCTTAAATATTCATATTTCCCTTTCTTCAGATTTTTTTCTTCGTTAGGTGAGTAAGAATCATTTTTCTTTTATGTAATTTCATTTATTCACTTTTTCTTATTTCTTTCTTTTTTTTCTTTTCGTGTTTCTTAGCGAGTCTCTACACTGTTAAAAGAGCAAAAATTACTATCTAGATAATTTAAATGAATATATTTGCACACCAAATATATATATATATATATACACACACACATATTGTAATAAAATATGCATGAGTATATATAGTCCCCAATCTATTATTCACATATGTTTTGAATTTGTTAAACATCAAGTATGGGTAGCGACCACAAAATGGACCCTAGATTTCCAAGAAATTGTGAAGGAGTCGTTAGGTTAGTTTCTAAATCAACGCCAACTTGGAAAACGTTGTCCACTGGTAAATGAATTTTCTATTTTTTTCTTTAACAATTTTATATGTTTATTTACTTTATAGGGACACCTCCAGTACGCATTCCAAGCGTACCCAAGATTTGTTTTAATCCACAAATTAACTAACTTGAGTTCCACACCCACAAATGACACTATACTTTTATCAACTAACATGGTACATACTATATATAATAGTTGTGTGTGTGTGTGCATGTATGTACACAAATCTGCATATTATACATATGTACTTTCATACTTCATACTTTCTATAATATAGATATCTAGAGGTATAATTTTATATATGTTTGTAGTTAGATCAAATGATATATAATGTCTTTTTCTGTGTAGGAAGGTGACATAGTGATTGTAGATTATTTCAAGCGAAAGTTTGAGGCTTTTAACTGTCTACATAACGGCAGTTTGAATAGCATAAAGTAAGTCAAGTTCAACGTTATATCATAAATAACTAATGTACTTATGTATTTTTAGGTTTGCTCCCAACAATCATGAGAAAATATATACTGCATATGAAGGTGGCACTATAGCTCTTACCAATCTTCAGTTCTTGATCTCAGTAAAATTGGTAGACTTGAATCATAATGTTCATGTAAGTTCTATGGTATAACTTTTATATATCATCGTATATTCCACCCAATCTGTTATTTTTAATGAAGCAGGGTAAGGGCATTAAGCTCTATGGAATGGATTTGAATGCAGAAAGACACCTTCTTCTTGCAACAGACAACCTTGGATGCATACATCCGTAAGTTATATAAAATGTATCATTGTTATTAAACAAACCAATACCAACATTTGCAGGATAGACATTAGAATGAGTGTGCAAGTACATCCTATCTTGATACATCAAAGGAACACAAGGATAGTTGGGTTGCACACCAACCCAAGGCAGCCTGATATTTTCATTACATCTGGGGACGACTGCACTGTATGTAACTTGCATGTGCATGCTTATGTGTCTTCAATGTCTAAATGTTATTTGGGATATACTTAGGTTTATATATGATATATTTTGGCATACCTTCTTTACTTCTTTACTATCAAACCTACTCAACATATATATATATATATATATATATATATATATATATATATATATATATATAAAAGCTTGTCTTTGTAGGCAAGAATTTGGGATATAAGAAAGCTTGATCGACGTAGTGGACTTGCAAAACTTAATCATCCAGACATGTTGAATTCTGCTTACTTTTCGCCCATAACTGGAAATAAGATTCTTACAACCTGCAGAAACAACACACTATGTGTTTGGGATTGTATCTTTTCAATTTAGCTTCTCCTAGCAGGACAATTTTACACGATCATTCAAATCTACCATTTAAAGCTGAATGGGACCCAAAAGTAAGTATGTATAATTTAGCAAGTATGTGGGGGGCATGTTATTTATTTTAAGTATAGGATATACATTGGGATTTTTACAGGATCCCAAGGAGTGCTTGGTTGTCATTGGAAAAAAATCATCCAACTCAAGTAATTGACTTTATTGATGTAAGCACTGGAGAATTGGTTGCTCAGAATTTATTTTATACTAGTGCTTACCATTTTCTCATTAACAAGCTCCATCCACGCCTTGATATCATGGCTTCTGGGAGTTTCAGGTAATCTTCCTTAAAATATATACACATGTATAGCTAAATTTTTATATAGCACATCTATATACAAGTACACTCAATTTGTGTGTGTGTGTATAATTTATTCTTAATGCACAAGAGGATGCATTGAAGTATTATCTTACTATGTAGGAATGTATTTATTCATGCTGTTTTTTTATATAATTTTGTATTCCACACATTATATCATCCTTAGATTGTTTAGTTGACTGTGTTCTTTCTTAGTATGAACTTTGAATGAATAGTATATAAAATGCATAGGGCACTTGAAAGACATGCATACAAATAGTCATATAGGGTTGTCACGAGCATTAATCCCATGTTCATAATGTCATATACATGTGTATTCTATAGCTTTTATTATGTATATAGATTTTATACTAGATATAGAGATAGACACAATGTCATGCATATGCATATGCATGTGCATTTTACATATATTATTATTTGAATTTATAATATTTACATGGAATGCATATTGATGTGATAATTTATACCATTGATTTTAAGATATTTTTTATATAATCGGTCTTATTTGAATGTAGAGAATTGCTGTTGTGGAGGCCAAAGAGTCCACATGAGAATTGGACGAACATGTTTATGTGATTATATTTTAAAATATCTCTTAATAACTAATTAAATACTTTTTGGTACCTCTAACTTGGCTAAATATATGTTGTTGAACAAGTATACAAAGTTACCACAAATTACTTATTTAAACAGCTATACTAATTTATACTCATGATGTGTAACATCTACACCTTTAGCTGAGGGGCGCTAGCTTTTTAAATATGAATGGCTCGAGGTAAATATTCATGATTTTAAGATTTTAAATTGAAGGGAGTACGATTCATTTAGGGCGAACACAAATAATTGTTTTATCATATTCAATGGGTAGTGTTAGGTGCAACATTGGGATGTTAGGTCAATGAGGATTAGGGGTGGCTGGTGATATACATATACATGTATATATGTGTGTGTGTGTGTATATATATATATATATATATATATATATATATGTTGTGTACTTAAGATATTTAACAGATTAATATAATCCTTCTTTTCTTTAGCATGCTACACCATCATGTCCTTGCACATTCTTTATAGGCCTTATTGTATACTTAATAAGAAAACTTGTTTCTCTAATATAATAATTATCTTCCTTGTGTGAACAATTCCTTTCTACATAGTCAAAAGATTTTAATAAGAAATTACATTATAAAAATATAATTAAAGCTTTTTATATTATATTATATTATAATTAAAGCTTTTTGCACATAAAAGCTCATATTATCTACTAGAGATCCCTGAGTTTTTTTTATGTGAAAAAAAACTCTAATCGTTGTTTAAACAAGCTTTAAACCATTTTTTGTTATTCTATGTTCAATTTGTAATAACTCTAAATAATACACTGAAATTAAAATTAGACTTTCTAATATTACGGATACCATAATGAACTAATTCAAGTAGAGATAATTTAAAAGACAAGGTGTGATTAAAAAATGTGATGTAACTCATTTATATTCTTTTGGTGGCTATTGTTATAAACCCCTTTTAATGAAAATGTGTTATTTTTGCAAAAAGAAAAAGATAATTGTTCAATTATTATTAGAACACTTATTGAAAAAAAATATTCAAAACACTAATTAAAATAAGAAAAAGAACTATATATAAAAATTGTAAAAGTTATTGTATATAAAAAAAAACTATACATTAAAAAGAAAACATCAAAATTGATGTCGATTGTTCCAGTGGAAACCTATCAAAAAGCTAGATTAAAATATACTTTATAAAATCTTATGAAGTGAAATATACAAGAATATGTTTCTTATTTTAAGTTATGCTCATTTGTGTTAGCTCTATCAAGCCTTTCCAAGCCTTTGAATAAAGCGATCTCTAGTGATATGGAGGAACTCTCAAGCATTTATATAAAACAATCTTTAGTAATATGGATGAATTGATTACTTCATATACTTCCCTTAGCAACTTCATTCAACTTATAACTATTAAATGTTACTCAAAAAAAAAAAAAATTATATTCAACAAACAAACAGTTATAAACTTGTGAACATCTTTAATTTACATACATAAGTTTGTGTTTGAGAGCATTTTAAAGGTATCACTGCAATTGCAAAACTGGCATTATAATTGTTGATGGGCTTACTTATTTAATAAAAGTTTATTAATTAATGAACCCTTTAACTCACTTGTTATTCTTAACTTAATGAATTTATCATTAACCTAGTTGTTATCCTTAACTTAACTTGTTTATTTCTAAGCTAGACTTTAACCTAGTTATTATCCTTAACCTAACAAGTTTATCCTTAAATTCTTATTTAATGTAATTTGATGAGTTTATTCCTAAGCTGAACTTTTAATTCAATTGTTATCCTTAATTTGGTGAATTTATTCTTAAGCTAGACCCTAATCCAATTGTTATCCTTAACCTAGTGAGTTTACTCTTAACCCAATTATTATTACTCCTAAGCACACATGTACGACGACCACGTGATGATTGTTGATAACACTCAAGTAGCTCTGATAGTGTCACTGTGGGTTTAGTATTTAGGATGACTATTGATGACACACAAACACTTGAGCGGCCTTGATACTGCCGTGTGGGATTATGATTTAGGATGGCATTTGATTAGGCGTAACACACGTCCAATTATTTAATTACTTAATGGACGCTTAACCTAATTGTTATCCTGAATTTATCCCTGAGTTTAACCCTTAACCCAATTGTTATCCTTAACCTAGAGCTAAACCCTTATTCAAGTTATATATTAGTAATTATTATTATTATCATGAATTCCAAGAGGGATAAACCTTGCTAGGATGCTTCATTATTATCCTTATACTTAATATAGTAACTTAAGTTACTTTATTAACTTAAGTGTAACTTCTCTTAACTCTTTCAAAGTTACTGTGTGTATGTAATAATTTGAGTCCTCATTTTCTTTATTACTCTAATACATTTAAAGTCTTACAAGTTAAGTTAGTGCATATGTGATAACATATGAAATTTGATGTGATAACCATCCAATGGATTATAAAGCGAGTTTAAGATAAGCATGGAATGAAGCCAAAGTAGGGTTAATATTTAGGATAGTCATCGATAAGGTGATTTAATATAATAATTGTTGAATAGAATTTAGAATAGCCATTAGTGGGGCGTTATTAATACACATTTAAGATTTAAGATGACCGTTGCATCGGATTCCTGATGAATATGAATGGGGCGATCCTTAGATAAAATTTAGGATGTTGATATGGTGATTTAGGATGGCCGTTGGATATAATTTAGGATGTTGATATGGCGATTTAGAATGCCATTAAATAAAATTTAAAATGGCCATTAGTGAAACATTCAGAACATACACACATACAGACACACACTGAATAAACTTATTATATAAAATTTATATCCTTCAAAGGTATCATTGCAATTAAAAATTAAATATAATATTGGCAGTGCAACCATTTATATCAAATGAAACACATTCCTACACCATGTATAGCAAGGGATAATTATATTCATTTAAAATTGTACAAATTGAAAAAATGAGTCATAATTGCAAAATCAAATGCAATATTTGGAGATTGTTATTTGATGTAGAGAATGACCTATTGCCAAAAAAGATAATGAATGGTGTCTATGTATAACTCTTGTACATAGTTTATATTTTTAAATACTTCTTACTAAAATACAAATAATAAAATGACACTCTTACTAACTATATAAATAATTAATGAAAATGATTGAACGTTCCACATGAATTCATTTTTAAATGAATTTTTAAAAGTTTAATGGATTTAAAAGTCGTTAAAATGGCACCACGCCTAATTTAAATATGAATAAAGAACAAAGAAAATATTATTCAATATATAGTATGTATAACCACTAGTATCAACTAAGACTCCAAAGGTGGGAGGGTGTTCTCGTGCGCAAGATGAATTCAAGGAATAGTTTTCTTTTCGTATTCTTTATTTGTGGCTCTATACAACACGAATTTCAAAATTAAGATACTATAAAAAAAGTGCAACAAACCTAATGATATATTGTCATAACATTCCTTGTGTTTCCACCTCAATTTAGATGATTTTTGCTACCTCCATTTTGAGGTTTTGTTACGGTGGAATTGTGTTAGGAGTTCACTCTCAATCAACTTTCATGTGGCAATCCATCTAGGTGTTGAACAATCCTAAATGCATTTGTCGCATTTACAAAACTATTGTGCTTTGCAATGGTGACATTCTTAAATTCGGAGTTCCATTGCTTATTGAAGGTTGACAAATTAATTGGTTAAACACCCATTAGCTTTAATATTACATTGGTATTCTCACAAATTGTCTCTTTAAGTGTATTTTGATGGATCACCTTTTTAGTCTCTCTAATGCCTTTGTTTATTGTGCTGCTCTTGTGGGGCATTGAGTTAATCGGTTTGTCCACAAAATCTCTAATGACTTACATAGTTGTTAATACATGCAATTTTGTTTTATCCAAGCTAGAATTGCCATGTTTATCATGTCTTGCATTGTCCATCTAATCGCTCTTGTATTTGAATTATACATATTAATAAGATATTAAATTAAAAGTGCATGCCTTTGCATGTTACCTAAAGAATGTGACTACTGATATGTTGTATATGATATATCGTGTTTTTGGGTAAAAAATACGTTTTTCAAACAGTAGACCCAATTCGTACCATCTTGACCACTTTTGCCAATAGCTTGACTTAAAGCACCATACACATGTACTTGCACCTTTTTAGTCCAAGACAACTAGCGATATATGATTTGTGCTTATAAGATTGCTTCATGTGGTAGCAATGCTTGTTGCAACAATCTACCAACGTAACGTGTGGGATGAAATCCTTTGCAATATTGTCCGCTCGTAGCTTCTTTGGTTTTGGCACCCTAACAGTGAAGTTAAACTGCTTTCATGTTTATGAGATATTTGACAATGACTTCTTTCGTCCATCTGAATCTTGACTTGAATTGACAGTGTAGAGAATTTGTTTTCATCAAGGCATTTTAACTTAAAAGATAAAGCATCACACGGAGTTCATTCTTATAAAGTTGAGAAGCCAAACTATGATTTTTTAGACAACCACACCAATGTGGTAATAGTCCACTTTCTTGTTGCAAACAACATCATACGATTGTCATACAACAATTGATCCACATCCAATCATAATTTTTGTTGTATCAAGAAGTTAAATGTTCTTCGTATGCCACTTGCTACGATCCTAACAATTTGTTACGTGATGACAATAAGAATTAATATAATTCAATTTGTGAAGTGATTTGAGGTCCAAACTCACCTCGATGTAGGGTTATGGCAACAATATTTGAATTGGTTGTTAAACATTTATCTTGGCTTGAGCACCCATTATTAATGATTGCTAACGATTGCCCGTGCGAACATCATTAACGGCCATGCAATAGGAGTTCCAACTTCAATTTTTGCAACCTCAGTATGTTGATATACGAGCCAAACCCATTGTGATTTAT
Organism: Selaginella tamariscina; assembly: GCA_003024785.1. Taxonomy (NCBI): domain Eukaryota; kingdom Viridiplantae; phylum Streptophyta; class Lycopodiopsida; order Selaginellales; family Selaginellaceae; genus Selaginella; species Selaginella tamariscina. Next base: position 189,590 of record PUQB01000122.1, read on the forward strand.
CGGAATTGGAACCCATGTAACACCTGTATAAAAGCTTATTATGTATTGTCCAACTCATTGGCCTTTGTAGTGATTCACATATTCGTTGTTTTTTATACTTTATACAGTCTCATACTTATCAATAAAATATTAGTAATTCTTAATACATACTAATCATGTTTTAAAAAGATTTCGAGCATATTTTGGAAGTTCTATTAATTGTATATATTCATATATAAGAAAAAAATATATTTCTAATTTAAAAAATACTAATAAATAATTACTATGACGTTAAAATTAATATAAAGTCTCATATTAATAAATATGCTATAGTGCATATCTTAAAGATCTCAATACATAAATTTAGATATTTGTAAACCAAAAGATTATAATCACGAGTACAAATATTAATGAAATATATATAATATATAGTCTAAATATATAAGATAATAAATGGTTTAAAAATGTAAGTACAAATATTGTGTGTGTGTGTGTATATATTCTTATAAAAAGATAAAAATTAAGTATAATAAACTTGTGTGCTAATGGTTGGTTCGTAGTTTGGTTAAAAAAACACAATTAATATACCTAAAGATAAAAGTTAAATAAAATTAAATTGTTCGCAATTTATTTTAAAGCAAAAATTTAATTAAATCTCAAAAAATCCAAAACCCCCAAATTTTAGGGTTAAGTCAAGGTTTTAAAAACTGGCATCATATTTTAGTGCTCATAAATTCATATAATTACTGATTGCTTACATATGTGTGCATTTTTTTTTCATTTTCCTGCAATTTTTGAAATTTCCCTTATACTTTTTGCATTTCCCCCAATATGCATTCCATATATTAACAAATAATGAAATATTATAATGCACATGCATATGTATGTGTCTATCTCTATATTTCATACATACATACATGCAACATAAAAGCTACAAAATACACATGCATATAACATTATGAACATAGTGGTATATCTTATAAATATATATCAAATATATGACTATTTGTATGCATGACTTCATACTCAGGAGGAACACAATCAATTAGTAGTCAAGCATAATGTAATAGAAGCAGACTAAAATTTATATACAGTTAAACAATATGATAAATATTACTTTTGAAATCAAGCATGGAATACATATACTCTTACTTTATAAGATAATAGCATCTTCATGTGCATTAAGAATAAATGATATATATATATATATATATATATATATATATACATACATTAAAAATACACACACATACTAATTGAGTGTATAGATGTATATATGTGCTACATATAAAACAAATAGCTATACATGTATATACAATTTAAGGAATATCATCTTAAACTCCCGAGAGCCCTGATTTTAATGCATGGATGGAGTTTGTTAATGGGAAAATCATAATTACTATAACATAAATTATGAGCAACTAGTTGATTTACATTAATAAAGTTAATTGCTTGAGTTGAATGATTTTCAATAGTGGTTTTGATGACAACCAAGCAGTGTATACCTTATAATTAAAATAAATAAATAGCACGCACACTTACTATAAATTATATATAAATACTTTTGGTCCCATTCAACTCTAAATGGTAAATCTGGACAATGGTGTACCATTGTCCTGTTCGGAGAAGCTAAGTTGGAAAAAATATAATCCCAAATTGTTCTTACAAGTTATAAGAATCTTATTTCCAGTCATATATGAAAAGCGAATAGAATTAAACACATCTAGATGATTAAAATTTATGCTTCCTCTACATCCATCCTAGATTCTTGCCTACAAACCAAAATTCTTAGTTAATAACATAGAATAGGGTTAAACCACTACAAGTTAAATTTAATGTGGTCTTTCCTAGATGTAATGAAAATATCAAGTTGCCTTGTGTTGGTGTGCAACCCAACTATCCTTGTGTTCTTTTGTGTACCAAGGTAGAATGCCCTTGCACTCTCATTGTAATGTCTATCATGCACATGTTGTATTCATTTGCAATGATATATTAATATCTTACTGGTGTATGTATCCAAGGTTGCCTTTTGCAAGAATAAGCTGTCTTTTTGCATTTAAATCCATTCCATATAGCTCAATGGCCTTACCCTACTTCATTAAAATAACAAGGGAATATAATATGTTATACTACAACAGAACTTACATGAACATTATAATTTAAGTCTATTGATCTTATTGCAAAACATAGGTATGCCACCTTCATATGTAATGTATAACTATTCATGATTGTTGGGAGCAAACTTAAAAGTATTGGTTGTTTGTGATATCATGGTGAACATAACTTACTTCATGCTATTCACATTGTTATATATAAAGTTAAAAGTGCTAAACTTTTCATTCCAACGATCCAAATCATTATTTCACCTTGCTATACAGAAAAACACACACACACAATATACATCATTTCATCTAACTACAAACATATATAAATATACATGTACATTATATCTCTAGATATATATTATACACAATGTATGAAGTATAAAAATACATACATATAATATGCATATTTTGTGTATATATATACATTTATTGATGGTATCTGTGTGTAAAGAATTATTGGTGTGTTGGGGAGGCAAAGAGTCTAGATAAAATTAAACAAGCATGTTCATTTTCATTTGATTATATTTTAAAAAATCTCTTAATAACCAATTAAGTACTTTTTAATTTGGTACCTCTAACTTGCTCACAATATATGTTGTTGAATGAGACAATAAAACAACTCTCCAATTCACGATTTAAAAGTAGGATTTCAATAGTTCCACTTGGGAAATACATCTTAAAAATGCAATTAAAATCTGTTCATAACGAACATATAAATAATTAGAATTGCTTTATGCCTCAGTCTTTTTGAAGTAAAAATAAAGAATTAGATTAAGGTTTAGGAAATGAAGGAAGGGTAATATTAAAAACATATTTATTTATAAGTTCTTGTATTTCACATTTATTTATCAAGAAGTTTATGTGTTCTCTCTCTCTCTCTATATATATATATATGATTATTTTAGAAAATATAATTGATTCTCTCACAAATCATAATTTTTTTAACAACCCTAATTTCGCATTTTGTCGATTATGCACTAACTCTCCTAGTATTTGGTGCTATTTGTTGAGGTGTCTTTCTCTCACACACATTTTCCCAATTATTATGTATGGTAATCACGTGCATATAGATCTTATGTGTCCATGTATATAATTATATAAATATATTGTGGATAATAGGGAAGTGCATAGATACACACACATAGTATCTTTAATTTTACATGGTCTATATATATATATATATATATATATATATATATTAGATATGGAGAAGTCATTTGTCAAATAATGTGCTAGTGTGTGCCTGTGCAGACCCACACTTAGTTTACAAATGCAAAAAGTAAAGATATGATGTATCTATTTCTAATAGTGTGGGGGATGTATGTATATATATAGAGATAGAGATATATTATGAATATGGAAAAGTCTTATGTCTTTATTAAACATGTGCGTGTGTGTGTGTGGTGTACAACTATAAAGTGTATGGTGGGACTTTTGTTCTAGAGATGGAGGAGGACACAAATAAATTAACAGCAAAAATGAGGTTGGAGAGAGTAGCATCTCATGTAACAACAACTTGGAAGGCATGCATGTGCAATATACACAATTTATATCTTTATGTACACTCATTTTCCCATCATGTGGATGTAATTTGATGCAACATACATATATACTACTGTAAAACTATTTATTTGTAGTGCAATGAGCAATAGTCAAACTATACATTAGTATGTATATCATATACACACATGTATTGTGTTGTGTGTCCCTCACACACTTACAATTATACCATAAGTATATGCAATGTAGAGTACACTATTCATCTATATTGTTTTATTCACATATATTTATAGGCTAGAGAGCAAGGAAAGAGCATGAGAATGTAGAAGGTATACCACTTCTTTTTAGAGGCCTCATTTGTAGACTTTAAAATCAATCCCGTGGAGATGCTCCTCACCTCACCGATCCTCCTGCTATTTTGCACTTGCTAAAGTTGTCACACATATAGATCTTTCATTGGCTAGCAAGCTTGGTGTATAATTCAAGTGCGTGTGTGCATCATAATTTTAGTACACCCTGTAATAATGTGCTATGTTACATGAAATTTAAAACATAATTCAATTTAATTATATTTGATGTTAAAATGTGCTCACTTCACACATGTCAGTATTCAATGTTTGTTCCATAACTTAAGCCGTTTGATTTTGTCACTATGTATATTTTTAATATATTTTAATATCAATTTTCCATTGTGTTGAAATTTTTATTGGCCTTCAATTCGGACTAAATACAATGTACGGCATTAATACCACGTGGTAAATTTCACTCACTTATGCACGTGAGTGGGTGATGGGCTAGATTAGGGTTTACGAGTTGGACTAGGGCAAACCCAAAACAACAACAAGCAAGCAGTCAACAATCTTAGATATTTAGATTTTTCTTCTTAAATATTCATATTTCCCTTCTTCAGATTTTTCTTCGTTAGGTGAGTAAGAATCATTTTTCTTTTATGTAATTTCATTTATTCACTTTTTCTTATTTCTTTCTTTTTTTCTTTTCGTGTTTCTTAGCGAGTCTCTACACTGTTAAAAGAGCAAAAATTACTATCTAGATAATTTAAATGAATATATTTGCACACAAATATATATATATATATATATACACACACATATTGTAATAAAATATGCATGAGTATATATAGTCCCCAATCTATTATTCACATATGTTTTGAATTTGTTAAACATCATAGTATGGGTAGCGACCACAAAATGGACCCTAGATTTCCAAGAAATTGTGAAGGAGTCGTTAGTTTTCTAAATCAACGCCAACTTGGAAAACGTTGTCCACTGGTAAATGAATTTTCTATTTTTTTCTTTATCAATTTTATATGTTTATTTACTTTATAGTGGACACCTCCAGTACGCATTCCAAGCGTACCCAAGATTTGTGTTTTAATCCACAAATTAACTAACTTGGAGTTCCACCCACAAATGACACTATACTTTTATCAACTAACATGGTACATACTATATATATATGTGTGTGTGTGTGTGTGCATGTATGTACACAAATCTGCATATTATACATATGTACTTTCATACTTCATACTTTCTATAATATAGATATCTAGAGGTATAATTTTATATATGTTTGTAGTTAGATCAAATGATATATATAATGTCTTTTTCTGTGTAGGAAGGTGACATAGTGATTGTAGATTATTTCAAGCGAAAGTTTGAGGCTTTTAACTGTCTACATAACGGCAGTTTGAATAGCATAAAGTAAGTCAAGTTCAACGTTATATCATAAATAACTAATGTACTTATGTATTTTTAGGTTTGCTCCCAACAATCATGAAAATATATACTGCATATGAAGGTGGCACTATAGCTCTTACCAATCTTCAGTTCTTGATCTCAGTAAAATTGGTAGACTTGAATCATAATGTTCATGTAAGTTCTATGGTATAACTTATTATATATCATCGTATATTCCACCCAATCTGTTATTTTTAATGAAGCAGGGTAAGGGCATTAAGCTCTATGGAATGGATTTGAATGCAGAAAGACACCTTCTTCTTGCAACAGACAACCTTGGATGCATACATCCGTAAGTTATATAAAATGTATCATTGTTATTAAACAAACCAATACCAACATTTGCAGGATAGACATTAGAATGAGTGTGCAAGTACATCCTATCTTGATACATCAAAGGAACACAAGGATAGTTGGGTTGCACACCAACCCAAGGCAGCCTGATATTTTCATTACATCTGGGGACGACTGCACTGTATGTAACTTGCATGTGCATGCTTATGTGTCTTCAATGTCTAAATGTTATTTGGGATATACTTAGGTTTATATATGATATTTTGGCATACCTTCTTTACTTCTTTACTATCAAACCTACTCAACATATATTATATATATATATATATATATATATAAAGCTTGTCTTTGTAGGCAAGAATTTGGGATATAAGAAAGCTTGATCGACGTAGTGGACTTGCAAAACTTAATCATCCAGACATGTTGAATTCTGCTTACTTTTCGCCCATAACTGGAAATAAGATTCTTACAACCTGCAGAAACAACACACTATGTGTTTGGGATTGTATCTTTTCCAATTTAGCTTCTCCTAGCAGGACAATTTTACACGATCATTCAAATCTACCATTTAAAGCTGAATGGGACCCAAAAGTAAGTATGTATAATTTAGCAAGTATGTGGGGGGCATGTTATTTATTTTAAGTATAGGATATACATTGGGATTTTTACAGGATCCCAAGGAGTGCTTGGTTGTCATTGGAAAAAATCATCCAACTCAAGTAATTGACTTTATTGATGTAAGCACTGGAGAATTGGTTGCTCAGAATTTATTTTATACTAGTGCTTACCATTTTCTCATTAACAAGCTCCATCCACGCCTTGATATCATGGCTTCTGGGAGTTTCAGGTAATCTTCCTTAAAATATATACACATGTATAGCTAAATTTTTATATAGCACATCTATATACAAGTACACTCAATTTGTGTGTGTGTGTATATAATTTATTCTTAATGCACAAGAGGATGCATTGAAGTATTATCTTACTATGTAGGAATGTATTTATTCATGCTGCTTGTATTTTTATATAATTTTGTATTCACACATTATATCATCCTTAGATTGTTTAGTTGACTGTGTTCTTTCTTAGTATGAACTTTGAATGAATAGTATATAAAATGCATAGGGCACTTGAAAGACATGCATACAAATAGTCATATAGGGTTGTCACGAGCATTAATCCCATGTTCATAATGTCATATACATGTGTATTCTATAGCTTTTATTATGTATATAGATTTTATACTAGATATAGAGATAGACACAATGTCATGCATATGCATATGCATGTGCATTTTACATTATTATTATTTGAATTTATAATATTTACATGGAATGCATATTGATGTGATAATTTATACCATTGATTTTAAGATAGTTTTTTATATAATCGGTCTTATTTGAATGTAGAGAATTGCTGTTGTGGAGGCCAAAGAGTCCACATGAGAATTGGACGAACATGTTTATGTGATTATATTTTAAAATATCTCTTGATAACTAATTAAATACTTTTTGGTACCTCTAACTTGGCTAAATATATGTTGTTGAACAAGTATACAAAGTCACCACAAATTACTTATTTAAACAGCTATACTAATTTATACTCATGATGTGTAACATCTACACCTTTAGCTGAGGGGGCGCTAGCTTTTTAAATATGAATGGCTCGAGGTAAATATTCATGATTTTAAGATTTTAAATTGAAGGGAGTACGATTCATTTAGGGCGAACACAAATAATTGTTTTATCATATTCAATGGGTAGTGTTAGGTGCAACATTGGGATGTTAGGTCAATGAGGATTAGGGGTGGCTGGTGATATACATATACATGTATATATGTGTGTGTGTATATATATATATATATATATATATATATGTTGTGTACTTAAGATATTTAACAGATTAATATAATCCTTCTTTTCTTTAGCATGTTACACCATCATGTCCTTGCACATTCTTTATAGGCCTTATTGTATACTTAATAAGAAAACTTGTTTCTCTAATATAAATATTATCTTCCTTGTGTGAACAATTCCTTTCTACATAGTCAAAAGATTTTAATAAGAAATTACATTATAAAAATATAATTAAAGCTTTTTGCACATAAAAGCTCATATTATCTGCTAGAGATCCCTAAGTTTATGCACATTGTAACTAAAATGGGCATGTTTATAGTCTCATTTCTTAATAATATTAATAATTTTAAATATTTAAATAGCATTTTTTAATATTAAACAAATATTCTTTAGAATAATATAATTTAAAGAAAGAATTAAATATATATTTATTAAATAATTAATTAAGAATTAGAATTTAAATATTAATTAATATTTATTTTATATTCCCATTCTCATATATCATTCCCATTTTAGTTACAATGTGCATGTTTTTTTTATGTGAAAAAAAACTCTAATCGTTGTTTAAACAAGCTTTAAACCATTTTTTGTTATTCTATGTTCAATTTGTAATAACTCTAAATAATACACTGAAATTAAAATTAGACTTTCTAATATTACGGATATCATAATGAGCTAATTCAAGTAGAGATAATTTAAAAGACAAGGTGTGATTAAAGAATGTGATGTAACTCATTTATATTCTTTTGGTGGCTATTGTTATAAACCCCTTTTAATGAAAATGTGTTATTTTTGCAAAAAGAAAAAGATAATTGTTCAATTATTATTAGAACACTGATTGAAAAAAAAATATTCAAAACACTAATTAAAATAAGAAAAAGAACTATATTTACAAATTGTAAAAGGTATTGTATATATATAAAAGAAATATACATTAAAAAGAAAACATCAAAATTGATGTCGATTGTTCTAGTGGAAACCTATCAAAAAGCTAGATTACTAGGTGACCCACTATATAAGCAAGAAGGCTGGTCGTGGGACGGGGTCTTTTGGTTAAGAAGTTTGTGTCTTGTGTCTTGCTCCCCTATCGAAGGTAGTTTGTACTCAATCAGACACTGTATATATAACCATATGCTCCTTCTGTTCACCATCTTACTGGTGATGCTCCTCTTGCTCCACTCCTAGGCCCAATAATGCACTCTACTAACTGACACAGCGGTACCCCAGGAGAACTCCCCCATCCCTGTACATGGACCCTCGCAGCATTTGGGTAGAGGCCATTCAACACCTTCCAATACTCCCAAGGTAAGGCCGGCTTGCCGGCTCGGACCCCCAGGGTTGGATGCTATCCACAATGTCCTGGCGATCACCAAGGCTTCTTAAGAAACACCACATCTAGCCTGCGGAGTCCCCGATGACGACAGTTGCTCTTTTTAATTTATAAATTCAAAATCACGAGAAAGAAAACGTCAGGATATGTTTATATGGTGGATATTGCTCACAAAAGTTTTCAAGATTCTTCTTTCTGAGGCATGTATCCAAGTAGTTCACTAGCTCATCCATGGTATTAATATCATAATATGGGTCAAAAATGATTGGATAGATACAAGTAATATTTTGGTTGAGCATAGCCTTTTGAGGAGAGTCGTTTACCACTAAAATATGTGCATTCTTCATTATCCTTAATTGATTGATCTCCCAATGAAGCCTAATTAATCTTTCATTCTTGAAGAAGTATGGCTTGCTTTCCTTTCTTACATTGTAAAATTCAAGAGGTTTATAACATATTTGCTAGTCAAAAATTCAATCTTTACGAATCACTTCTTCTGCAACACTACAATATTTGTTAAGCAAATTCAATAGCAGTGTTAAGTTGTGAAACTGCATGCATGACCAAATTCCCACAAGTGCACCCATCTCCTTAAGCTTTTGAAAGAGACAGTCCAACCCCGGATAAAAAAAGATATCATGTCGAAATTTATCATACAAGGAATAAAATCTCCTTATTTGATTTATTTTTTTTTATCCTTAGGCATTTGTCGATAAAGCAAAACACCATTGACATCCAACAACACAATATGACCATGGGTAATAAGGGGTAGCGTTGCCTCTCAAATGCTTTGCAACTCACTTGTTTGGTCCCTTCCACATTTATCTGTTGATGCTATATTGTTGCCTATCCCTTTATTTACTTGTACATCATCCTTACAAGATTCAGATATTACAAGCACTGAAGAAAGTGATTTAGGAATTGAAGGTAATAGAAATGGTGATGAAAAAACTGAAGTGGTCCCCATGTAAGGATGTTTTGAGCTGCATTATTATCATTTCCTGTATGAACTCTGTCATTCTACATGTGGCACAAGAAATTTTTGCCAAACCCCTCTCTTACCTCATGCCAATGCTAAAAATCCATGTTCTCAATTATTTCATTACATTGTAAAATGATAGTTAGCTGGCCTTATAATTAAAGTATATTATTTACCTTGTTAATGTGTGACCCATTGAACTAAAAGCTTCTTTAATCCTTGAGAATTTATTTTCTGTACAAATATAAACGAAATATAAAAAATGCCTTATGTTACACTCATTTACAAGTATTCGTCACTCTAACAATTCATTAACAATTCTTCTTTGCTGTTACTTTTTGAGTGAGACGAAGAAGGTTTTAGCCGCTTGGAAATCGTTCAATATCTTCCGTTTCTTCTGTTGATGTTTCCATGGTCAATGGAGAAAGTGAATGTTCTATACTCCTCGAGATAACTTTTGGTCTAATATCTGGTTGAAGATCATTCTCAGACTCCGACATTGAACCAAATTCCTCATCAGAGCTATCGCACTTCTCGGGAGGAACTTTCCAAATACTCATATATGGGTTTGTTGGGGTAGTCAATTGAGAACCTCTCTATCCACTTGTTCAAGTCCTTAACCATGGTCTTATCCTTTTCAATGGCAAACACACATGTATCCTGAAAGTAACACTTCTTCAAGACGAATCCCCTAGTGCAGTAGTCAAAAACCCATGCATCACTATGAGGACCCTTGATCAAGTTGAAAATGCTCCATGCAGCCTGACTTGTAATGTTTGGATAACGTACATTGTCGAATATGTCCCTCTCAGCTATCGATGTACCAGATGGAGGTTCAGGCCTGTTGGAGTGAAAATAGATGCCTGGCCAATCATTTGGAAATTTGAAATTGTTTAGCGCATTCTTGACAACCAAATGAATAACCGTATCAATACATTTGGACTCAGCATTGTTCATATAAAATCTAGTCCAACGGTGTATGTTCTTCTTAGCAAAGACGAAGGCGAAAGTATCGGTGACATGGGCAAAAATTAAGAAATAAATATCTGAAAACATAGGTATCAGCAAAGCATGAAAAAATTCAATAATAAATACCTTCTTTGTACATGCTTGCATGGCTAAGTTTCTCCACCAGATCCTCTATGCCCTATATGATAGAGGATTTTTTGACACCCACCAATCCATCACGAAAATTTGAAACGGTTCCTGCAAGTAGTGATTACCCCATTAAGTCTCTGAATCCAACAACAAACATTTGTAGGGCTTGTCATGATTTGTAGCATCCTCCTTTATAAGGTTTAACTCAGTTCTCCACTGTTGAAGGACTGCCATAAGAGAAGGCGACATCACGATGTTCTCCTTTTTCGTTGGGTGTGCAATAGATTCTTGCCCAGATCTTCCGATTGGTTCACCCATTGGACAAGCATATCATTGTTGTCACATGCTGACCTCTTCGTATGTTGAAGCTGAGGTCCAACCCAATTTATGGACAATGTATTCCCAACCACTCCTTGAAGTGCCTGATCGTCTTCAGCTCCATTGTCTTGAGATGAAAAGGAGAGGTGGGGCTGTTGTTATTAATCTATAGTTTGCCATCAACCATCAAATCAACTAAGACTTCCATCTCCTTCATCGTTGTTCCATTAAAGGTTTCAACCATGTGAGCTTGAAATCGTTGTTTACATCCTTTGTAAATTGAACAGACTTAGCCTTCACCGTCTTATTGGGTTTCTTTAAAAACTTCTCTAAGGGCTCCCCTTCACTTATCTGCTTTTCTTTAGTGTTCTTTTTGTGAACGATTTCATAATCCCCACCCATTTGGCAAAGACCTTATCCTCGGGCATAAAATCAACATCATCAAAAAGGATGTTTCCTTCTCGCCCACCAGGGTAAATTAACTACTACAATTTCTTCAGCTCTCTAAAAATAAAAAAGAGACATATTAATATATTGGCGAGATAAATCCCGTCGAGACAATTTACTTACTATGTATTCCGCACATTGTTCTCTCCCTGTAGTAGTTCTTTGTGGTCCCAAGATTTTTCCACATGGATCGCGTGTGTTTGAACTTCTCCCATATTTTGTTGTTATAATGGTTGGTATCGGCAGCGTCCCATTCCACCCATAGCTTATGATATTGCTTGGTTGTGAAATTCAGCTTAGCTAAAAATGCTGATCTTTTTGTCAGCTTCTCATGGGTATGCTCAGAAAATTTTGTTGCCATCGTTCCTTTATTGTGTTCATTAAGAAGTTTTGGGCTGCCGTTATCGTTTGTTGGCTGGGTGTCACGACACACGTACTAGGTCTGGAGCGTGGTTAGGTGTCATCCTGATCAATGTGGCCTTTTGGTCCAAAGTCACGCCTACTACTCCAGAGGTAGGGGGTTCAAATCCTGGAACGTGACAGATTGATCAGGATAACCTAGGTCAACAAAAACCTAGGCAACTCGTAATAGGGTTGGGGGCCCTAGTATGTGTTGACGCCTTAACCCGGGCTAGTGGTCATTCTGACCTCCCCTGGCCTACTGGTATCCCCAGTAGTTCCACCCGAGAAGGGGCCGAGGGGGAGGTGGTGTCACGACACACGTACTAGGTCTGGAGCGTGGTTAGGTGTCATCCTGATCAATGTGGCCTTTTGGTCCAAAGTCACGCCTACTGGGTCTGGAGCGTGGTTAGGTGTCATCCTGATCAATGTGGCCTTTTGGTCCAAAGTCACGCCTACTGGGTCTGGAGCGTGGTTAGGTGTCATCCTGATCAATGTGGCCTTTTGGTCCAAAGTCACCTTTTGGTCCAAAGTCACGCCTACTAGGTCTGGAGCGTGGTTAGGTGTCATCCTGATCAATGTGGCCTTTTGGTCCAAAGTCACGCCTACTACTCTAGAGGTAGGGGGTTCAAATCCCTGGAACGTGACATTGGCTGTTAATAATGTAGTACCTAATTGGGCCTACTACTCCAGAGGTAGGGGGTTAAAATCCCTGGAACGTGACATTGGCTGTTAATAATGTAGTACCTAATTGGTTACCTAATTGGTTTTTTATTCTCCGTCTGAATCTTCATGATTTGTTCTAGTGTTGTCACTCACACTATCTCAGTGCCTTTCTTTCTTTCATAATATGGGCACAAAATAGTATTATGTGGAAGAACGGTGTAAGAATTATTGTCCTTCATCTTCTCCATGAGCTCATCTACATGTTCCTAGTTGAGTAGCCTGTAATTGAATTTTGGGTTAACGCTGTAATTTAACCCTACACTCATAAATCCTATCATCCAACATATTTCCTTGTGGCTTATTACAGCATGGGATGCCACAAGTGCAGCTAACAAAATAGCAAATGATTTTCTTCTGCGGTCAAAATCAACATGTGTGAGCCCCGACTGTAGCTACTTTAATGTTCTTGGCACACTCTTCCAGCTCCCGAAGATTCCTAAACAAATTGAACGTGATCTGTAAAGAACCTGGGTCCGAGCCACCCTCTCAATCTCCCTAATGATGTCGCTATGTTCTTTTTCAATAAGAGAGGACGATTATTCCACTTGTGAATGTTTTGTATTGTGAAGTAATGTTTGCTGAGAATACACCTACACAATGAGTATGAAGATCTTTGAAGTAGACATCTAATTGGATTCTCTTTATAGATGGACTTTCGTTTAATTGAAGAAGAACTCCACAATTGAAATCATTATTGAACACGTGAACGTCATTATCCATAAGCCGACAGAACTACCCGAGGTTCTTGTCGTATCTAGTGACCTCTGGATATGAGAATGTGACATTGGATGGAACAATGCATATATTTCGAGCATCGTCCAATCTGGGTTCATAGCCTACCCTCGAGTGTTTAACTAGTGAATCCAGTTTCCATTGTTTTGCTTGTTCACGTGATGTGACAAAGGATAGTTTGATAGCAACCATGCTTGATCCAATGCCCTTCCTGTTTATTTTGAAATATGGCCAAGTTGATTCCAGAATCCCCTTGCCCATCTCATCTTCTCCTCTTATCTTCAATGTCACCTCAATTCCACATCTGAATACAAAAATGATTAATTCTTCAAGCACATATCCGAGTATAACAGATTTTATTTTAATTCTTACCCAGAATTTGACGACAACTCCATACTAATGACTGAATCTCCTTTTTGATCAAACCGTCTTTAAAACATATTACACTTGTATAAACCTGAATATACAAAATTATTACACTGATAAATTCACATACACCCTTCTTTGTTTCAAAGAGAAGTGGACGGGATTAACTATCCGAAGCTCACATTTGTGATAGTGCAAAAGACTGGTACCATTTGGTTTTAAAACCACCACAAATGTGAATTTTGGACAGTTTCACATGGTTTACCGGCTTTTACTCAAAATATTATAATAGGATTATAAAAGTAAATAAAATGAGATAAGCAACTTATATATACTAATACACATAAACATCACTGGCGTGATTAATCGCACCACCCCTTCCATGCCTTCAAAAATGGTGGGCGTGATTAATCTCGCCACCTTTCTCAGTCCCTGAAATGGTCAACGGGATTAATCTTGCCACCTTCTTCGTCTTAAATAGAAGTGGACAGGATTGATTTGGCCCACCATTTCAGGAGACGGAGAAGGGTGGCAGGATTAATTCTGCCGATCATTCCAGGAGGCAGGGAAGGGGTGGCGAGATTAATCCCGCCCACGACACTCTTATGTGGATAATGGCGGTGGGACAGATTAATCCCGCCTCACATTCTTTGAGACATAAAAGGTGGCGGAATTAATTCACCACCCTTTCCATGCCCGGTAAATGGGATTAATTCTCCTACCACCTCCTCACCTCCTCGAATGGTCAGCAAGATTAATCCGCCCACCAGGCATGGAAGGGTCGGCAAGATTAATCCCGCCCACCAGGCATGGAAGGGTCGGCAAGATTAATCTTGCCACCTTTTATGTCTCAATGAGTGTGGGGCGGGATTAATCTCGCCACCCTTTATGTCTTAATGAGTGTGGGACAGGATTAATCCCGCCCCACACTCATTGAGACATAAAGGGTGGCAGATTAATCTTGCCGACCCTTCCCTGCCTGGTGGGCGGGATTAATCTCGCCTTCCTTTACGTCTCAATGAATGTGGGGAGGGATTAATCCCGCCCACCACCATTATCCATATGAGAGTGTTGTAGGTGGGATTTATCCCGCTCACCAGGCATGAAGGCGGTAGGATTAATCTCACCGGGCATGGGGTGGTGATTTTATCTCACCAGCCTTTACACATGTCATGGGCGGCGGGATTAATCCTGCCGCCCTTTGGTTAATCCCGCGCACCAGGGTGATGCACACACATATATAATGTATATATATATATACAAAAATGTGCGAGAGATGCACACACACACACATATTATAATATATATATATGTATATGTATATACATGAGTGTGCATGTGTGTGCCAGAGATAGATAAATCAATAAAATTATACAAATACACACACAAATATATATATATATAT
Organism: Selaginella tamariscina; assembly: GCA_003024785.1. NCBI lineage: Eukaryota > Viridiplantae > Streptophyta > Lycopodiopsida > Selaginellales > Selaginellaceae > Selaginella > Selaginella tamariscina. Next base: position 204,881 of record PUQB01000122.1, read on the forward strand.
ATATATATATATATGTATGTATGTATGTATAAATGTATATATATGGATATGTATAATGTGTGTGCTAAATAAATTAAATTATACAGATAAACACACACACACATATATATGTAAATACAGATATATGTATATGTGTATGTATATATAGGAGTGTGCGTGTGTGTGCAAGAGATAGATAAATCAATTTTACTATATAGATATACACAATATAAATGTATATGTAAATACAAATAAATAAATAAATTATCTATCACACATAGATATATATGTATATGTATACACAGGAGTGTGCGTGTGAGAGAGAAAGAGATTTCACCTGTGTGAATGCACCTTCAAATCCTATTGCACCGCCACGGCTTTTTGCACAACCACGCCTTGTGAGAGAGAGATGTTGCATTGCTGCTCTCACATTTCCACCGCCGCCGCATTTCTCCTCCGCTGCCTTGAAACTCTAAGAATATACCTAAGTCCTAAAAGGAATAAAATATATATTAACCCTAAATGAATATTCCTTCTAAGAATATACCTAAACCCTAAAAGGGAAAATATATATTAACCCTAAATGAATTTCTTTTTAAAAATATACCTAAACCGTAAAAGGAATAAAATATATATTAATCCTAAACGAATATTTTTTCATTATATTATCATAATTTTAAATTTGTGTGGGTGTGTGGGTGTATCATATACACCTCAAAAATATAAATCATGCAGGGATTTAACATATGTGTGTATGTAAGAGTTAAATTTTCACGTGTAGCAATACATATATACACACATATAATATACACATAGACATACGTACATAATACATAATATTGTCACATCGGTACATATTATGGATCATGCATGGTGTGTATGTATGAGAAAAGAAAGAGAGTGTGTTAAAAAATTAATTTCGTACACATTGCATATATTAGTACACATATATACATACACATGTGTATAGACATAAACATACATGTGTACATTCAATGTGTTACATACATACAAATTGAGTACATATGGATCATACATGCATTAAACATGATGTTTTCGATAAAGAAGGAACATATCTCTCCAGTTTGGTTAGGGTTTAAACCCAATGCAAGTATTTTATTATTAAATTTTAATATTTGTATAAAAAGTTTATTATTCGTATAAAAATATACAAGAAAACACGCATAAAGAATAGTTGATAGTCAAGAGATAAACATAAAATCACAAATCATTCTACTAATTTGTTAATTATTTTATTTTAAAAATGCAAATTATTTTTAATTTTACCCAATTTTAACTTAAAAATGACATATTGATATTAAAAACACATTTGAAAGCAATTATAGCACATAATATATATATTAGTATAAAATCTTTATACTAATATAAACTAAATCCATGCACATTTTTTTAATTATTTAATATAAATTTACTCTAAACACTAAACATATGTAAGTCATAGTGTAGGGTGTGTGTAATTATAAATGTTTGGTTTAAAATTAAACTCTAAATCGCCAATACAAAGCTAGATGCTTTATTTATATTGTGATCCACTCATCGGCTTGTGTATGTGTGTGCATATGTGTCACTGTAAGTGCTTCTAATGCATGTGCACGTGTATATGTAAATTCTTTATTGTGTTTATATGTGTGCAAAAGAAACATTGAATTAAATTGAAAATAATATTAATATACACACTATAAACATATTTTAAATTATACATAATAATATATCATTTTATCTAATATATAATCATATATAATTTTAATAATATATATTAAATAAATATTGATAATAAGGTTTAACATTGGAATATTCTTGAAATAATAAGAAATTAATTGAGAAAATCCCATTAATATATACAAATGTAGAATAATTACCAAAATAATTAAGAATATATACTAATTTAATTATGATAATCATGTTTAATATTGAAATATTTGTTGAACATAGAAAATAATCATAGCAGTGGTCACCACCGACAAACCCGTGTTAAGGGTCAATCAGAATAAGATAGAGAAGAAATAGAAAATAGATCAGAGTTCAAAAGGTCGAGAATGGGAAGGATGGCAAGATTTTTAACAGGCATCGAGAATGGGAAGGATGGCAAGATGTGTAACAGGCAATAGTACTACGGATCCCGTCACAATACTAAGAAATGAATAGTATACATCAAAGTAGAAAGACGAGTAAGAGATAGTCATATAGAGAGTGAAAGGAAACTTATATTATGTCCGCGCATGGCACATGGTACAAAATTACAGTATATTCAGGATCTCTTTTCTAGTCCTAGTCTAGTATATTTTATACTCGTACTCTTGGTCTCATACTAGTAATTATAATAATTACCTCTTAGCCTTATCCATTCAGTTACTGTAACTCCTTCTTATCCTTATCCAAGAATGCCGTACTTCAGCTTAAACATTGTATTGCGATAGTAACTCTCCCATATTACATTAGTGACTTGTACTCTGATATATCCATCCCACTCTCGATTTTTTCACAATATATACTGTTTTTTGGTATTTTTCCCATTATATTTACCCATGAAATAAACATAACAAGAAATCTTCTAAATGTCTAACAATATTCTTGGAATAATAAGAAAATAATAAAGAATATCGCATTAATATAAAGAAATGTAAGTCCCAGTGTAGAGTGTGTGTAACTATAAATGTTTGTTTTGGGATTTAAACTCTAAACCGTAAATATAAAGCTAGATGCTTTATTTATATCGTGATCCAGTCATCGGCTTGTGTATGTGTGTGCATATGTGTCTTTATAAGTGCTTCTAATGCGTGTGCACATGTATATGTAAATTTTTTATTGTGTTTATATATGAAATTGTGTGTAAAAGAAACATTGAATTAAATTGAAAATGATATTAATATATACACTATAACCATATTTTAAATTATACATAATAATATATCATTTTATCTAATATATAGTCATATATAGTTTTAATAATATATATTAATTTAATATTGATAATAAGGTTTAACATTGGAAAAATCCCATTAATATATACAAATGTACAATAATTATTAAAATAATTAAGAATATATACTAATTTAATTATGATAATCATGTTTAATATTGGAATATTCTTAGAATAATAATAAAATAATAAAAAATATTCCATTAATACAAAGAAATGTAGATTAATTACTCAAATAATTAAGAAAATAATATTAATAAACACACTATGAACATATTTTAGATTATACATAATAATATATCATTTTATTTAATATATAATCTCCTATAGTTTTAATAATATATATTAATCTAATATTGATAATAAGGTTATCATTGGAATAGTCTTGAAATAATAAGGAAATAATTGAGAAAATCCATTAATATAAACAAATGTAGAATAATTATTGAAATAATTAAGAATATATACTAATTTAATTATGATGCTCAAGTTTAATATTTGAATATTCTTGGATTAATAAGAAAATATTAAAGAATATCACATTAATATAAAGAAATGTAAATTAATTACTCAAATAATTAAGAAAATAATATCAATAAACACACTATGAATATATTTTAAATGACACATAATAATATTATCAATTTATTTATTGTATAAATATATTTATAATATATACTGGAATATTAAGAATGAAAATAATAACTAAAATTTTGTAATATTAAACAGCTTGAATCACTTGCTAATGTTAAATACATTAAATGCAATTTATAAAATTATTGGAATTAAAGAGTATATATGTCAGAGTGTTAGTTATTTTGTCAATTCATATTAAATTTTATTATCTTTTCTTTTTAAAAATTTTGAAATTCTGACATAAGTAATTGTCAGTTTGACATATAAATTTGAAAATGCATTTAATTTTCCATTCAAATTCAGATCTGGTTCTTTCTCCGGCAAGGGTTTCTTCATTTTTGTAATTTTTTCTTTTCAGATCTTCTTTTTTCTTAATAGTGATCACCTCATGAGCGACATTAAATTGGGTACTATTATTTATAAGAAAGCACAGTGCCTTTAATGCTGTTTACAAGTAAGTATTATAAACAAATTTAAAAATACTTATAAAGATTCACTCTCTTACATTCTCTCTTAAAATTAGAATTTAGGGATTTAAGAATCCATTAGGATTAATTATAATCCGTTAGGGATTTATCATGTTTACACATCCTTTTACTTAAAATTCTCGGTTAGTCGATATCTTAAAGAGTTGTTAATGGGGCGGCAAGATTAATCCGACCATTTCTTTTTTGCCTTTTAGAAGGGTGGTGAGATTAATCCCGCCTCCAACTCTTTGAAACATGGAAGTCGTGGCAGGATCAATCCGGTCAATGCTTTTCCACCTTTTAGAAAGGACGGCGGGATTAATCCCGCTAACAACTCTCTGAAATGATAAAGAGTTAACAGAATTTATTATAAAGAATTGTCGGTGGGATTAATCTCGCCCACCATTCTAGGAGGCAGAGAAGGGTGGTGGGATTAATCTCGTCACCACTTCCCTATTTTAGATATTCGTGGGCAAAATTATCCCGCTAACTAGTTTAGGAGGCAGGGAAGCATTAGTGGGATTGATCCTACCACCTCTTCTTCGTCGGTGAGAATTATGGGCGGAATTAATCTCGTTGACTCTTCCTCGTCGGAGAGAGTCGGTGGCGGGATTAATCCCGCCGACTCTTCCTCGTTGGAAAGAGTGGTAGTGGGATTAATCCCGCCACCTCTCTCCAACGAGAAAGAGCCCATGGCAGGATTAATCCACCGACTCTTCCTCATCAAAAAGAGTGGCGGCGAGATTAATTTTGCCGACTCTTCCTCGTCGAAGAGAGTCGTGGACGGGATTAATGCCACCCACCATTCTATTAGGCGGGGAAGGGTGGTGGGATTAATCCCGCCACCAATTGTATTAATTAAGCATGATAATCATACTTATACATAATTATATATATTGCACATGCATATATATTAAGCACCTCGATTCAGATTTTTTGAAAATATTGCATAAACATATATCATAAATAACACAATTATTTATGTGCAGGACAATATGTTTAATACTGGAGATAAAGTATGTCTTCTTCGAAACAAGGAGATAATTGGCACTGAAACTGTGGATGTATGCCCAATATTGCCTAAGGATTTTATGTGTACGTATGGGTGAATACCATTTGCAAAGCATGTTGAGGTTCATGGAATGGAATTTGAAGAGGGTCTCCTATATTATGAAATGTGGATGAAGTCAAGGCTGCAGATATATGTAGAGTCACAAACAAATAGTAATACGAGTTCACTAAATGATGGCTTACTTGCTGTGAATGAGGTGATCTTTCTTCATGAGATCGAGGTTAGGAGAGCATCATCACAGCTATAAATCCAGAAGCTGAATAGAAGAGAAATTAGGGGCCTACTTCGTGGGTGTATTTGACAAAGTTCACTTAATAGCACATTGCATCTTGGATCCCTCGTGAGGTGGTGAACATCTAAATTAAGACAGCGAGATGGTTTAACATATTAGAGTTGGATTCAAAATAGCAAAGAAAGGACAACCAATTTGAAGAGGTTCCTTGCATTGGTCCTATAGTAAGAAAAAGCAATTTATGGGTTGTAGATCTACCCTGCAAGTTCCGGCAAAGGGTTAAGATGGATCTTACATCTTCAGCAAGTGTGGATAGCATTTCCACGATTGACTGCTACAACAAGAAGTGTTGTCAAATGGTAGACTAAAATGAAATTACCCAATGTAAACATGTCTTTCGTATGCTCACCCTGTCACGACCCGATACAGAATACAGGATTCCGGATACAGGACATGGGTTGCAGGACTTTCCTACAGGATTCCGGATACAGGATATGGGTTGCAGAATTTTCCTACAGGATACTCCTACCAGGATTCCGGACACAGGATTCGGTTGCAGGATATTCCTACAGCATATGCCACAGGATATGCCTAGAGGATAAGGGACATGTGGACTCATCTTAGCCTCTGCATGCATGCAATCACTTTTGCATGCATGCAACCACTTTTGCATGGATGCCTAGATTAGCTCTTGGAGTTGTGAGCATAAAAGCTCCGACCTAATTGTTGTACAATCAGTTACTATCAACACCAGTCTTACTACGATCAATCTTATCTTGTCTTGTTTCCTGTCCTGTTCCTGTCTCGCTCCTATTTCCTGTCCTGTTCCTGGATCCTGTCCTGCTCCGGGATCCTGTCCTGTTCCTGTTTTGCTCCCGGATCCTATCCTGTGCTTTCCTGTCTTGCTCCCGGATCCTATCCTAATCCTGTCCTACTCCTAGATCCGTCATGTTCCTATTCCTGGTTCCTGTCCTGCTCTCGGTCCTGTTCCTGAGTCAAGCCTTCATGTCCTTGGAATCCTGCTCTCTTCCTGTTTCCTGGATCGTGGCTTGACAGTTTGATAGTAACTGCTTCATAGTTCTCCGTTTTCCAGCTACCTTTTTCTTGATTCCTTTCCTTCATTTTCCTCCTTTTTTTTCTTTCCTAGATCATGGCTGATTTTGAGCATTTTCAACACGAGCACCAAATGCTACTTCATGAGCTGGCCACTTTGCGCCAAGTGGTCACCAACCTGCAAGGTTCCACCACTGCGGCACATGCAGCTGCTAATGCATCCTCCAAGGCTGCTGCGCAGGCTCTCTCCCAGGCATCGGTGGTTTCCTCTTCATCAAACTTTTCTTTGAAGCCGAAGGTTAGCATGCCAGAAAAGTTCAGTGGTAATCGTGCCGATTTCCAAGGTTTCCTGAATCAGATCCGACTCTTGATCCGTATGCAACCACGGCGCTACTCGACTGATGCTCAAAAGGTGGGTCTTTTGGCATCCTTACTAAGTGGATCTCCACGGGCTTGGGTTGCCCCCTTGCTGGAGTGTGACGATCCACTGATGGAAGACTTTGAAGGTTTCGTGGCTGCCTTTGAAGCCTGTTTTGGAGATCCTGATAAGTACCGTTCTGCATGCACGAAGTTACGGAAGCTCATTCAAAGATCCCGACCAGCTTCCGTCTATGCATCCGAATTTCAGCAACTTTGCACGAACATTCCATGGGACGAGACTGCATTGATCGAACACTTCCGTTTTGGGTTGAGGGACGATGTGAAGGACCTTCTCCTTACGTTACCGGATGCCCAAACATTAGCGGAGATCATGCAACAAGCTGTTCGTTGCGACAACCGTTTGTTCGAGCATCGTCAGGAAAGATCCCGTCAACAGTTCCTGCAAACCAATCTACAGCTGTGGTACATGTTCCTGCACCACCTTCTGGAGTAGTTCCTATGGAGGTTGAGAAATCCAAGCGTGGCTCTCTTTCCGCTGCCGAGAAGCAACGTCGTCGTAGTGAGAACCTGTGCTTGTATTGTGGTGGAGCAGGACACAAGGTGGCAGATTGTCCTATTAAAGCCAGGAACTTCAAGACGCGTGAAGTCGAAGCCAAAGTTCAATCGGAAAACTCCAATGTCCACTTCGTCTAGGAGCCGCGAAGTTGGACGTAGGTGCAGGCTCCATTGGTGCTGCTCATACCATCCCGTCACTTAAGTTTCCTGTACACATTCATCTTAATAATCGAGAGCTCATGGAGTTTGCCTTGTTAGACACTGGTGCAAATGCATGCTTCATGGATGACACGTTTGCAACTCAACATGGCATTTCGGTGGTGAAGTTGAAGCGTGCAATTCCTGTAGAGGTGGCCGATGGGCGTCTAATTGCTTCCGGTGCAGTTACCCATGCTACCGAACCTCTCTCCTGCAGGTATGGCACATTCAACTGTTCAATTTCCTTCAACTTGATCAAGACTCGGTCGACTCCCATCATTTTGGGCATGCCATGGTTCGTTGTTGCAAATCCGCAGATCGACTGAGGTTTAGGACACTCACGTTTTCCTCTCCAACTTCTAGGATCAATCCTGTACCTTCCTGCGTGCAGGATACATCCTTAGTATCTGAGGCAGTACAAGCTACAGGATTGACCGTACCTGTTCATGTACCAGTGTTGAAGACTCCTCCTCGACAGGATTCACCTCCTGTTGATTCGTCAGCACATTCGCAGGCTTCTTCCACTCTTGCGCAACCACGGACTCCTGTACAGGATTCTTCCAATCCTGTACACTCACGGTGTCCTGTACAGGATTCTTCCAATCCTGTACGACTAGTTTTAGAGCGGCTTCGCGAGCATGGCCTGTACGCGAAGTTGGAGAAGTGTTTTTTCGATAGGGATTCGGTGGAGTTCTTGGGCTACATCGTCTCTCCTGCTGGCGTTTCCATGGACATGCACAAGGTGAAGACCATCGTGGAGTGGGAGAGGCCCAAGTCGGTACGAGATGTACAATGTTTCCTTGGCTTTGCAAACTTCTACAGGCGGTTCATACAGGACTTCTCCAAGCGTGTACTTCCACTCACAGAACTCACCAAGCGCACAGGACTTTTCTCTTGGTCCGACAAGGCGGAACACGCGTTCACAACACTCAAGGACGTTTTCACGACAGCTCCGATTTTAGCACATCCTGACCCTTCTCATCCTTTCTTCATTGAAGCAGATGCCTCGGATTTTGCAGTAGGATCCGTCCTATCGCAAGTTGGAGAGGACAAGTTGCTTCATCCTGTAGCTTTTCACTCTCGTAAGTTCCTGGAAGGTGCTGCACATCCTGTACAAGTTCTTACGGATCACAAGAACCTGGAGTACTTTCAAACGGCTCGGGTCCTCAGTCGGCGACAGGCTAGGTGGGCAGAGTTCCTATCACGTTTTGACTTCGTCATCGTCTACAGGCCCGGCTTTCGGAATGGCAAGGCGGACGCATTGTCTAGGCGCTCTTACCTTGCACCAAGCCCGGGCGATCCTGCATTTGACGGTCAAAGGCAAGTGTTGTTGGGTCCTGATCGTTTCCGGCTTGCGGCACTGCAGGTTCATCAGGCTCCAGCAAATTCAACACTCCTACAGGACGTTCGTTCGCAGTTGCCTACAGACGACTTGGAAAGAATGTGTTCTCACACATTCATCCTGACGTTGCAAGTTCCTCTTCCTCCAGTTCCCGTCCAGACTACAACCTATTCACCATACAGGATGGACTCCTGTACCGGGAAGGTCTCCTGTACGTTCCTGTTGGTATTTCTAGGACTCGTGTGGTACAGGATTGTCATGATACCCCGGCTACAGGACATTTTGGTGTGGCCAAGACAGTGGAATTGGTGACTCGCAACTATTGGTGGCCTGGGTTGCGAGGTTTTGTGGAGAGGTTTGTACGGAGTTGTGACACTTGTAGCAGGTCGAAGATGCCTCATCATGCACCCTCTGGTCTTCTTCGTCCTCTTCCTGTTCCGTCTGCTCCTTGGAGATCCATTTCTATGGATTTCCTCACAGATCTTCCTCCTTCCGTGGATTTGATGCAGTTCTTGTGGTGGTTGACCGTTTCACCAAGCAGGCTCATTTCCTACCCTGCAACAAGACAGCTACAGGTCAGACAACTGCCGAGTTGGTGATCCGCGAGGTGTTCCGACATCATGGTCTTCCTGAGAGCATTGTTTCCGATCGAGGTCCACAATTCATGTCCAAGTTTTGGCGAGAGCTTCTTCGGAGTCTACAGGTCAAAGCGGATCTTTCTTCAGGATATCACCCACAAACCGATGGGCAGTCCGAACGCACAATTCAGACCTTAGAACAGTATCTTCGTTGCTTCATCAGTTACCAGCAGGACAACTGGTTGGACCTCCTTCCAATGGCAGAGTTTGCCTACAACAACTCCATCCACGCATCTACAGGACAGACACCTTTCTTTGCTCTTACAGGCCACCATCCACGTTTTGACTTTGCTCCTACCGCTTCTCCTTCTTCCGCTCCTGCAGTACAGGATCGTCTTCAGCATCTTCGGCAGGTACAGGATGATCTCCAGGTTCATCTTCAACAGGCACAGGAACGATACAAGCATCATGCTGATGCTCACCGAGCCGGCACCTGCATACAAGATTGGTGATCTCGTGTGGCTTCTTCGTCGACACATTCGCACCAACAGGCCTTCTTCTAAGTTGGATTTTCAACGATTGGGCCCTTATAGGATCGTGGCGGAGGTAAATCCTGTAGCTTTCCGACTCGAGTTACCATCCACGGTGAAACTTCATCCTGTGTTTCACACCTCTTTGTTGGAGCCGTATCATCCTTCTTCTCTTCCTGGTCGTGTTTCTTCTCCTCCCCCTCCTGTGGTCATTGACACGGAACCTGAGTACGAAGTCGCAGCCATCCTTGACTCTCGTCTTCATCGTCACCAACTCCAATACTTGGTGGATTGGAAAGGGTACCTGCCTACTGATCGCACTTGGGAACCTGCATCCAACTTACTCCATGCTTCTTCCAAGGTTGCTGCCTTCCATCGGCATTATCCTGCTAAACCAGGTCCCAAGACTCGTGGAACTCGTCTTTAGGGAGGAGGTGCTGTCACGACCCGATACAGAATACAGGATTCCGGATACAGGACATGGGTTGCAGGACTTTCCTACAGGATTCCGGATACAGGATATGGGTTGCAGGATTTTCCTACAGGATACTCCTACCAGGATTCCGGACACAGGATTCGGTTGCAGGATATTCCTACAGGATATGCCACAGGATATGCCTAGAGGATAAGGGACATGTGGACTCATCTTAGCCTCTGCATGCATGCAATCACTTTTGCATGCATGCAACCACTTTTTGCACTGCATGCCTAGATTAGCTCTTGGAGTTGTGAGCATAAAAGCTCCGACCTAATTGTTGTACAATCAGTTACTATCAACACCAGTCTTACTACGATCAATCTTGTCTTGTCTTTCCTGTCCTGTTCCTGTCTCGCTCCTATTTCCTGTCCTGTTCCTGGATCCTGTCCTGCTCCGGGATCCTGTCCTGTTCCTGTTTGCTCCCGGATCCTATCCTGTGCTTTCCTGTCTTGCTCCCGGATCCTATCCTAATCCTGTCCTACTCCTAGATCCGTTGTTCCTATTCCTGGTTCCTGTCCTGCTCTCGGTCCTGTTCCTGAGTCAAGCCTTCATGTCCTTGGAATCCTGCTCTCTTCCTGTTCCTGGATCGTGGCTTGAACACACCCAAAAGCAAAGGCATGAGTCTGTATATGCTGCACTAACTGGGTATATTGATGGAATGGCTTTGGACACAGGTTATCAGATACATCTATGGTATTTAATAAGGTGACCATCTGCTTCAAAGCTTGGACACTATATACGGGATCCCAAAGACCACGTTCTACCGTCAAAGGGATGAGTGACTAGATGGAGCACGCACCTCAGTACATGGGAACAATCGCCTGGTCAAAACCTACTCTCACATTATGGCAGCCATAGAGATACTCAAGGCTTTTGTAGAAGCAAATGCAGACAAGATGCCTCACAAATGTCAAACCACAAATGCAAGGGTCAAGGAAAATCTCAAGGTTTTTGCCTTCAATCTACACTCAATTGAAGTTGTGTGAACATGTGAACAAGTGCCTCAGTTTGATGGGGCTCCAAGCAATCTGCACTGGTACCTTCAACAACATATGGAATACTCATTTTAAGGATGTGGAGATTGCAAAACACTCTAGCTTTTCCAAGTGTGACACTTGTACATCATTGAAGGCTGCAGAGGCTTGTGCAAAAACCTTGGTGGAGATCACTGCCATTCAAAAGAAGATGGAGGCCCACATGATTGCACAACAAACTTGCCGGTCTCAGTACTATGCACACCGCATGCTTTCTGTGTCACGCCCATCAGAGTACCTGTGCTTGATCCATGACAAGATGGATCATTCAAAGACCAGCATTCCAAAGCTCGTTGCAACACCAAAGTGCCTTGGAAATGTCATGAAACTTCCGATTTCATTGACAGTGTGCTAACACATGGACACGGTTGTGAGTCATATGGACACTTTTCACTTCCACATTGGTCTAGCGACTCCAATTTCACTATTGGGTCGTTGGCCATGTGTTTCAGAAACCTTGAAGCCCACTCACAGACAAGTCCTATCAGTGATCTCAAAGTGAAGAAACAACACCTTCAACCTTTACATAATGCTCTCATGAACACGTCTGCACTTGAGGCTACTTGGGAATATGAGAGGCATTGTCAGCAGCCTGCACAAAAAACAGATGGCCCTGTTGAGAGTTCTGGTTCAGTGGAGGGATCTAGCTCAAATAGTGTACATGTGTCCTCAACATCAAATAAGCTTCCTCGTCATTTGCTTTTACAGATGGATAATTGTGCAGGCGAGAACAAAAATAGGTAAATCATTTTACTTAAGGGTTTCTCAAGCTCATACTTACTTTTATTTTCTAGATATGTGCTAGCATACTTGTCAATGCTTGTTGCCAAAGGTGTGTTTGAGACAATCACGCTCATTTCCTTATGGTTGGTCACACTCATGAAGATATTGATGCGTTCTTCAGCAAGGTCTCCAACTCTAAAAAAGGACAAGTGCACTTACCTTACCGCATATGATGAATCTTTTTGAAAATTGCATCTAAAAAAAGTTGTGCTTTGCTTGTGACTGAGGTGCCAGACTTCAAAAAATTTCTCAAGGAGTATATAAAAGAGGGAGTGATTCTTTAGTTGGTCACCTTGTGCCGCTACAATTCTTTTTCTCCATACGAGATGGTATACCTATTATGCAGTACAAGTTACGGCCATCAGAGCAGGAGTGGTTACCGAAAGAGGGTTAATGCTCTTCAAAAGTGGAGAGGATGGAAAGCCACTTCTCCCAGAAGGACAACCAGACCCTATTCCATTGAGTGCCCAGCTCAAGGAACAAGAGGTTATTATTGATGGCATCAAAAAATATGTGGCATGGGTTCAAAAATCGATGCCAAAGAATTCTGATAAGGCAACTGGTTACTCAGAACTATATAAGCATGTGGTCGACTATTGGGAGACTATTGTTCAAGAGTTAAAAGGCTTATGTCACAAGTACATAATTACAACACCTTTTTTAGCTTAAAACAAGGTGGCAAGAGGAAATTAAAATGACATCAATGAGCATAAACGACATAGAAGTTAATAGTGATGTGGAAGTGCAAACCCCACACTTTATTAAACAAAGGAACCAAAAACTTAAAGCATACTTTTGATTACTGCAAGGATCTTCAAAAATTAATGATCGTCCTCATTACTCCAGATGTGTCATATAATCAACTTATTTGTATGGGTCAATTATCGACATACTTGAAGTTATCAAAAAAAAAAAATAGTATGGTTAAGGTTGCATGGTTCAAACCACAAAAAAGGCAATATAAGAAGGAGGGCGAAAGATATAATGAATGTTTAGAGAAAACATGGTCTCCAAATCAAAAAAACTCAGAAGCATTGATAAAGTCACGATTAACAAAATTGCAAGAGAATATATGTTTTTTGAAGTTTAAAGCAATTACAAAATTATTAAATATAATATATTTAATATTCATAATTATAATAAACTCTTTAATAATAGTACCAAATTGTTTACTTAACTATATAAATTTATAAAAGATATGGAAGATTGACTATATAGGATTTTGTATATTTATATATTATTACTAGTACAAATTTTTAAGTAATGTTATATTTAAATATTAATATTTTAATAACAAGTGATGATTGTTGATAACACTCTAGTAGCTCTAATAGTGTCACTATGGGTTTAGAATTTATTGATGAGATACAAACACTTGAGCGGCCTTGATAGTGCCATGTGGGATTACGATTTAGGATGGCATTTGATTAGGTGTAATACACGCCCAATTATTTAATTATTTAATGAATGCTTAACCTAATTGTTATCTTTAATTTAATGAATTTATTCCTAAGTTTAACTCTTAACCCAATTGTTATCTTTAATTTAATGAATTTATTCTTAAGTTTAACCCTTAACCCAATTGTTATCCTTAACCTAGAGTTAACCCTTATTCAAGTTATTATACTTAATATAGTAATTTAAGTTACTTTATTAACTTAAGTGTAACTTCTCTTTAACTCTTTCAAGTTACTTTGTGTATATAATAATTTTAGTCTCACCTTTTCTTTATTACTTTAATGCATTTAGAGAGTCTTACAAGTTAAGTTAGTGTATATGTGATAACATATGAAATTTCATATGATAACCATCCAATGAATTATAAAATGAGTTTAGGATAAACATGGAATGAAGCTAAGTAGGGTTAATATTTAGGATGGCCATCGATAAAGTGATTTAATATGGTTGTTGAATAGAATTTAGAATAACCATTCGTGGGGTGTTATTAATACACGTTTAAGATTTAAGATGAAGGCGATCCCTTATATAAAATTTAAGATGTTAATATGGTAATTTATGATGGCCGTTGGATAAAATTTAAGATGTTAATATGGCGATTTAGGATGGTTGTTAAATAAAATTTAAAATGACCGTTAATGAAACATTAATAACATACACACATACAGACAGACACACACTGAATAAACTTATTATATAAGATTTATATCCTTCAAAAGTACTATTGCAATTAAAAATTAAATATAATATTGGCATTGCAACCATTTATATCAAATGAAACACATTCCTACACCATGTACAACAAGGGATAATTATATTGATTTAAAATTGTACAAATTGAAAAAATGAGTCATAATTGCAAAATCAATTGTAATATTTGGAGATTGTTATTTGATGTAGAGAATGACCCATTACTAAAAAAGATAATGAAAGGTGTTTACATATAACTCTTGTACATAGTTTATATTTTTAAATACTTCTTATTAAAATACAATAATAAAATAACACTCTTACCAACTATATAAATAATTAATGAAAATGATTGAACATTCCACATGAATTCATCTTTGAAAAAATTTTTAAAAGTTTAATGGATTTAAAAAGTCACTAAAATGGCACCATGCCCAATTTGAATAAGAATAAAGAACAAAGAAAATATTATTTAATATATAATATGTATAACCACTAGTATCAACTAAGACTCTGTTTTTGTGCGCAAGATGAATTCAGGAATAGTTTTCTTTTTGTTTTCTTTATTTGTGGCTCTATACAACACGAATTTCAAAATTAAAATACTATGCAACAAACCTAATGATATATTGTCATATCGTGTTTCCGACAGGAATGGAGAAGGGGACGAGGATAACTTATCATATCTATGCAATGGGGAGGATGGAGAGTTTGTGGGGGAAGGACCGTCGGGAGTTTAAACCTGATAGATGGCTGAAAAACGCTGTCTTCGTGAATGAAAGTCCTTACGATTTTGCTGTATTTCAGGCTGGGCCAAGGATTTGTCTTGGGAAGGACATGGCAATGTTGCAAATGAAATTGATAGTGGCTGCATTGGTTCCATGTTTCAAATTCGAGATGGTTCAAAAGGAAGAGCCGAAGCACAATCTTAATATGACGCTTCATATGAGAGGTGGATTAGCAAAACCTCGTTATAGTTAATGCTTTATAATAATGATATTTGCATTTGAACGTAAGATTTGTTAGGGCTATTTTAATAGTTTTGGATCACTTAAGTTGATTAGTAAGACGTTGACAGTGCATCAGATTTACTACTATAACTCACTATAAATTATTCACAAAATATAATAATTCATAAGAAGGGCACATATATACTAGTATATTCAAATTCAAAACAAAATTATCCTGATCTAAGTAAAAACATCTCTGGACAAGAAAAAATCATAGTCAATTCAAGTTAGGGTGTGAAAAGAATGCTGGACATCCGTTACCCTGTAGTTTGTACACTTCATTAAATTAGTACAGGGCAGATAAACTTTCATCTTCACCACAGCAGTCAAATGGAGGTAGTATACTAAGCAGACACGAAAATGATATTTCTGTATATTTACAGCATTTATATGAATTAATTAATTATTTACTCTAATCAGACGTACATAAATTGGAGGTCCCGAACACCTCACACCATCGAAAAGATCTATCTTTTTTGCTTTATTATTCTGGCGATCAAAACTGCTGCTCCCACAAATATAATCAAGCAAAATGAGTTTGTAGATTTGTTATGCAAGGAGAAGGAGCCCCAAGAACGCATCAAAAACACGCTCAAAACAATAAGTATAAGTTTGTTTCATGTTACAGTAGATATCATACACATAGGTATGCAGTATGCAAGAGTATTCTACCACCAGTACTGACATATATGATTGTTTATGTTTGAGTTGAATGTCTATGTAAGAGTATCCACCTAGACTGCTGCATGTTTGGAAAAGAGATCCAATGGTGATCCACAAGTCGCTAGCTTCTGTATTAGGGACAGACATGCTAGATTTTACAAATTGCAAATCATTCAATGATATGTTTTGGGCAGTTCATCCCGGTGGCAAGTCCATTGTAAATGCATTGCCAGATGCCCTCGGTATTGATAGCGAGAAACTAAGTGCTTCGCGCAAAGCACTGTCAGATTATGGCAATTTGGCCAGTGCAACTGTTTTCTTTGTTCTGGAGGACATTTGCAGGACATCAGCGATGCACTCCACAACTTATGGAGAAGGATGTGAATGGGGAATGATGATGGCTTTTGGCCCAGGAATCACTGTTGAAGCGGCTCTTCTAAGAGCTTTACCAACTGATTAACTTCAATTTGCATACAAATAAATGATTGGGAGTTTTGTATTTTGTCAAGAATAAAATGTTTGTTTGTTTTATGTATGCTGAACTTAATCTTGTTGTTGAATGTCATGTTCAACTTGGAAGATGATCCATCAATAACTTGAGCAAGAATGCATACATGCACAATGTGTATGTAGGTGTATGTGTTTGTACATATGTACGTATTTAAATTAAGGAGCTGTTTCACAAGTTAGAGAGTTCCAGTCAAACTTATAGAGATCGTGCTTCCTCTCATGTGCATATAGTATTTCTTTAACAATGCTCTCATTTTGTTCATAGCTTGTTTCATACAAGTATAGTATATGCTACACTTACCTTTGTTATTCTTTTCTTAATATTTTAAACCCATTTTTATATTCATAATCTGAACTTTAAACATGTTTTTTCACTTTAAGGTGCTATGCTCATATTCTTACTATATCTTAAAATGTTTAAGTTTATTTTAAATCAATTATCTTAAATAGAATAACATATTTGGGTAAAATAATAGAATCTAAATGCACTGTATATATTATGTAATCCGAATGCAAATCAATTCAGTGGGTTAGATAAATTCGTCTTTACAATTTAAAATGCCTTATGTAGTGATGATACCCATGATATCAGTCAAGGAAATTAACTTTATGCATTTCAATAAATATAAAAAATATACAAAAATTAATCAAAATGTAATTCATAGTATTTAACTCCAAAACATAATGAGGAACGATTATAGTATACAGTTCCTTTTTTGTATTAATTTTAATTAATTATAACTTAATTAATTCCCAAATACTAAAAACCAAGGAAAGAACATTACACTTCCAGGCAGAATTTTGTTAAACCTCGGTGTTTATATATATTACACACATAGTAATCTATGTATACATATATATTTATATATATTCGCAAAATGAAACTTGGAGCGCTAATGTTTCCATCAACATAAACATAAACACACTTTAATTGTTTGAAGAGTCTTCCTTAAATTTCATATTAAATTTAAGTTAAATATGTATTCAATATATATATATATATATATAATATATATATATACCCCTAGAAATTTTAATTTACATACGTACCCCAAAACTTCAATTTAAAACTTCATAAATTTCAAAATTAAAAATTAAAAAAAAAAAAATTATAATTAATTTGTATTAAATACAACCTATTAAACATATATATCACAGTATAATATAATTATTTTTAAACATATTCCATTTTTTTACCATTTAACACTTAATAAACTTTAATTATTTAATTCGTAATATATTATAAATTAAAAATACATTTTTAGTTAATATTATTATTTAATTGAACTTTTTTCAAAGGTATATATGTAAATTTAAAACTTTTAAAGAAGTATATATGTAAATTTAAAATTTCTAAGGATATATATATAAATATGATAAATTTAAAGAATATATATATAATTTTCTCTTAAAATTAGGATAAATAAAAAGGGGGTCGTGTCCTGCAACTGACCCCTTTGTCTTTCTTCAAATATTGTAATATTTAAGTACTATATAAGTCACTAGCAAATGTAAGAGAAAGAATATATATATATATATATATAATTTACATGTATGCAAATTAGCCATTCACGTGCGAAATACAACAGACATTTCTATTTAAAAATTAAAAATTCTTTGTATACATGATAGTTGCATCCATATATGGGTTACACGAGTGTATGTATATGTATACATTTACATATATGGTATATATACGTGTGTATGTACATATCTAGAATATACAGTAAAGATTCATTTTCATATCGCATATGCTGGCTTGTTTTTTAAAATCATCTTCGCAATTAGACGGTGCAGATTTCACGTGACAAATAAGAGAGAGAGAGAGAGAATGTATATTTAAAAGTTTGATTATAGTTCAATACACCTTATAGATATTGTTATTTAAGAAACTTCACGAAATTTTATTCTACATGTTATATACATGAACAGAGTACTTGTGTGTGCGTGTGTAATTAATGATTAACACAAACATACGCATATGCATATATATAGGTTCATAAGTCCCTTACATGGTTTTGGACTTGGCACATCTGTGCTGCAGTTGCCAGTTCTTATGCAATTCAACACTAACTCAGCAGTCTCAATCCCTGTTAAGTTCTATATGTTAATATAATTAATTATTATGATATTTTATACTATTAACTTATTTTATAATATCAAACTTACTTACCACTGTAGTAAGCACCATGGACATAGCCATTATACCTCACACCCATGTGCTCTCCAGAAAAGTAGAGTCTATCAATTGGAGCCTGTAAAATTATGAAAGTTCAAAAAAACTATAATAATTTAAAGAGGCATTCCTGAAATATTAATATATTGGTAAAATGCACGTGTTATATATCTATGTGTGGGTGCATATGCATCCATATCTTACCTCTCAAACTCTATGCATTGTCTAGTAACTTCATATGGTGAATATATATGTATATATATTAACTTTGAGACACATGTACACACACACACACACACACATCTATCTATCTATCTATCTATCTATCTATCTATCCACATATGTATTATTTATGAATACCTCGATCCTCTGAAACTCATAATCATCGACCGCAATGGGCCAATTTGAATAGGTGCCTTGAAAGAACCTGTTAGAAAACCACTTGGGACCAATATATCAGTAGCTTCCGGAATTGAATCTCCTAAATAAATTTAAAATAAAGTTAATTAGTATAATTATATATAATAAAATATAATTATTTAATTAGTTAAACAATTACCAAACTGTTACGCAAAACAGCCATCATTTCTGCTTTCGTATGATTGTCCGACTGTTTCTCGATTCTACGTGATTCATAATTTGTTGGACCCCGGATATTCGTTCTCCAAATGCTGCATAGATTTATATATATTTGATATTTAACATAACAATAACACATGTATATGCATATAGTCTTGAACCGTAGCCAACTCTCTCTCTCTCACACACACACTCACACACACACACACACACACGCTATATGTATAATACAGCCAATATTATAATTTATAGTCAACACACATACGATTATATATACCTGCCAAATAACCTCGTCTTTCATCAGCATAGATGAAATTTTCTGAATCCAGAACCGATAAGGAAACTTGAGGAATATCTTTGTATAAATAGCCATATCAAACTCAATTTTCCATTCCTAGACAGCAAAAAAATATTCTTTAAAAGTAATTATATTTTGATAAAAAATATATATATATTATGTGTATACTTTTCATTCTAATTAAATTTTAAATTTAACTAAAAGATAACAAGTGGATATATATATGTTTTTTCTTCTTAAAATAATTGTACAAACAATTTTGAAATATGCTTATAATCGACATTAAATATTATATTATAAAATAATTATTAATAAGAATAGGCTTACGGGAAAATCTGGAAAAAAATTAATGACTTTGCTCTGAAGCACTCCCAAGCTCACAGTGAGAACTGCATACTCTGCTGTAAATAGACTCCCGTCTTCAGTTGTTATATTTACACCTTTATCACAATAATATACTTTACTCACGACCTTATTTAAGAAATAAAAATTAATATTTAGTTAACTTAAATGCAAGTAATATATATTATATAGATATAGATAAATTAAACTTTAATATATTACATAAGGTGTATCGGCATATAATTTTAATACATGAATTTTATAACAAAAACGATTCAATGCATAGTATACCTGTGTATATATTAATTAAACATGCTCTCCTTGGTATTATAATAGAAGAAATACGTATATAGTATGTAAATCTACAAATATGTTAATAAACCTATAAACATCGTATATACACGTATGGGTATGTGTGTATAAATGTATACAATATTTAATTTTATATGCGTTATATATATAAAATTGAATGGTAAGTACTTTGTTTAGTTGTAACCGTGGATCACATAGATTGCCTTCCTTAGAAATAAGAAATGTGCTGGCTAGTTCATGCACAAGGTAGGAAATCCTCTGGGATCTGCCACCATATAACTATCTTCTCCAAAATACGTAAAAGTTGGATTAGGTTGAGTGTTCTTCAAGCTAGTTACCCTAGGTGGTTCTGCAAGCAGGTAAAATCATTATATTCTCTCTCTCTCTCTCTCTCACTCACACTCACACACACACACACACACACACACACACACAATTCAATATCTTACCTGTGTTTTCTATTCCTAAACTTACTATATTATGTATAAACTACATTTATGTATATACATGTAAACACTTACATCCAAAATTCCACAGTGTGTGGTGTGTGTGTGTGTACCTGCAAACTCAGTATCGTAATTGAAGTATTCTAATGCCATTTCCACAGGTGTAGATGGCACGCTACAGCAAAATAATGCACTTAAAGTGTGTGTGTGCGCGCGCGTGCGGTGTGTTTTACATACACAACACAACCATATGCACATGCAGACACACAAAACACACATGCTTCTTTGGTGAGAAAAGTACATCGACATGTACACTTTTGTGTCTGTGTATACATATATACAGATATATATATACACGTGAAACACACACACACATAAAATCTTCATTAGTTCTACATAGCATTCAGATCAAACTAGCCATCATATAACACACACACGCTTACTGTCCAAAGAGGCGTTCTGCAGTCAGAATAGAGATATCTGGCTCGTTGTTCTTCCTTCTAGACAGGCCCAGCTGATCTATAAATTTCACAAGCCTCTTTTACAGACTCCACTGGCAAACGACCCCTTAAAAAGACACATAATTATTTAATGTAATAACAACACATAAACATTATAATGATATATAAATAGTATAGTACAACACCATAGTTATATCAGTCTAATATGGGCGAAACATAATGACTGTAAACTTTCAGAAGTATTGTGTGTATGTGTGTGTGTGTGTGTGTGTGTGTGTGAGAGAGAGAGAGAGAGAGCTTATGCAAAGACTTCAGGATACTTTGAGAATGGGTGATTCGTGTACATTATATATCTATCTCTCTCTCTCTCTCTCTCTATACACACCACACACACACATATACATATGCGTACTTGTACATACGTACTTTTCATCGTAGATGTTGAGCAGATGTCGGGTGCCGCACGGTACGTCTTGAGGTTGGTACGTTGTGCAAGTTCCCAAATGGGGTTTGTTTTAGCTCCATTCACACCTTCGACCCAATTAGCACCCAGCTCGATGTTGATATCTGTGAACTTATGTGAACGCATTCTTCCCCCAATCTTCTCTGTGGCCTCCAATATTATAAAGTCACTTAATCCGTTGTCTGATAATGTCTTTGCTGCCATAATTCCTGAAAAAGTATATATATATATTAAAACACTCAATGTATTTTACTGTAGATATATATATGAAGTTATCAAGTTATAATTAATCAGTTTATAGCCAGATCAATGTAATAATTAAATATGCAGCTTCAAGTTTTACTGTCAGTTATATATACCTAAAGAAATAATTATATTTATAAAAGTTCTTTGCTTTAAACATGATCCTTTAATGCATAGCATTAGCAACAGAAACTAAAATGAAAACTATATCCTTTAATAAATTTTAAATACTTATAATTGGTTTTGATAATATAATGTAGAGAGAGAGAGAGAGAACAACATTATATAGCTGAGTTAAATACACAATTATTAACAATAAAAGAAAAATTATAGAATGTAGCTTACCTGACATTCCTGCACCCACTATAATAACCTTGTGATGATTGTTATAAGGCCGACACAAGGATAAGAAATAGAATGGCCCCCATTGTCCGAATCAATTATATTTCTTATTCAAGCCCCATCTGAATGTGATAATGTTAATTAGTACCAGTTCACTGTAAATTAGTACTAAACTCATTAATTATTGATTCTGACCTTATTTGTAATGTCCATGTCCACTGTTCGAGAACTGGAGAACTACAGCAGTGCCTGCAAAGATAACAATAATTTAAACTTGATTAATTAATGTAAATAATAAATTCGTTAAAAGCTCTACTTAACTTGAATTATATATAATAGATATT
The DNA here is from genome assembly GCA_003024785.1 of Selaginella tamariscina. Classification (NCBI taxonomy): domain Eukaryota; kingdom Viridiplantae; phylum Streptophyta; class Lycopodiopsida; order Selaginellales; family Selaginellaceae; genus Selaginella; species Selaginella tamariscina. Next base: position 227,477 of record PUQB01000122.1, read on the forward strand.
TATATTTATATATTTATAAATATATAAATATTTATATATCATAATTTGAAATAATAATCTCATATAATTATTAATTTTTAAATAGAATTTATGCTCAACATATTTAAAACAAATATGTATATTCATATTACAGTTTCAAGCAATCTAATTCCATTTTAATACACACACAATAAAAGGTATAATATATCTTATTTTTTCATATAGGACAATTTAATATTTATTTAAGTAACATATAAAAAATATATGCTTTTTAACGTTATATTTGAAAATATTATACATATATATGTAATAAAGTACACACATGTATATTCATATTAAGAATTTAAATGGTAAAGTGTGAGACAATAGTAATATATATATATATATATATATATATATATTATATATATATATATATATATAAACCCACAGTATTTACGTACTGTAAGTTAGTATAAGGTCTTAACACACATGCACACACATATGTATTAAAGTTTAACTGAAATAAATTAATTTTCTAATAGTAAACAGATTTAAAGTTTAAATAAAATTTAAGTAATCCAATTAAGTACATTATCCTTTCTATTATTTAAAATATTCTAGTTTTTTAAATATATAATATTATTAAAATATTATAGTTTTGCTAGGATTATCATTTTATTTAAAGTTGAAATAAAATTTACCTTTACTAATATATTCTAACTTTTTTACAACTACACTAATAAAATTAAACAGTCTAATTAAAACATATATTCTAAAACCCCCTTCTAAAAGCTAGGTTTCCACTTATATATGGTGCCAATATTTACAATTTTAACTATCATGAAAATGATTATACTTTCAGTAAAAGCAAGACTCTCTTGGCAGGCATAATCTTGGAATGCGACGCTACACGTGTGTGTGTGTGTGTGTGTGTGTGTGTGTGTGTGTGTGTGTGTGTGTGTGTGTGTGTGTGAGAGAGAGAGAGAGAGAGAGAGAGAGAGAGAGAGAGAGAGAGAGAGAGAGAGAGAGAGAGACCAATGGTTGTGTTAACACACAGCAATACGTCGTAGATAAATATTTCATTGCTGTGCGCACACAGACAAACATATACATTATATATTCTTAGACAGTGTATATATAGACATGTTTGTCTAATAATATATATTGCTGTATATATATTATTAGACAAACATGTCTATCTATACACTGTCTAAGAATATATAATGTTTGTCTAATAATATATATACAGCAATATATAGACACATGTACTGATATACACATACTCACATATACACTTACATGTTCACAGTTTCTCGGCCTTGGACAACAGTGTCTTGGTCATGAATGTGTTAGTGCTTAATACAAGCTTCTTAACTGCTTGTTTGTGACTAACCAGCTTCGTCCCATAGTTTGTAAGCATACAAAGCAATAAATTTCCAAACTTGAGCGAATCCCGAAGCTCACCTATTAATTATAATAATATCACTTAATTAATTAGCTCAGTATCAAATTAACAATAAATACAAATAGATCAATACAAATCATAAAATATTGACAATAACTTGACGATCGATTAAGGAAGTTACTACAAGGACATCGTTAGCAACTTACATAACAAATTAAACATTATTATCACACTTGACTATATTATGTATTGTATCAATATATTGTGGAGAGAGAGAGAGAGAGAGAGAGATTTCTCACCTGCAGCTGCTTCCAAGTGCATAAGTAGTCCGTAAACAACTCCACCATCCAGCTTAACTTTGGTGTTTAAGATTGCGTTTACAACCATAACCATTGCCTCGTTCCATGCAAGTAAATAGTTTCCACAGAAAAGCTGTTGGCATAGATAAGATACCTATATGAAACAGTATTAATATTTAGTTTTAAGCACTCATCGGTCAAAATTATATACATAGCTTAATGTGTACACATACGTACATTTATATACACGGGTGTGTGTAAAGAGAGCCTTTAACAGGAATACAATACACATATATATGCAGGTGTGTTTATAACAGCAATAAACCACTATGACATATGTTCTGATGTATCTTTGTGGGCATACTAATACTATGCAGCGCACGCACGCACGCACGCACGCGCGCACACACACACACACACAATATCTGATGGCAAGCTTTCCACGATAATACGACATATAAGTTCGCATTGTAGAATATTAACTCCATTACGCATCAAAGGCACCAAAGCAGCCTCCACAAATGCCTTAGAATGCGTTTTGCTCGTTTGCATAATTGCTGTTGAGAGTATTCTTGAGGCTGGCTTCTATAATAAGAGTTAGTTAGCAAAAATTAATGCTAATACCATAAGTGCTTCCACCCAGTTACAACATATATGTATGTATAAATATATAAACTAGAATAAACTAAACTACAAGCTTAAGCTAACCTCGAGTTCAGCGAGAAGTTTAGGGAGTAAAACGGCCTTAATCACGTTTAACGACCATATGTAGCTCCTGTTATCACCCAGAAGTTTAGTGACTAAGTAGAGTGTGACATCATCCTCCAATTCCCAGGGTCTAACAATGTTCAATGCCATGGTTAAGTCTGTAATGGACTCGAATATTCCCAAGTGCTCTTCAATTATAGTGTCTCCTGCATGCATGTCCAGATTCCGGAATAGTTCCTTCAGTGTCGATGCCTTGTCCAATATCTCTTCAGCAGGTTTCGACTAGAATAATAAATAAGTACATGAATTGTGTGTGTGTGTGTGTGTGTGAGAGAGAGAGAGAGAGTTAGAGTTAGTTCTATGTGTCTTATTTTTATCCCCTAAATGGATATAAAGGCAAATACATAAAAGCACAGATATCTACGACTTTGCAAAATAAATAGCATAGACTTCATGAAACTATAGACAATTATGTAGTACGCAGGAAAATCACACAAATATGTATTACACATGAAAATATAAATGATTATATATATATCATACATATATAAACAAGCACACAGACCGAGCTTGTGTACATCATTACTAGGTATAAAGGTCAACAACAAAAAAAAAGAGAATAAGTTTACATGAGCAACAGAATAAATAAACGAGAACGTATAAACAATAGAGATAACACTTACATGCATATCTCTCTCTCTCTCTCGTTACGAAGGTACATACATCATATATACGCACTGCAAATATATATAAAAATATATAGCATACCTTCACTTCAGAGAACTCCAAAAGGTTTTCTGCATGCATTTCTGTCACCATTTTCTGCCGGTTTTCTTCATGCACAGTATCTTTGACCTCCCGTGAGGTATCGTTGACTTCTCGTGAATACTTCTTAAGAAACTCCGGTAGTTCCTCGTAGTCACGTATGTAGGATCTTACTTCTGCGTTTACTGAATAGATAAAGTTAAATGATAGAGCAGCAAATAGGTAATTCATAAACAATATGATAAGTAAGTAAAATGACTAATACCTTGCCCGTAGTCACGTGGGTCGGAACATACCCCTGGATTGCCTATTAAGTAGTTCCAATTAGCTCTCTCTCTCTCTCTCTCTCTCACACACACCACACACACACCTGTGCATTTCTGAAGAAGTGTGTGTGCAGCTCGGTGTACCCAGAAATCGCTAGAGCTTTGCAGAAGATGTTTGCACAGCAATTCTATGTCGCACGTTCGAAATCGATCAAATTCAAAGTAAATAAACATTAATATATCAGCCTGCATTGGGCTGGGCAAAGTTTCAATCCACATGCAACTGCAAATTGGAATGTATTAGCACTTAATCAGAAACGGTTTATATGGTAAATATACACTTACCAATGTACTTAAAATTAAGTGAATATGCATATGTATATAGTTATGTATAATAACGTCTATATACTCATTAATAGAGTACATATTCACAAGTTTTAAACATAGGTATCTGTATGCATATATCTTGTGTGTGTGTTTTGTGCTTGATCTAAGGAGGTGATGTTTATATCAAACTGCCCATATGTTTATAAACGGATATATTGTGTGTAATACACTTGTGTCTACATATTTAACTTACAAGAGTATCTTATATACAAGTGAATGAGCTTCATATATTAAACAACAATATTTTCCAGAAAACAGTGGGGCTGTAATCTATGATTGTATGAGTTCAGAAATAAATATTAAGATTAGTTAGTATATACATATATAGTACATGTATTAGATTATATAAAAACATTATTCATAAATTATACATACATACATGCCAAGTTTGCCCCAACATATCAAATAAGTTTGTGGGTAGATATCTTAATGCACATGCTATGTATATTATACATTAATGTGGTTAGTGTACATTATATATATAACACAGATACACACACTTACTTGAACACATTGGGGCCATGTATAACTACGATGTCCTGTGTGAGGAGCTCTGGAATCAATCTCCATAACTGCGAAATCAACAAGCAGCGACCGCTTCCTGAATCTGCTGCCCACGAATTCACATTCTCGATTGATCGCCTCACTCCACCGTCCTGCATCAGATCGCCCAGCAGCTCCCGCCATTGCTCCATCGGCACCACGAACCCTAAACCCTAGTGTCCCGTTAATCTTTAAAAAACTGCAATTCAACGATATTATATAAATTGAAAAGATTAATATTTGAAATCTTTATTGGAGATGGATCTCTTTTAAAAGTTCAATGTTATATTACATTAATATTAAGTATACAATTTTACTTCGGCATTTTTATGCAAACTTGGGCATGTAATATTATATAAACCAACATAATGATTATTTTGTTTCTTTTATTCAAATATTTCAAATACTTAAATACTTTATATCTAGAATATCCAGAATATTCTAAATAGTTAATTATTGGAATTCTCTTACAAAATCTTACAATATGTTGGAAATTATAGATATTACCCTACAAATTTAATTAAAAAGGAAATAACAACTGTTATTATTAAAGTTGTTACTTCGATGAAGTCACTTGACTTAGATAGATCGTACATCACCTAGTCGAATAACATAAGAAGTTTTTTTTATAAACACCAATTGCCCATTTATTAAATTGACATTAACGGAAGAAATATAATACTATTATATTTAATATCAGAAATGAGTTTGTGATAACTTATGCACCAAGTGTACCGTGGGGCTTTACTCACCAAATTGATTAATAAATCTATTACAATGTAGAGTATAATGTTTTATTATCAAGTTATTAATAAATTTATTATAGTGGTGAATATGATGTCTCATTAACACCAAGTGTAATGCAAGCTTTATGTTAACACCGTTCAGTTCAAAAGTCAAATATAAAATAAAATGAAATAAGGATTCAAATAAATAATTACTTTTTTTTGTAAGGTAATTAAAAGAATAAAGATAAGAGCCCTAATAAAGTATAAAGTTGTGGGTTTGAGTCTTGTTTTGACAATTAACAAAATTAAAGAATTAGAATAGCACTTTCAACTATTAAATTTGTTTAGTTGGGTTTATAAAAATTAAAGTGTAACAGTTGGTTGGTATAGGATGTATTTCCTAGCCTTGGTCTAGTCAACTATGGGCCATAAGAGTGATCGTATATGTGCATTTTTACGCTCGTGAGCGTTAGTGTTGGAGACTCATAAAGTCGCTCCCCTTAGCAATTATCTGTCATGGTTTAATAGGGGACATAAACTTTAGCAAAAATGTGATGAATATTACACACTATTAGTTTAGAGGTCAAATATAAGATAGTTTAAATGGACCCTTGTAGTTTAAATGGAATAAGGGTTTGAATAAGCAATTGTCCTTTTTTAAATTGGTTAAAAAAAATAAAAATAAGACCCATAATAAAGTGTGAGATTGTAAATTTGAGCCTTATCCTAGCAATTAACAAAGTTAAGGAATCAGAAATGTTTTCGACTATCAATTACATGTTCAATAGAATTTATAAAATTAGAATGTAACACTTTACCTCACCAAACTAATTAATAAATCTACTAATTACCAAGATGGTTAATAACTCTATTATAGTGGTGAGTATGATGTTTCATTACCAAACTGATTAATAAATTTACTACAATAGTGAATATGATATATATATATTGAGAGTTCTTAATTAATATTAGATTTGTTCTTTCTTTGTAAGTATTCATAGTCACACCACATAAAATTAATAAAATGTTTTATTTATTAACATTGTACTAACATAAATTGTTTATGATCTAAATATTATTATTATAGTTTATATCAATATGATGTTAATAAAATGGAGTGTTTTGTTAACTTTATGTTCATAGAAATGTGTGGTTTAGAACCACTTAAATTTGAATGTTATTATCCACCATGAGTTAACTATAAATCAAATAAAAATTTAAATAAACAATCACTTTTTACTTAATTAATTAATGAAAATGTTTTAAAAATCTTAAGCATTATAAGGTCTTGGATATTAAGAGGGTAAAAAGAACTTAGAATATTGTTTTTGGTTATTTGTTTAATGATATATTTACGATTTATTAGCAATTGTAATAAAGAAACTCCTTGTCAAGAATACTCTCATTTTGTTCGTTTGACTTAAATGATAGAATAATCATTTAAATTATATAAAAGTATTATACAATAATATAAAATTTCAGATAAATTAAAAGTATTTTAAAAATTTTTTCATGTTGAATTGGGCATTTCTTGGACATGAACTATTTTTTTTGATAAATATGAAAAAATAGTATTAAAAACTATATTTAAATACATGAGGACTGCTTTTTCAGATAAAACATGCTTAAAGGTGCATAGTTATACACATGATACAAGTCTCATTAGATAAGGATTAACCCACTCACTTAGTGTATGATTATACAAGTTTGTCCTTAACAAATATTAAATATCATGAATTTAAATCATTTCTAATATTAAGTGGTAGAATATTATCCCTTTTCTCTTTAATGAACAATCGATTCTATAGATACATAGCCATGTTCACAACCTCAACCCAAAATACACATGGAACAAATATAGTCTCCCTTAACAGACAAAACAAATCGAAATAAAAACCTACCATAACAAGAATTTTTTGTATATTTACTACATTGTAAAATTGATGCATTTTTGTAATTTAAATTTTAAACTTAGAAAAAACACCACAAACTTGAAGTTTTAAAGGATTCTTAGTGAAGAATTTGTAAAGTCAGGAGTTCAAGACTTACCTTCATGAACATGACATTAAAGTTAAACTTGCAATTCTTCATGAGCAAACACCAATTTTAAAATGATGTTATGAAGTTTAAACATCAAGTAATGCAAGATGATGCTTAAGACATTTAACAACACATGAAATCTCGATTAAGTTATGGCCAAAAGTTATGAAAATTGTTATGTATGTGAAAAATCTTTTTCTCACCAAAGCTTTGAGAAATATCACTTTCAGAGGAGGCATGGCTAGGAGTCCAACCCGTTAATTATATTTCTTAATTGTAATTGTGATTGAAATATGGGCTCTAAGGAGGTTTTTACTTGAATATGACCTTGTACAAAGTTATTTTACCCATTGTTGTGTATGTAAATGATCTTCCCCCTGCATGCAAGCCTTCAAATGTTAATGAGAAAAAGAATTGTTTCTATAACTAGTTCCAAATGATTTATCATGGTGTACCTTGATTTGCTATGTCTCTCTTTTTCCATCAATGACAATATGTTAAAGTCCATCAATGACAATATGTTAAAGGGATCTTAGAGAAGTTTGACTTTAATTTTTTTCATAATTGCTTAATTGCAACACTGATTTCTTCTATTACAAAACCATCTTGGGCTGCAATCAACATGGGCAAACCAACACATGATTATTTATAAATACCTTTGCTAAGGATATTAACCAACACATCATGCTTTGATATTGTTAATATAGTCATCAATGTATACAAGTTCATACAAGATTCAAACATGTAGTCTTTCGTATTCATCCATCATAGTTGATTATGAATTGTTGTATATTGGAGACAGTAGCTTGTTCCAAGGTTATGTAAATACAAATTGGGCTACTAATGTTGATGATCGTAAGTCTAAATTGGTTTCATGTTTTATTAATGTGACAACTTATCAAATGAAACTACAACAAACAATAATGTGTTAACATTTCAACATGCGAGACTAAGTATGTTGTAACTTACAATGGCTACTTCAATTAAGAAAGCTGTGTGAATTCATTAACTATTATAATACTTGAGTTTAAATAACCATGAGACCTTATTGTGTAATGATAACACATTTGCTATTGCTTTGGCAATTTAATAACACCAAACACGTCTTTATTGATTACCATATGATATGCAAGTATGTGGAGCATGACGACATTCAACTCAAATATGTTTTAACAAATTGCATGGTGGTTCATATATTTTATTATACATAATAATTCATGCAACTCAGAAAGTAATGAGGAATGTGTAAGCCCATTCACTATGTGGTGACCTCTAGTTGAGAGTGAGAATAAACATTATAGGTCAAAAAGATTGTGAGAAAGAAGACTTCATCTTTTAAAGTCATTTACTTTAATGGTTATAGTTAATATTAAAATAAAATATTATTGGACTCTTATCTCAAAATGTTATGCACGAGTGAAAGTCTTTTTTAAAGTGATAGGACCTAGTGCACGAACGTAACTAATAAGATCAAGTTAAAGAACATGTTGTAACATACTAAGTTTGCTATGCTTGGACATGTGGGATCGACTTGCATTAACAAATCACGAAATTTAATAATAAACTACATAATGAACTCATTTGGTATTTATTTTAAATTATGGAATTGTTAAAATGCATTGTTTGAATCTTTTGCTCTCCCAAAAACTAGTTTAAACTCCACTTGAAGAGTAAATTAATGTTGCTCATCCATGAGTAAACTTGTCGGTGGTGAAAAAAGCAATACCAAAAAGACATGTCAAAAACTCACAAAGGCATTGCATAATTATTAAATTATGATATTTAACAATATTAAGGAAATGAACTAGTCAATGCTGAATATCTACATCCTTAAAAAGGTTGAGCCACACATGTGGGTTTGACTGAAGAAGATGAGGTGAATTTAATATTGCAAATGTTGAATTAATCGATTGTCCTGATGTGTAATATAAAGAATTTCTTTTTAATGTTTCTTTTTTAATACTGTTATTATAAAGTAACAATTTTTGAAACAATTAATTCCATATATATTTAAGATTAGGGTTATATATATATATATAAAGGAAATATATATTCCACAAATAAACCAAATAAGGTTGCCTTGGTTACAGGATTAACTATCTTTAATAATTTATAATAACGTCTTTATATACCCCATATAAACCCTGCAAATAGAGTTTGTTTAAATAAATTACAGTGAACTTTATTAGTGTGCACACAAGTTGACTCATTGACTCTCACGTAACTCAATTTTCAAAGCTCAAAATGGCCATTCCTTTGTGTGTTATGTGTTCTCTTGTATACACGGAGTTCCCGCCTCTCTATAAATATAGAGAGCTATGGAGCTGAACACGAACAAAGTGCAGGGGAGAACGCTCTGTGAGTGGAATGCAGCATTCCAGGAGATTCACAGGAAAGGATTCTCTATTTATTGATGTTTTCTATGGAATTCCGTGTTCTTTTATTTTTCCACATTTCGTTGTACTGTTTCTAATCAGAATTTCGCAGTCAAAAATTTCCAAATTGTTTCTACAATAAAGAGAAAAATCCATGTTTTTCTTCATATTCTTTCGATCAAAATCCATATGTTCTTATACAGACGAATTCCGTGAGCAAAACGCAATGTTTCCTTGTTTTAAATCCGCAATTATCATCAGAATTTCAGTAGTCTCTTGACATATTTCCATACGAGCAGAGCTGCTGTTTATTACCGGAGAGGAGCTTATCTCGGAAATGGTTGATCTAAGTATCACTAGCGCATGTATACCAACATATCTGTGAAAGACAAGGTCCCGTTTCGATTACATGAGCTTAATCTCAAATGGCCCTCCAGGGGCTTTTCTGCGGATCGTCTTCTGCGTTTCACATGTAATTTGTGCGTGCGTGCGTGTGTGTTTGAGAGAGAGATGATAGTCTTAAGCTATTTACATGATCATGTTTAGAAAAGCTCTACTCACACTGACACAAACAATGATATAAATAATCTCGTCAAAGCAACTGAAGTTGTTTCCTCAGCTCCTGGTTATATAGGCCTTATGATGTGACCAAAATATTTACAAACTTTTGTATACACACACACTAACATATACGGAATTGTGCATGTCTATGTATATGCACAACGATTACGCATCTAGATGTACATACCTAGTTTTACTGGCTGCTAGATATCCGAAGCTCTCCTGCTGGGACTGTCTGCAAAAGCAACAAAAAACTGTGTACAGGGAGTCATGTATATACATAAAATAAATGACTATGTGTATATTCTTAAGCCAACTTCATATTGTACCTAGTCTAAGTATTACTTCACTAAATTTTGAGGTCTGAATTCCTGCAGCCCACAACCCTGTCTGTGCGTTATTAGGTCTCCACACGGACACGGACACATGTGCGTATATAAGTCACTTTATACATATACGGCCATATAATTATATATGGAGAGAAACCACCTAGAACAATTGCTAAGTGTATATCGAATGTATATTCCATACCTTGTAGGAATGGGTTCTTTGTTACCACGCCCCAACTTTAAAAGTAATTTAGCTCAGGTTTTGGGATTCCCAATGCCTGCATTATTTACATTAAGAAATACGATGTATATGGTAGCACACACACGCGCACGCACACATTCTTTGCTGTTTCTGTGGTTTTCAAATAACGCAATCTACCTTGTGCCTCTGCAGGGTTTGAAGTCCTGAACAAAATTCTGCAAACAACACAATAGAAATAAAATTCTATAGCTGCGACTGATTCCCTCTCCCCCCCCTCTCTCTCTCTCTCTCACTCACACACACACACACACACACCGCGAACCGCATTCCTTTCAACAGCTTGTACAGGCTTCTTTTGTCGTTTTCTCTTTCGATATATAAAGAAAAAACACATTCATACATAGATATAGTCATATAAAGCATATATAGTAAATTGTCAAATATATATAAAAAAACTTAATGCAGAAAGAACGAGCAAATACAAAACAAATACATATCACGCGCGCGCGCGCACAAGCCTGTACAAGAGTACAACGTTTTCAAGTCTAGTCGAGAAACGTACTTTGTTGCTACTTCGTTGGCATGATGCTCCTGAAACACCTCTGGTTCATAAAGCAAGGAGAGCCAATCAAAAACTTGACCTCCATGGACCATGACGTCGTGCACACCGACAACAGGAACACGATGAGCTCGTTTCAAAACTTCCACCACTTAGCTGATCAGTCCCTCATCAATCCAGCCACTGCATAGTCAAGAGCCGTCTAACATGCTTCCTACTCTCTTTGATCATACTTACCTGTCTTGATAAATGGAGGGAAACTTCACCAGAAAACACGTGTTGGAGAACATCTCAGCCGTTTCAACTTACCTGTCTTGATAAATGGAGGAAACTTCACCAGAAAACACGTGTTGGAGAACATCTCAGCCGTTTCAACCTTGTCATAATACAGTCAGCAATGCTCACACAAACGAAAGCTCATTGTTGGACATGCCCGGATTCTACGTGACAAGTGGAGCGACACCACTGTGAAAGACTGGTTGTCCTCCACCAATATAACATTTAACAGGAAGCAAAATACAAGGTAAATATCATTTAGATATTATTTACGCACATATAACAATGAAGTACAGAATTTAACCATGTGAAAACAAAAGCTCTTAACAATGTCATATGTCAATATTAAATTTGATTTTTTTTTAACTTACATACTTATTTATACCATATAAATAATAATAGCTGACACTTTTTAATTATAAAACTTTAATCCATACATTTACTTATCCAATGCCCTCACAAAGTGAATCACATAGCACATGCATTCTAAAAACTCAGATAATAATAACGGCAGTGGATCAATACCAGACTTCATCACCACAAGAGCATCTTGCTCATTTTCAGTCACATTCCAACTCCACAATGCTTCGTAAGGAGGCACCACAGTGAAACCAAGTTCACCACCAGTAAGTGTGCGAAGAACCTCTGCCGGAAGAGTTTCATAGCAAGCCTTCCAATCAACTGCATTCCTCAAGCAATGTCCAAACTCGTTTCGCTTGTCCCTTATGTTCTTACCCTGCCTAACAAAGCCCGAAGATCAGCAACTAAAGAGTGGTTCCCATCAAACAGCTTCTCCTCTCCAAGGACTAGGAGAGCCCTTAAAATGTCCTTAGCCTCCACTCCCGCAAGTTGTCGTCATTAAACCCAGCTGGTGACACTTCTGTAAGTAGTTGCAAAGCTGCTTCTCTGCATCACTATGTGTCAGTTTCGTATGCATCAATAACACCACAGCTTTGTAATCAAAAATAGCTGGAGCAACACCCTTCCTCACTCCTCCTACTTCAATCAGCCTCATAGAAAGCTTCCTTGTAACCTTCGTTGTCACATCTGACGTACCAACGCCCTTGGCTAAAACTTCATTCAACTTGAAAAACATGAAATATGATATCAAGTCACATCCTAGTAGAAGCCCATCAACAAAGGCAAGATATGATGTTCCCTGTCGAAATCTCTTTAGTTCTTCCCGTTGTGTTGATTTCTCATTGGGAATAGCTGCCAATTGATATCCGAGAGGTGGTGGTCTCACAGTCATAAGCTTGCCACTGATATACCGTAGTTCTATATTCTGATCACTATTTGCTATTTCTATAACAGTCTGCTCCGGTAAGTTAGTTGGCGGATACGGAATGTTCAATCCGGTGGCTGATGTAGCTAAAATTATCACATTATTATTAAATTTAAATATGTGATATCTATATTGTATATATATATATCTTACCCATGTGTGACAGAAGAGAGTGAACTCCAGAAATAGGATGCCATGTCTAAACCGTGTTAAGAAAATGTAATACCATAAGAAAATGAAGCAAAACAATTTAATACCTCGAGAGTGCCACGCCGCCAGAAGCCACAATGCCGCCAATATCTACCGCCGCCGATCAATCCCCACATTGAGCCACTGCACCGCCACAATCTGCCGCCTATCATCTGTGTTTCCAAACCCTAAAATGTAATCACTTGCCCTAGCATATTCTCTTTTTTAGAAGATTAAAGATAAATTTAATAACAACCCGGCCATGCTAAGAATAATAACTTAGTTAAAGATTCGTTCACTATTATTAAATATTTAAGCCCGTTAATATAATAATGCTTTCGATTCATAAATGAAATATAAAGTTTTAGATTTAATCAGGTTTTGGATGTAATAATAACTTTTGTTTAATGTAGCACGCCAAACAATCTGCCCAAAGTGACAAATATGCTGTAGCGTAACGTGGTTTTCTGGAGGAGTCTCACTTTGGTTTAAGTGGAAAATGGGAAGCTAGGTAGTAATGGAGCTTTTCATGAAGATGGACTGTGACCCGACTGGCTTTTAATGTGTGTGTGACCTCCATCAGTTTTAATTATACATGATTAATCATCAGTTTAGGAATGTTTAAACACAAGATACTAATTTAATGTCTATTTATTTTATTAGAATTCACATTGTGAAACATTTACAACGGAACATGAATATATTCAAAGTCAGTTTGTGCTATTTCTTCTTCATTCTTTTTTAATCCTACTGCTATTCAAAGCATCTTCCAGTTTAATTATTATATTTTAATATATTTCGATTTATTTGATATGATATATTAAAACAATGAAGCATTTAAATACGACTCATCAACATGTACATAAATTATGGGTAACATGCTCCATAGAGACTTTGTTTCCTGGACGTGTCTCATTCTGGATTACGTGGAGAATGGTAAAACCAGGTTGGGATGGAGCTCTTCAAGATGAACTATGAACCGAACGCTATTACATACGGCGTGCGTGGGTTTAGTCAGTGAGAAACGCTTGGATAAACTTTGTTTGGAGAAGGGGATGGATATACACAGGCGTGCTAGAGTGTATGGGTTCGAAACAGACTTTAGTGGCAAGTAGCTTAGTAGATATGTATAGTACGTGGGATGCACGAGGTAGATGGTTCATTGGGACGTTGTATTCGGGATATAGTTCATTAGGAGATAAACATAATATCGCGTGGACAAGTAATGTGAGTGACGTGAGGTTGAATACATACTTCATAATTATAGTACATACGTTTGATTTACAGATATTCTCCTTAATTATAAAAAATGAGACAACCAAATAAATAGCCGAGGTACATGTTTGTATCACTTAATATCATACTTGTCATGATAGCTTGTGAAGTCAATTCCATCACTGTTGGACGCTTGTAGCTTCTTGGCAACCAGTGGCTTGAGCTGCTTCATTTGATATTCATACAAGCATACCGTGTCTTCCCATCCAGGTGGTCCCCCTTGTGCAGCCACTTGCTCACCAAGAGGGAAAACATAGTTGACAATCTCGTTGTAAAACCTTTTCCCATGGTCAGCCGGATCCCACGTCAAGTCTGGCACATCCTCGAAAGGTAGCTCTTCCTTAACCAGAAAGAGGTAATGAAATGCCCAACCACAGAAGCCATCCAGATCTTCCACTCTGGCAAGTTGTCTCGCAGCAGTAATCATCTTGGCACGATCCTGTTCACTGCCGAAGAACTGCTGCTCCACACAACGAGCGATCCGCCAGCCAAACTTCTGTGCAGGCGATTCGTAAAAACAAGTCAACTCCCATCTACCGGTTGACCGGAGGAAATCAAGCAGCTCCTGGCCTTTCTTTTGCTGCAAAAACTCAAGCAACTCTCCGGTGAGTTTTGGCGGGCTACTGTAATCCTTCTCGACTTCCTCCAAACTGCCATCCCGAAAGTTGACCATGTCTCGGTATCTAATATCCGTAGTAGATTCTCTTCCCTTGTGCCCCAGTCACGGTTGCGATATACCAGCAGTGTTGGCCTCGATTCCAGCAGAAGAGGGTCCATAACCTTCAGAAGGGCTTCAACGTCAACATCCGCTTGCTCGCACGCAGCCTTGAGATAGTACTGCGTAGCTACTGACATCCTACTCCTGAGCAGATGCAGGGCACCAAAAAGTAATCCTCGGCAAACTCTTGCTTCAGCTGCTCCTTTGTAACACCCCACTTTCGAATCTCTTGCTTCTCTTGCTTGCTCATTCTCAACCATTCCAGATCGTTCCGATTGTCCATGGCTGAAACCAATTCATCGTGACTTAATCTGCCCAGATGCCGCAATCCGCCTTTGCTGCTCCTCCACATTGCGCCATCGCCGCCACTCCTCCACATTCCCCTGTTGCCTCCGCTCCTCTGCATTATCTGAAACCCTACTCTGAACATCGCCAGAAATTTTTATTATCAGATGTATAGTGTTAGGCAGACACCCTCTCAAAACCACCCGACCTCCGAGCTGTCTCTAGTCTACACACGCTGCTCTAAAAAAAGCTTCCAATATTAATTCTCTATATCTATAACCTTTTAAGAATATTCTGATTTATACCTGCTCTAAAAAAAACTTCCAATATGAATTCTCTATATGTATAACCTTTTAAGAATATTCTGATTATACCTTTATAGAGAATATCCTTTAATTTGTTATATGGTATAGTTCATTCAAAAGCCATTCACTATAACTTAAATCAAAACCAATAAATCACATTTATTGATTACGGAAGCTCCACTTCGAAGGTTTGAGACATATAAACATATTTCATTGTTCCCATTATGTTTCATGTGTATATATATATATATATATATATATTATATATATATATGCCAAGATATATGTTCTTGCTTTATTAAATATGCTCTTGTTAAATACGATTCAAGCACAATCATTGGGACAATATATCTCTCGACAATGATCGGTTCGGATTGAAGTCAAAACTTACAAGAAGTCTCTACAGTCGGAAACGTAACCTGTGAGCGCAGAAGCCGCTGCAGTGTATGGAGAAGCAAGATATATCTGAGCCTCCTTGTGACCCATGCGACCGGGGAAGTTACGGTTGGTAGTTGACACGCACACCTAATCAAACTAGAGTTTAGTCACAGAGGAGAAATGAGCTCTTCTGTCGTGTACCTGTGGCTCATTCATCGCGCATAAGTATCTTTGGGGCCACCCAAGCATGCTGCACACGATGGAGATGCAGGAGTATCACAGCCTGCTTCCTCGAATATCTGTGCACAGGTTTTCCCGTCTGCTCCCGGCACAGGCATTGCGTACAAGTCCATCCAAACCTAGACAAATCATACATATATCTCTGTGTGCGTGCGCGGGTGTGTGTGGAAAACGATAACCACTTTCACCTACCTTTTGAGTTGCAGGAACCAAGAAGGTTGGAACTTTAACCTTTTGTCCCTGGTAATGTCCACCGAGTTAGATATGATTATTGTATTCCAGTACTGATACTTACGGCTTGGTTCAATAGCTTGGCAGCAGCAACGAAGTCTTCTGTCTTCCCTCCGGTGCAGGAACCGATGTATACACGATCAATCTTCACGTCTTTGCACTCCCTAGCCAATGCGCGATTATCCGGGGAATGAGGCTATGCAAACGTAAACACTCGGTGTGTAACAGATGTGCAAAGTAGAGATTAAGCTTACCTTCGCAACGACTGGTTCTAACTTGGATACATCAATCTTATATTCCTTTAAGAAGCTGAAACGATGCCAAAATTAGAGAACGAAGTAGGAACATGAAGCACACCTACGTTGCACCGGCATCACTGTATACGGGTTCATACTCCTTATCCGTCTTTTCCTGAAGACACAAAACCATCAGAGACGAAAACTCGTGAATGCTGTTGAGTTTACCTCAAGATAACTGGAAGTCACTTTATCCGCAGGTACGATGCCGTTTTTACCTCCAGCCTCGACAGCCATGTTGCAAAGTGTCATCCTCTCTTCCATCTGAGAAATGTAATCTTGCAGGCTTAACATGCTACCACGTCTCAAACTCACCGTCATTTTTTCTACAGCTGTTCCAACGAACTCCATAGACTTGTAAGTCGCACCAGAAACAGTTATCTCGCCAATATCTGGATTTATGAATGACAAGTCAAGTGGAAAACATCCTCTGCAGACAACTCACCTGCAATATCAAATCCTTGGCCAGCAAGTATGGAGGCATTTCTCCATCCAGTACAAATCTCAGAGTCCCAGGGACCTATACCCAAGAGAGAAAGGTTAAGTGTGCATATCAATAATCTACTTACTGTAGATACCTTCAGTAGTAGCTTTCCTGTTCCCATAATAAAACCTGCATCCGTGTTTCCTATTCCCGTAGCAAATTGTCCAAAAGCTCCGGCGGTGCAAGTGTGGAGTCCGTTCCAAACAGAACCTAACAAAGAACACATTTTCCTATGAAAGAAACAAATGCAAAATGCCCACCTCTCCCGGACGACAATGACCTTCCTGAGCGAGTGCAACATGGCAGACTCCCTTGTAGAGAGGATTCACCTGAACACACATCGAAGTTGAACATGCGAACGTATACACAGATGATGCACGCACCTTAAAATCGCTGAGATCGGTGATGTCGTAAAAGTACTTGATATTTTGCTCCTGAGCAAAATCCCGCAAAATATCCACGTTCCTATTTGCACGCTGGTCCGCAGTGAAAATGTAATGGTCCGGAATGATGACGATTTTCTCGGGATCCCACACCTGAGAAAGCCGTGTGAGAAGAAGCTCGAGAGTTTCCACATAAGATCATACCTTGGCATTGCTGCCGAATTCCCTCTTGAAAATGCCAATGGTACCAGGTCCACAGACATCATGTGTCATCAAAACGTCTGCTTTCACCCACACATTCTCGCCCGGAACTACTTTGGCCTTCTCAGAAGATCGTGCAAAGATTTTCTCCGTCATTGTCATAGCGTGCTTCACCTGGAAAGCTCAACGATGTAGAAAGATTTCCACAGAGGAACGGCGAGAACTCACCGTGCCCGTAGACACCGTTGTTCGCTCCTGCTGAGGCGCCATGACGGCGGAAATGGGGCGGCAGCCGCTACTCGTCAGCTTTGGCTGAGCTGAGAATGGCGAGTGTAACATCTTGATGCTGTCCATTCCCCTGCAAATCCAATAACCCTAAACCCTAAAACCTTGAGCACATCATTTTCCGGTCATGGGTCGTCGTCTTCCGTATTTACACGTCTCTTCTGTCTCCTGTTAAAAGTCCACTGCCATATACATGCCGGTCAAGAAACGACACCACTGAAATTTTTTCCGATGCATGTGTGTGTGACGCATCTTAGGGTTCGCAATTTCAGGGCACGTCTGTGCGTGGGTGTGTGCGCGCGCGTGAGACCGCGCGTTATTTGCTCGCAGCTGTACAAAATGAGAATTTTAGATCCACTCTTTGTGCAGAACCGCCGTCACAACGACCTCCGTTGAATTATCTAGTGAGTTATAAATATATATATTAGAACATGTTTATATATATATGTGTGTGTGTGTGTGTGTGTGACAATTTACTATGTACATTTTATATGACATAGAATATACTATGTATGTGTTTTTTTATATAGAAAGAGAAAACGACTGGTTCGCAGCTTGAAGGTTAGACACCAGCGTGTGTGTGTGTGTGTGTGTGAGAGAGAGAGAGAGTTACCATATACGTCGTCTTCTTAATGCAGGCATTGGGAATCCCAAAACCTTGGAGTTTAATCACTTTCGAAGTTGGGGCGTGGTAACAAAGACGGAATATATACTTAGCAATTGTTCTAGATGGTTTCTCCCATATATAATTATATGGCAGTTCATATTTCCACTTTCTATATATATACGTATATATATACATACTGTGTGTGTGTGCGTGTCCCTGTACATATAGACAGAGACGCACAGATATAGAATTTGAAACTATGCACACACACACATCGATATAATGCATATA
The DNA here is from genome assembly GCA_003024785.1 of Selaginella tamariscina. Classification (NCBI taxonomy): domain Eukaryota; kingdom Viridiplantae; phylum Streptophyta; class Lycopodiopsida; order Selaginellales; family Selaginellaceae; genus Selaginella; species Selaginella tamariscina. Next base: position 246,334 of record PUQB01000122.1, read on the forward strand.
CATCTACGTGGTGATTGCATGCATGTAAAGTGGTGCATAGAGAGAGAGAGAGAGCTGGTGTAAACCAGTGACTTCTCTTTAATGTAGACAACACACAAACATACGGATATATTAATATAAATACCACATACACGTGTGTGTGTGTGTGCGCGTGCGTGTACACATACCTTTAAGAATTTTAAATTTTCAGATTTTAAAACCGAACTTTTCAGATTTTAAAACCGAACAGTCTTCATCCACTCTTCAGAAGAGACCACACCGTCTTTGATATCGTATTGTCCTTGGTATAATAATATTGGAAACTTAACTAGTAGATCTTCCTATTACCATAGCATGTACACATACAACAATGAGAGAGCGCATAAACATGAGGTATAAAATAGCCTGTCGAAGAGAAAATTAAGGACTACAGTATTATGAATGTAATGGATGTCCATTATTAGGCTCCACACATTCTACCGTAGTATGTATACATGTATGATTTACCTTCATTGTATCGTTAGACATTATCTTTCTGACTCGTGGATTGCAATAGATCCAATGAGCTTCCTCATCAGCTCCTAATGCTTTCTTCACCTCTCTCTTATTCAGAAAAAGACCCCCGTTCCATCGTCTCTGCATTAGTCAAATACATTTGATGTTTTTATTCAAATACATTTGATGTTTTTATTCTGTTAAACTTAAATTATGGTTAATACGAGTGTGCATGTGATATGAAGATGTTGTAAAATACTAGAGAGAGAATGTTATCCACTCGATACTTGGGCATTGTGTGTGTGTGTGTGTGTGTGTGGGTGGGTGGGTGGGTGAATACTAAGACAAACCTGTGGTGGTAAGGTAAGCTTCTCCGAATATCCAATACAATTGCGATACCGGTCACATTCTATAGCCAGTCCAGCAACTGAGTCCTTGACAAGTGTGCAGCTTGCCAGTCTTGTTCGCTTACAAGCTTCACCATCTCATTTGCCTTCTTCTCTGCAAGTGCCTATATAATTGAACTCAAGGTTAGATTAAAGCTCTGTATGTGTGGAGCGTGTGTGCATGTATACATGCACAAATCGTAACTTTGAAGAATATATGGTCATACATATTTGTTGTGTAAAGAACGTGTTGAACATGTTGTGTGTGTGTGTGTGTGTGTGTGTGTGTGTGACACCTGCTTAACATTTGTTGAATAGCTTATATCAAAAGTAGTATCATACAGTGGGTACCGGCCGACGGTTTGATTTGATTTGATCTATTGAGTACAAATATGATGTGCCTTTGTGTATCTTCGACAACACAAATATACATTCAGGAATCTATATATTTGTAAACAGCCTGTGGCAGTCCTAGTGAATGCTGTATAGAGGTTTATAGAATTTAATATTACGACGATGGGCTAGAAGAAATGCAAGTGCACATCACATACATATGTACGTATTAATGTGTGTATATACATTCGGTGGCGGGAGAAAGTGGTTAGAGAGGAGTTTTGGGGAGTAGCCACAACAAGTGAAGGATATTATAATAAAGAGGTTGAGAACGATGGTAACACGACATATATTCGTATATGTGATATACGATCCATATATTACCACATTGTTACTTGTAAACATAAAGACCGGACTTTCAACAGGTCAATGCAACACATAACACTGTATTACACACAACACATACACACCTATTTTACATATATAACTATACGGTACCTTAAGTTGAGAGTCAATGAGCCCGAAACTATATGCAGTTTGAGCATGAGTTTGGACCTGTGCTATGGGATGTGTTAAACCGTTTCCAATGATGAGACCATCAAACCGTAAGGGTCTACCACCTATCAAAACAAAACATTATGATGCATAATGTAGACTCATAAAAGCCATAAAGAAAATAAAATAACAATGCTGCTTACCTGTATCCAGGAAAGATTTGCTACCTTCTCCTTCTAGAAATCGCATCATGAGATGTCCAAGAGCGGGTACGTATTTCCCAGCGTAGCTGAGATCCTGGTTGCTCGTAACTTCTACGAGCTCGGTCCTTGGACAATTTTCCCGGACCTTCATCTCCATAGGTAAGCGAGTGCTTTGTTTCTTTGTGTGCGTGCGTGTGCACGTGCATTACTACATGCTATATACCATGCAATGTTGCGGAAGAAGCTAGCATCGTATGTGTGGTATCAACTGGACCACCATCATAATAAGGAGAAGTATGCGTATGTACAGATGTATTTGAATACTCGCCGATGCACACGAATATACGTATATATATAGGTGTGGAACGAGGCCTCATGGAACCACAGATTCGGAGTTCTTTTCATTGACAATCCTGTTGGATCCGGTTACAGTATAGCAGACAAAGATTCGGATATTCCAACGGACCAGGTAACCATCAGTTTGTACATCTCTCTCTCTCTCTCTCTCTCACACACACACACACACACACAAGCACAAGAATTTACAGCAATGGACACCACAGAATGATAGGTGTTTCAGAAAGTGGTTTCTTCGGATCGGTCGCCTCATAGAATGCATAAAACATCTTCACAGCAGACGAGGATGAAGAGCGCCTGAGAGGTAGATAACCCGACGATGTTGGAAATGCTTCTGAAGGAAATGAGAATGCAGAATCATCTCTCTCAACAATGAGAGTGAGAAAAACAATGAAACGACTGCTAAAACAAGAGCTCCAAGGTTCAGGGTCGAACTAATCGGCATCTCTAGAATAAATGTGGGATGAACTTCTGATGAATCTGCAATGAGTTTGATGAGTCTCTATGCCACACACACACAGATGTATTATATGTGTTTACACACACATACGTATCCACGTATACACACACATATGCTTGCACGATATATGTGATATCCTGTTTCTTAATATACAATGGATATACTCACGCACGCGCACACGCACACGCACACGCACACACGTTTTGATGAGTTTCTATGCAAACACAGGCACATGCTATAAATGTGTTTATACCACACACACATACACTCATGGTATATTTGTTGTTAACTGTACATATAATGCGTACAAACATATCTACTTGCAAGTACGCATACCTATATATATATGTGTGTGTGAGAGTGTTCACATGGACACACACAACACACACACACAAACACACACGCGCGCGATATATATGTAAGCACATACACTTGCATAGTATATTTACAGGTGATATATGTGTAGATATATACACCTACTTGAAAAAATCGAATGCGGCCAGTAGTCCCATAACCCAGGAAGAACCTCAAACCCTCTGCCAGAATGCATCAGTGAGGAAGCAAATACACATCTCTTGCAGGTAATATATTTATACAAACATATACAATAAAATGAAGTTCCTGGAAAAAATCTTGCAAAAAGGGTAATATTATGGAAAAATCAATGCAAACAATGGAGATTTGTGAAAGAAAATGAAGATTTCCTGTAGATTATCGGATTATTATGGGGAAAAAAGAATATTTGTGTAGATTATCGTTATTATGCATGATTTTATGAAGATATTTTTGTAAATTATCGCGTTAACTCGCAAGAATCCGATGCCGCAAGCGCTGCCATGCTCCTCCAGGAAGAACCCTAAAACCCTAGAATATAGCGATCATGCCTCTGAGATGACGTCGAGCCGGAAAATAAATATGTATGTGTGATTCCGCAGCTGAATGCACCCCTGGAAGATCATGCCGCCATAGCTTCCAGTGCCCGCCAAAAATGAAGCACCAAAAACGAATATGCTAATTTCCATTGACTTTTAACTAATTTAATGTAATTATTAAACAACATAATGTGTAATAAACATATAAATAAGGAAAGTATATGTTTACTGTGTATTATAAATAAATATGTTAATCAATTTTATCTCAATTGTAACTCATAAGAATTTATTAAAATTGTACTTTAAATTTGAGTAGAAACAAATGTACACGTCTTACATTTTAATATCTTCTCACTAACCGTAACCACAAGTTAAACCTCATTGAAAACCTAAGATCCAGTTCCTCGTTCACGCGTACCACTAAGCCCAGGCCCAATTATTTTTGCTCATCCCCGTCTGAGACCTCCGCCAAAACCTCCAAGTCCTCATGTATAGCCATATCCTATGTATACAGATGGATTATAATCAAGAGAAATCCACAATCTCTCTCTCTCTCTCTCTCTCTCTCTCTCTCTCTCTGGAGCATGGTGTATTTCACCGGCTTGAACATATTGACTGGAGTTGACGACCTTGGTGTTTTCTTACGAACTCTGGTCTTTTATTAACCAGCTTAGCACTAACTTGTTTTGCAGTTGTTACATAATTCAATGTTTATATTATATATATATATACATACATGTACATCCATTACATGTATATTGAATACAAGGAAAGCGCATGGCATACATATCTGTGTGTGTGTGTGTGTTTTTGTTAGAAGAAGAAATTCAAATTCTCGAATTTTTGGCTAATTAATTAGATTAGAGTTAATTAATATTCTTGAAAACGGAAAAAGAAAAACAACGGTTTATTATTCTTCAGCAACAACGAGGATACTCCACCTCAAGAGTCTCGTTGTGTTCTCAACATCGGGATCTCTGAATTATGTAAATACATTTACATTCTTGTCTCTAAATATGTATGTGTGTGAAAATTTGTAAGATCCTGTACAATCTCAAGTATAGATTATTCTACACACTTGCACATATGTACGTGCACGTATGTATATATATGTATACGCATATTCAGGGTTCACTAACTACCGTTCTATCTGTTCACCTTGATATCTTGTACGATGGAATGTAGTACCTTTCCCCCCTTTTCATAATGGTGGAAAAGGGGAAAGGGCTGATGCTTCATAGAAAGATAGATCACAATGGAATGTCAAGAATTGTTAGAATTTGCACAGAAACAAGTACATGCGGCAATGAAGGAGGCGGATTCAGTGAAATTTATGCTGGGAAGATGGAGAATTATCAAGTTTAGACTAGAGAAGCTGTCTACACAGATGAAGGAGATATCCAACTGCAACACACGCTTCCTAGAGAGCTACTCTCTGTGTCGAGAGGTACTTGAGTATGTAATAGGCACGCTAGAAGACACTTGTTCGTTCGCAAAGAGAGGATGCAATTGAGAGTAATGGAAGACTTCAACTGCAGAGTGAGTTAGATTCTATTGCTAAACCAGCACATTAACGACTGTGATATAGTTTAGTGAAGGATCCACTCATAGGCTTGTTCACGAAAAGCCGGTCTATTGTTCATGCCGGGAACAGATTGGCTATACGATGGGCTATTCACGATTTGATTGCCAGGTTGCAGATTGGATTGGATACAGATTCGAAACAGCACGCTCTCAACTCGCTTGTGGTGCTCATGGAAAATGATGACAAGAATGTGCGGGTTGTAGCTGGACAAGGAGGTATTACTATTCCTGGATTTTGCGACACCAAGGTATAATACATTATATATGTACTTCAATATATAAATCTGAAGAAATCATATATACACATGGAAGACGAAATAATATCCACATATTCTCTCTCCCTCTCTCTCTCTCACACACACACACTCATGTCCACGTATATTTAATCAATATACATAAATATCTATTTTCAATGGAGGAAATCATTCTATATACGCATGGAAGACAAAAATAATATACACACCTGGCACTTCATACTACGACAGGCTCTTACATGTGCACATGTATATAACGTAATACACGCATATATATATATATATATTATGTATATATATATATATATAAAAGAAATGTACTTATAAATATGTCGAAATGTTTTGGCTGTATAAGATTGCTGCAGAAAACGTGTGGCAGAATTTGAAAATCCGTGTACTTGGGAGTGATATAGGTGGGGAGTATTAAACAAGTGTTACTTTTACAAAGTGATATACAAAATTATTCATAACAAATTAAGTTTTAAATTAAAAATAAATAGTTAAGGGCCATCCTTGCCTTTCATCATGGACCATTTTATTAAGATGGATCATTTCCTACGGTGCCCTTCTCTGATGTGCCTTCCGATTTCAAGCTGCCGTTCAGAGGGCGAGACATACTCATGGAGAAGGTCGCAGGCATCATTGACAGTAACTTTACGGCTTTTGCATCGAGCGGCATCAGCAGAGAGCAGGCGCTCTTCATAACTCTGGAGGGCCTGAAAAGGCGGCATCAGCGGTATGCAGCCGGCGGGTGTTGTGAGCAGGAGCCAGTGTCAGAAGGTGTGTTGGCACCGCTTGTGCGGCTGCTTAAACCAGGAACGGGTAACGGTATGGACAGTGCAGCAGCCGCGCACTTACACGCCAGAGAATGCACGTACTGTGGCGGTACACGGCGGCATACCGTCTCTTGTACGGCTATGCCACGTCGGCAGTCCGAGTGCCCAGGCCTCGGCTGCCGGCTGTCTACGGAACATTGCTGGCATTAGTGAGCTGAGATCTGTACTTGAGTCTGAGTTTGGTGCGGCTACAGCTCTGCTTGGATTGATCCGGTCTGGTACAGATTGCAGCCCTTGAGTGTGTGACTGATGCACTGTACAGGTGTGTGTGTGGTTTTTATGTGTAATATAACACACACACGCGCACGCACGAGAACACACACTTGCAACGACTAATATATTGTATAGGCTTTTGGCTTCCCACAGTGTGTCACGCTGCTTGTTCGGATGGGTTATATTGAGGTTTCTAGATACTGTACCAAGTGCAAAATCACTTGAGGAATATTTCAGTATCTGATGGTGGAGTATCTTGTAATGCATTCTTGAAGATGTTTGAGGACAGTAACTGTGATGGTAATTGTTACAGTAATAGAGGTAAGAAGATCATAAATAGGAAGCGGTTAAAAGTAATCGATATGTTAATGATATTCAGGAACCTTCAAGTAAATTTAAATGTTTTTTTTCAAGCGTTATAATGCTCTATTCTCATTGTGTACTTGGTGACGGTCCAGATGATATATATATATATATATAATATATATATATATATATATATATATATGTATGTATGTATGTATACACACACAGCCTCAACTCCATTACAATCTTGTGAAGAGTTTCTTCATCAAAATGGAACAATTCTTAGTACACCGAAGGACTTTGTGACATGTTGACTGCTTTAAAAAGCTATTTTAAGTGACGAGAGTGGCAGATCAAGAAGAACTCTTCAGGTGTCAAGGTCCGGCTTACACCATTGGTAGCCGTCAGGAGCACTCCAGCATCCGTGGGGCTCCTCTGGAAGAGAACGGGGTAGGCCTCCTCGTGGCTTGTGTCGCAGAACAAACTGCGAGAGGATACGCCAGGCAGCTTTGAGAAGAGCCCATAGATGGCATCCGAGGTGGCCTTGTCATACAAGTCATGAGGGATGCCCAGTGCCTGAGCCCTGCTAAACGCCTTGCACACAAACATGCTTGACCCATCCATCCAAGTGAAATGCCACTCCTCCTTACGGTCGCTAATCACCATCCACGGCTCTTGATGTTGAGAGCCAGCAAAGCTACGAGCGCCCTCCTCCACAGGCACTCGTCGGTAACCTCCTGTACCACACAAAACCCCATGGCGACCAGGCCAATGTCCATGTACCTGAGCATTATGTTCACCCCAAACTCAAGCTTGTAAGGGAACTCGTGGCTGCAGCTCGAGATCTCCTGTACTCTCGTCTCTACTTCCTGGAACAGCACAAGCTCGTGCGTCGGACTTGCATGCAGCCACAGCAGATCCTGTGAATTGGTCCCGAACTTCCACTCAAAGGCCGCCGCTTGTATTTCCTGCGATGGCTGCAACCACCCCTCGCCAGTGATCACCTTGATCTTCATCACAGACATAAACTTCTTGCAGGCGCTAAGGAAAAGCTTGAAATGAGTCTGCGACTTGCCGCTGAAGCCAGGCTGCTCTATTTCGTGAAACCTTACTTCCTGCCCAGGAAATATGAGATCGCTCCTAGTCAGGTCTCTCTCCAAGTAGCCTGCTGCCTGCCTCTGCCTCTGGATGGCCACCTCAACTTCCCTCGCTAGCTTCCCCCGTGGAACATCAAAGAGCCCCAATGCCGAGTCATTTAGTCCCCTCCTTCCTACTTGTACTTCCCGAGGCGGCCAGTATGCTTTCATAGTCTTCAGCGTAAAGACTCGAAACTGGGTATAAAAAAAGGGAATGAAAACTCACCTCTGCAGCGTGGTCACTACCAGAAACAATCAGAGCGTCTCCACCTTTGATAACCGGGCCCTGCCATGTGGACTCGCACAAAAATCACTGTTAAGTCAAACAACTACTTACCTCCAATGCCACAGTCCACTTGAACGAGCTCATGTTCAATAATAGAGTTCCTGGTGTACTGCCTGTTGCAGACATATAAGTAGTGGTAAGCATGAAAGAACATAAATGTCGTGCGTACCACCAACGATCTCCAATCACAGCATTTCCAGAGAAACCCTTCCACATAACATTGTCATGGCAAGACCAGTGCATCTACAGATTTTAGCACAACTAATTAGTCTTCCTCGATTAAGCAAAGTGCAATATCAAGATGGTACAGGCCGGCAGAGAAGCCAGAGGCCGTCCGACCGCCAAAGAGGTACAGATTATGGTCTTTGTGCAAACCAGCGCCGTGGTGGGATCGAACCACTGCAGAAAAGCTTCAAGTCACGTAAGGTGTAAGATGCAAACCTTGCATTCATCCGATTCCACAGCATGCTCGTAAGATCAAGACAATGTACGTTGCCATGCAATTGGCCCCGGAAATCCTCACCGCCAATCACCCATATGCATATTTGGTTCCCGACGGGTTGCTGCCTTCAGTCATAAAGCAAAGACAAGTCCCTACCGGAATGTCCCCACTCGTTGCCAAATGCGACCAGTTAGTCGTGTCGAATTCGTAGACTACAAGAAAACATGAGGCAGAACAACGTTAAGAACAGCGTGAAAATACCCACAAGAGCGATGAGCGTCTTCTCTGTTGCAACAGTAAATACTCTATTCAGCACAGGAAACAGGACAAGACGAAAGCCTGGACCAGTTGAATTCTTCCAAATCAAGGACCTTCAAATCGATGTGAGAGTAGAAAAAGATTTGCAAAATGTACCATCACGTCACTCATATATCGCAACCTCCAAGTATGTACATCTTTCCGCCCAGGACGGCTGCTGCATGCTGCAAAAATACACAAAGAGATTAAGACAAGAAAATACCAACATGCACCAGGGATCGGGGTTCTAGAGGGCATCCACGCACATGTATCATTTCCCAAGTAGCGTGGCCGCCGTGATACCAGTGGAATCTATGGACATGCAGCACACCTGAAATTGCGCAAAGGTGTTTTGCAGTTACAGAAGAAGGTTGACGGTGGTCTGCTGTTAGTGAGAATTTACAGACAAATGAGTATAAAACATGGGTGGAAGGAATATTAGATTTCTTTGGCATGATAGATTTTGTTCTTGTCCACAGTATTATTAAATATATAAGTTCGTTTGAGGCTCTTTTAATGGCTTTGATCCTTTTGCCTCCAACTCCAAACAGGCACATACTTCAGGTGAAGAGCAACTTCAAGGATACCTAGGTTGATGGTGCATTAGCTGAATTGGCGCTTAATACTATTATTCAAGAAGTAAAACATTTAAATACTTTCAAAAACATTAAACATTTAAATATCATAATAGTATTAAACGCCAATTCAGCTAATGCATAATATTAATTTTTTACTTTAAATTTAATATTAAATGTATTTAAAGTAAAAATTAATTATTAATATTAAACTTTTAAATACTCTCTCTTTCTCTCTCAGCATCTATATCTTAATTATAGGTGCTTATACTGTTGCGTGTGCAAACGCTCTTTTACGAACGCGTGACGCTGCAGAATATTCAAAGAGAAACCACTTTGGTTTAATATTATAAACTGAACATAGTGGGATAATATAGAGATCTCTAGGTGTTGATACGAGAGGCATTCCGTTCTACAACAAAGGACGAAGCAATGAAGCTTAACAGTAAGTGTTTAAGTGTGTTTTTCATGGTTTTATTTCTTGTAATTAATCCTCTAAATGCGGAAAATAAGATTAATTACTGCTTTGGAGATGAGGATTGTGCTAATGGTTACTCCTGTGTATATTATCTTCGAAACTATGGGAGGTGTTTAAATAATGAAGAGAAGGTCCAAGCTATGGCAGAAAAGAAGGGCGTGTTGAGGAAGAACACACATGGAGGATTAACTTATTCCATTTGAAATATAATTAGATAATAAAGCATTTATATGTAATTTTTTAAAAAAGTTTATATGAACTTTACACACACAAACGTGTTTCTGTGTGTATATGTATGTACTAGAAGCTATTCAGCTATTCTGCTTGTATATATATTGCTTAAACTCACATATGTGTGTGTGTGTGTGTGTGTATGTGTGTGTTACTTGCCTATAAAAAATATGTGTATATTTATATAGAGAGATATTTGTAATATATATGTACATCTAGTACACGCATGCACATAACAAACCGGATAACTAAGAGGTATATATCGAAGCCATATATTTGTATGTTTGCTGTATGTATATATTGTACTACAAAAAGAATAATTATCATATAATAGAACGCATACTTTTTAATCTACAATTTCTAGTGTGTCCTAGCACACACGTAGTTATAGCCAATCGTTTAGAAACGGGTTCGACAAATGCGTTTGTGCAAGGTAAATTAGAGTAAAATTCAAAGTTAAATTATAATTAAATTAAAATATGAATTAAGGTAATTAAAACTTTAAAACCCGTTCAGTAACAACTATAGTTACTCACTTACACCACCACCAGATATATTTATGTATATATATGTTAGTATGTATTATATGATACACAGCATCTTATATTATCCTGCTTACAAGTCAAAATCCACCTCCGCTAAATGTGCGGCTTCTCCTCGAGCAGCCACCAAAGTCGAAAGAATGCAAACGCTCTCAAAAGACTAAGTCTTGCTCGTCCTTAAAACCTGTCCGTTGACCATTCTTGACCGGACTCGGAATGTCACCCAACTGTCCGTTGACTCTCAGTTGATCAGTTTTGACCGGTGAATCTTTCCGGCTTCCATGTTAGTAACTGAATTGTCCGTTGACAATATCTCTCAGTATCCGGACTCCAATCTGAAGAAGGTAAACACGTTTGGGATATCCGGAAGTAACCAAGTCGCCCGTGCAGGGCTGTCTGTTGGTATTCTAGTTGTCCGTAGCGGGCTGTCCGTAAGTAACCCAAGTTATCCGTGGTGGCTGTCCGTAAGTGACCGAGTTTTCCATGCCGGGCTGTCCGTAAGTGACCGAGTTCTCCATGCCGGGCTGTTCGTAAGTAGCCAAGGAGGGCTGGTCCAGTGTCTGTCGGTAAGTAACCGGGTTGTCTGTATCGGGCTGTCTGTGAGTAACCATTTTCCGTATCTGACCAGTTAATAGGCCATTCTAATGCGAGCCGTGGTGTGTCCCTGAATAACCAAGCAGTCTGTTTGCTGACCGGGCTTGACCTACTTTGACCGATGAAGTTATCCGACATCCAACCAATCTGAGCCGGTTGAAGATACTCGACAGGTTCCTCTGTGATTCTCCACGTCCATTTCTCAGCAGGATCCTCGTCATATTTAGAGAAATCTGTTCCACGTACCAAAGCACATTCCGTTGCATCTTCTTGGTCGAATTCGAAATCGGTAAGAAACGTTCCTGGCTTCCTGCACGCATATGTATATAAATATATAAAACACATAGGCTGACCTATGAAGCATGTGTAGAAGGCACACACGCATTCAAACATTTAACATAGACAAACACATAAATATACATATAGACGACAATCCATCTGCTGCTTATATACATACATACATCAAATGGAACAGAGTATGTATGTACTATACTTACATACCATGTAAAAGTGCTTGGATTCTCTGTTTCTCCGATGCTGCTGGAGTCAGGAACATATTTTTGCTTTGGAGAAAGAACGTTGCTTAAAGCCGACTTTCTCTTAGCAGGAAAATCATCCTCGAAAGAATTTTCTTCAAGGTCAGAAACAATAATTAATGAGTTTAGTACTAATTAACAGTGAACTGGTACTAATTAACATTATCACATTCAGATAAACTTGAATAAGAAATAGAATTGATTCGGACAATGGGGGCAGTTCTATTTCTTATCCTTTCGTCGGCCTTATATATTCAGATGGTCAATGCATACAATCATCACAAGGTTATTATAGTGGGTGCAGGAATGTCCGGTAAGCTACGTTCTATAATTTCTTTTATTGTTAATAATTGTGATCATTTATACTCTATTGAACTCAACTATATAATGTTGTTCTCTCTCTCTCTACATTATATTATCAAAACCAATGCTAATTGTAAGTATTTAAAATTTATTAAAGGATGTAGTTTTAATTTTAAGTTCATGTTTAAACAAAGACATTAGAATAGTAATATAAATATAGTTATTTCTTTTAACTTTAAGCTATAATTTTGCATTATAATTACATAAACTAGTTATAACTTGATAACTTCAATATATATGTACAGTAAAATAGATTATTACCATTTTAGTGTTTTAATGTATATTTCTCAGGAATTATGGCAGCAAAGACATTATCAGACAATGGATTAAGCGACTTTATAATATTGGAGGCCACAGAGAAGATTGGGGGCAGAATGCGTTCACATAAGTTCACAGATATCAACATCGAGCTGGGTGCTAATTGGGTCGAAGGTGTGAATGGAGCTAAAATGAACCCATTTGGGAACTTGCACAACGTACCAACCTCAAGACGTACCGTGCGGCACCCGACATCTGCTCCAATATCTACGATGAAAAGTACGTAGTACAAGTATGTATATATATATATAATGTTCTCTCTCTCTCTCTCTCTCTCACACACACACACACACACACATACTTCTGAAGTTTACAGCCATATATTCCACCCATAACTATGACGTTGTACTATACTTGTATCATTATTAATGTTTATGCGTTGTTATTACATTAATTAATTATGTGTTTTTAAGGGGTCGTTTGCCAGCGCAGTTTGTAAAAGAGGCTTGTGAAACTTCGTTTGCGACTTGGAAGTTTGTAAATGAACTGGGGCTGTCTAAAGGAAGAACAACGAGCCAGACATCTCTATTCTGACTGCAGAACGCCTCTTTGGACAGTAAGCGTGTGTGCACGCACGTGCGTTCGTGTGTGTGTTATATGTGGAACACATATGGTTACTTTGGATGTCTGAATGCTTATGTGTGTGTTCATGTGTATATATATATCTGTAATATATGTATAACACAGACACAAAAGTGTACATGTGTGTTTTGTGTCTGCATGTGTGTAAACACACCGCGCGCGAGCGCACACACACACTTTAAGTGCGTTATTTTGCTGTAGCGTGCCATCTACACCTGTGGAAATGGCATTAGAATACTTCAATTACGATACTGAGTTTGCAGGTACACACACACACACACACACAGAGTGGAATTTTGGATGTAAGTGTTACATGTATATACATAAATGTAGTCTATACATAATATAGTAAGTTTAGGAATAGACTTTTACCGTTTTTATGGTAAGATATTGAATTGTGTGTGTGTGTGTGAGAGAGAGTGTGAGTGTGTGAGAGAGAGAGAGAGAGAGAGAGAGAATATAATGATTTTACGTGCTTGCAGAACCACCTAGGGTAACTAGCTTGAAGAACACTCAACCTAATCCAACTTTTACGTATTTTGGAGAAGATAGTTATATGGTGGCAGATCCCAGAGGATACTCCTACCTTGTGCATGAACTAGCCAGCACATTTCTTATTTCTAAGGAAGGCAATCTATGTGATCCACGGTTACAACTAAACAAAGTACTTACCATTCAATTTTATATATATAACGCATATAAAATTAAATATTGTATATATTTATACACACATACCCATACGTGTATATACGATGTTTATAGGTTTATTAACATATTTGTAGATTTACATACTATATACGTATTTCTTCTACGATAATACCAAGGAGAGCATGTTTAATTAATATATACACAGGTATACTATGCATTGATATATATTTAGCATTGAAGTAGACATTATAGTATATATCGTTTTTGTGTATTAAATTATATCTATATCTATATAATATATATACTTGCATTTAAGTTAAATAAATATTAACTGTTTTTTTATCTTAAATAAGGTCGTGAGTAAAGTATATTATTCTGATAAGGTGTAAATATAACAACTGAAGACGGGAGTCTATTTACAGCAGAGTATGCAGTTCTCACTGTGAGCTTGGGAGTGCTTCAGAGCAAAGTCATTAATTTTTTTCCAGATTTTCCCGTAAGACTATTCTTATTAATAATTATTTATAATATAATATATAATGTAGATTTATAAGCATATTTTAAAATTGTTTGTACACTTAGTATTATTATTTAATAAGTAAAAACATATATATATGTTTTAGTTAAATTAAAATTTAATTAGAATGAAAAGTATACACATAATATTAATTTCTTTAATCAAAATATAATTACTTTTAAAGAATATTTTTCTTCTATAGGAATGGAAAATTGAGGCACTATATGAGTTTGATATGGCTGTTTATACAAAGATATTCCTCAAGTTTCCTTATCGGTTCTGGCCAAATGGAACTGATTCAGAAAATTTCATCTATGCTGATGAAAGACGAGGTTATTTCCAGATTGGCAGGTAATTAACATAAATATATAATATTATATATATATTGTGTGTGTGTGTGTGTGTGTGTGTGTGTGTGTGAGAGAGAGAGAGAGAGAGAGAGAGAGAGAGAGAGAGAGAGAGAGAGAGAGAGAGAGAGAGAGAGAGAGTTGGCTACGGTTCAAGACTATATGCATATGCATGCGTTATTGTTATGTTAAATATCAAATTTATGCAGCATTTGGAGAACGAATATCCGGGGTCCAACATATTATTTGCGGAGGTGACGGACGACGAATCACGTAGAATCGAGAAACAGTCGGACAATCATACGAAGGCAGAAATGATGGCTGTTTTGCGTAACATGTTGGTAAATTTTTATATATATTAATAATTAGTGTTATATTATTATATAATTATTAATTAATTTATTTTAAATTTATTTAGGAGATTCAATTCCGGAAGCTACTGATATATTGGTCCCAAGGTGGTTTTCTAACAGGTTCTTTCAAGGCACCTATTCAAATTGGCCCATTGGGGTCGATGATTATGAGTTTCAGAGGATCAAGGTATTCATATATAATACATATGTGGATATATATATATATATAATATAAGTGTGTGTGTGTGTGTACATGTGTCTCAAAGTTAATATATATACATATTATACATATATATTCACCATACGAAAGTTACTAGACAATGCATGGAGTTTGAGAGGTAAGATATGGATGCATATGCACCCATACATATATACTCATGTATAATACATATATATATACACTGCATACGTATATATATTTATACCATAATATTTCAGGAATGCCTCTTTAAATTATTAATAATTTTACACTTGGTTTTTTTTTAGGCTCCAATTGATAGACTCTACTTTTCTGGAGAGCACACGAGTGCGAGGTATAATGGCTATGTCCATGGTGCTTACTACAGTGGTAAGTAAGTTTGATATTATAAAATAAGTTAATAGTATTTATTAAAATATCATAATAATTAATTATATTAACATATAGAACTTAACAGGGATTGAGACTGCTGAGTTAGTGTTGAATTGCATAAGAACTGGCAACTGCAGCACAGATGTGCCAAGTCCAAAAACCATGTAAGGGACTTATAAAGCTATAATTTCGTGTATATATGCATATGTGTATGTTTGTGTTAATCATTAATTACACACGCACACGCACACACATCGTCTACGTGGTCGGTTTTTTTTTTTTTTTTTGAGTACTATGTTTCATGATGTATATAACATGTAGATTAAATTTCGTGAATTCTCTTAAATAACAAGTGTATCGAACTATAATCTCTCTCTCAATTGTCACGTGAAATCTACACCGTCTAATTGTGAATATATAAAAACATAATAAAAACATATTTATTGAGACTTACATAAATCAAAGTTTGTATAATATTGAACCTCTTAAAAATATATTCATATAGGATATATAAGCATTTGTATAACATATATTACGCTTAAGAATAATAAGATGTACTAATATTAATTGACAATGCATTAACATATTTATGTTTTATATATACCTGTTCAGTTATTATTTAAATAATATGTATGTATTGCTTAAACTCGTATATGTGATTTGTTTTATAAAGAGAGAGAGATGCACATGTGTATGTGTATTTTGTGTGTATATGCATGTACATGTAGTACTAGACGAAGAAACGTATGCACATATCAATCCAGATAACTTAGAGGTATATATTGAAGCTACAGTTTAGAGGTATAAAACATAGTATTTCTCTATTTCATATACTTCTGCTATATATTTGTTAAGAAAAACAATAGGCCAATTAGAATGGTATTATTCATATGGTTGTCTTGTAGGTCATTATGTATGCCACCCTCTGAAATAATACATTTCTAAAGGGGTTTTACTCACTTAAAGAAGATATGGTGTCCTTACCTTGCATTCTTAGACTAATTTTAAACCAAGGACTCTCTTATCTCTATTTGTTTTAACTTTGGTTTCAATTATACTTATCTTCTATTTAACTTTGAATCTTTGAATTTTTTAATGATTATTAATTATTAATTATTTATGATAAAAAAATTAATTAAATATTATGAAATTAATATACATGTATTAATTAAATTTACATAAAATATTACTAATTAAATTAGTAATAATGCTTATATCAAATTGAAGCTTAATACCTAGATAGTTGAGCCAAGATTATTAAACTATAAGTGTATTTAAATATAAAGTTTATTGAAATATGTCATAAATTAAATAACGTTAGCTAATTAATAAACACATAAATACATTCACATTTATAATGATAATGTGAAAATATTATTCTCTTGAAGTATGCTAAACCTATTTGTTGTAATTTTCAAACAAAATAGAATATATTATATGTTAAACCTTTAATATGAATATACACCAAGAATTATACATTTCAAACTACTTGTGAAACTAGGAGCCTTCAAACGTCTTTGTTTTCTAGTGTTTTGTGTACGTTACTTGCACAACAGTTTAAAGAATATGTGTAATAGTGAAAACATGTACTCTACCAGTCGTGTGTGTGACTATGTATATTAGTTATATCACGTGAGAGGATTCTTAAGTTCTATTCCAAAAAAAATAACAATATACACATTATAAACATATAAATAAATATCATATGCGTTGGAATTGGAGTTGCAGGAGGTGAATGTATGAGAGTTCATGTTCCGATCGTATGCCAAGTAGCCAAAAACTTGCAAATGAACTGAATGTAATGTAATGAACGTAATGTGCACTGTTGTGTGCGAAGCTTCAGCCCAAAACTACTTGCCCAGTAAAGCATGAATTAACATAATATAAACCATGTTGAGAATAGTTTAATTCTTCCTCTTAATAACATCATTAATCATTATCGTTACTGTCCCTCCAATGTCACATGACCATCATGTTTACTAGGTAAGTAGCCGGGGTCAACAATGAAGTTTAATGAGAATCTTGCGAATAACTTGAATTGTCTCAATAGTTGGCGATGCAATGTTTAGCAAATGGTTTGGTTGTCCGCAGTTATAACAAAATGGACTCATCCGAAACCTTTATACAAGAACCAGGGAACGATCTAGGCTCCATTAGCTGGTCATTGACCACCATTGACTGGGTGTTGATCATAATTGACTAACCCTTTATTTGCTCATATTTGGCCACTATAATATTCATGATTACCTCCAGGCTTGTTGGAGTGGTGTCCACTGCCACCACCACCACGACCTCGACATTGATTCTTTCTTTTCTGACTGACATATAGAGCAATGACAGGCTCTGACATGTGCACATGTATATAACGCACATATATATATAATCCATTATAAGAAATGTACTTATAAATATGTACGCGAAAAGGCGGCATCAGCGGTATGCAGCCTGGCCAGAGGGGGATGTTGTGAGCAGGAACTAGTGTCAGAAGGTGTGTTGGCACCGCTTGTATGGCTTCTTGAACCAGGAACGGGTAATGGTACCGACAGTGCAGCAGCCGCGCTGCATGCGCTCACTTACACGCCAGCTGTGGCCATACCGTCTCTTGTGTGGCTGTGCCATGGTATCGAGGGCCAGACCGAGCTGCCGAGGCTTCGGCTGCCGGCTGTCTACGGAACATTGCTGGAATTAGTGAACTTGAGTCCGAGGTTGGTGCGGCTACAGCTCTGCTTGGATGATCCGGTCTCGTACTGATGCACTGTACAGGTGTGTGTGTGTGGTTTTATGTATAAATAACACACACCCACACACGCATCACACACACACTGTTAGCGTGCAAACTCAAAAGGTTATCAAACTCGCTTAGAAACCAGCCAAAATTACAGAGAAACAGCTAGCCTTTATACTACTTGTGATCTCCATATCTGGCTCTCCTCCTGCGGCCTTACAAGGCTGTCGTGATCTTCAGATCCATATAAGCAACTGTAGCCTTAAAAGGTTGACCTAAACTCCCTCCATTTTCTCTTGATCTGGCGTTCCATCTTGCAAAACTTCACGACAAGGCCCCCTGTGCAACTTGGCTGGCTAGCAAGCCAAGATGCACACAATGCCTTAAGCTTCCCTTCGACAGCGAAATAGCTTGAGACGATATTGATTCACTGGATTTTTCACCTCTCGACCCTGCAACGTTCGTAGCTTGCAATAACCACTGGGGCTCCACGTGTGAACAACAAACGGGCCTAACCACCTGGGAAGAAACTTCTTGCTCCAACTCTTGTCCAAACGGCTATCGTAGACAAGGACTAAATCGCCAGGAAAGAATCGCCTTGCTGTTACACTCGCATCAAACTTCTCCTTTTGCTGAAGTTGAAAAGCTTCGATCCTCTCCAAGGCCTCCTTGCGGTCCTCATCCATCTCCAAAAGCTGCATGATGCGAGCTTCAAGATCTTTCAACGGATCAGATTGTCGGGAAGTGCTCGTTCGAAAAGTTGGCATCTCCAGTTCCGGTGGCATGATTGGCTCAACTCCATAAACCATTTGACAAGGAGTGAAGCCGTTCGTTGATTTGAACATCGTGCGAAATGCGAAAAGTGCTGGGCTAAGCATCCGTGTCCAATCTCCTTGTCTTGTGGCCCCCAGCTTGGTTAGCACATCCACCAAGATCCCATTGCTACGTTCCACAACACCATTACTCTGCGGGTAGTATGGTGTACTTCGCCTGTGCTTGACTGACAGCTTCTTCAACAAGGCCTCCACCATTCCTCCGCAAAAATGAGAGCCACGATCAGTCACTATCTCCAGTGGACAACCATAGCGACAAACAATGTGCTTCATGATGAAATTTGCCGCTACCTCCTCCGTGCATGCATTAACTGCTGAAGCTTCAACCCAGCGTGAAACATACTCGGTGGCAACAATGATATAGCGCTTCCCTGCCGATGTAATAGGAAGCGGGCCAACGAAATCAACACCCCATTTCTCAAAAATTCCTGTGGGTAAAACCGGCTGCAAAGGTCCATGTTGAAGGATTCGCTTCCCATGTGCTTGACAAACGTGACAACTTGAAGCCCATGCCTTTGCATCCCCCCAAAGCCCAGGCCAATAGTAACCTGCAGTGAGAATTTTTCGAGCTGTTCCTGCTGCCGCAAAATGACCGCCGCAAATGCCGTCATGAAACATTTGCAAAAGCCGTGTTCGATCCCCTTCTTCAACTACCCTCTTCAAAACACCATCTTTCCAACGGAAGAACAACAGCCCCTCCAGAAATGTGTAGTTTGCAGCCAATTTTGCTATCCGCTTTCGCTCTGCAGCAGATACCCCTTCGAGAAATTCGCCTGTGGTCAAAAACGTCACAACTCCTGCAAGCTCTTCGTCCAGGCCCAATCTTTCCACCCTGCTGACTTCCTCCTCTCTAACTAGCTCTAGCATCTCAACCTTTGCTACTGAACTTCCCTGCTGAAGACCCTCCTTCGATAAAGCATCCACCGCCTCCAAACTACCACGCTCAACATGCTGTATCTGAAAGATCTCGAATTTGGCTATTAGCTCGAGGACGATCTCATGTAATCGAACCAGATTCGGCTTCAGAACTCGAAACAAACCTCGCACTTGCTCACAAACCAGCATTGAATCCCCAAATGCCACCAACTTCCTCACATTCGTCCTCAGCGCCATTTGCAAACCCAAAATCAAAGCTTGATATTCCGCTTCATTGTTTGAACTTGCCTCCATCAACAGCTGCGCTCGCTCCTCTGCAATCTCCCCCTGTCGTCGTAAGATAACTCCAGCTCCACCAAACCCCAATTTTGGGCTAAACGCGCCGTCGAATTCCAAAACAAAAATTTCGGGATCCTTAAGCAATGCTGCCAACTTTTGACGTTCAAACTCCTCAGACACCTCTCCATCCTCGTCCCAAACATTCCCGACCAGAACACGCGCCATCTGAGCCCTTCCTTTACTCTCACACTGAAAAACGTACTCAAACTCTGCCAACTCGGCCACCCACGCTGCACAACGACCCGACCACCGTGGTTTGCTCACCAAGGACTTCAACGCCGCATTGTCACTCAGAACTATAAACTGCCGATCCACTAAGAAATGACGATAGTACTGGCAACCATAAACCAAGGCCAGCACATCCCGTTCGAGTTCTAAATAATGTTCCTCTCCATCCTTCAGTTGCCTTCCTGCGTACTGAACTGGAAGCAAGCAACCCCCAGCCCCTTTCTGAAGAAGCACTGCAGCCACCGAATGCTGAGAGCTACTTGTGTTCAGCACGAATTCCTTTGACCAATCCGGGGTGATCAAGATCGGACCCGTTCCCAATGCTTTTTTCAAACGTTCAAACGCCATCTCACACTCATGTGTCCACTCCAATTCTGCTCGAGCTCGAAGCAACCTATTAAGTGGCCAAGCTATCTCTGCGTATCCCGGAATGAAGCGTCGGTAATAACTTGCCAACCCTAGAAAAAAAGCTCGAAACTTTCGTTTTCGTCGTTGGAACTGGCAAGGCCTTCAGTTTCTCCACCTTGTCCTGCTCTGGCTCAATTCCATCTTTTGAAACCACGTGACCAAGCAAAGTTCCCTTAGTGAGGCCGAACTTACACTTGGCTGCATTGAGGCTAGCGCCAGCCTCATCCAACCGTGCTAGGCAGCCCCGGAGATCCTCTGCATGTTGAAGTCGTCTCCCGTACACACAGAAATCATCCAGAAAGACCCTGACACTCTTACCCAAATATGGCTCGAAGATTATGTTCATCGCTCGTTGAAAGGTGGCAGGCGCATTCGTTAACCCGAAAGGCATAACACGGTAAGCGAAAGTTCCCCATGGAGTGGTGAACGTTGTCTTCAGCTGATCCTCCTCCCTGATTCGAACTTGGAAGTATCCAGAGAATCCATCACAGAAGCTGTACATCTCGTGACCTGCAACTTCCAGTAAAATCTCATCAATGAAAGGTAAGCATTGCTTATCCTTCTTCGTTCCCTTGTTCAGTTTGTCGAAATCCACGCAAAGCCTCCACAAACCGTTCTTCTTCTTGACCACCACAACTGGAGAGACCCACTCTGTGTTGTTCACCGGAAAGATGAAAGCAGCTGTCAACAGCTTCTCAAGCTCGCAGAACACTGCCTCACGCTTCTCAGGCGACAAACGATAAGGCCTCTGCACCTCCGGCTTCACTCCCTCCTTTAAATCAATCCGGTGCTCAACAATGGACATTTGCCGCAAATTTTGGTACGATGTGGCAAACAACTTCGGAAACAACTTCAGCACCCCCAAAAGCACCAACTTCTCACGCTCAGACAACTCAGAGCCTAGTGTCTCCCTTAGCTCAGCCTCCGGAACTCGCTCCTCCTCCCCACCTTCCACACGGCACAAACGAATTCCACATAATTCCCCTTTCTCTGTAGATTCCTCTTCAAAGATAGGCCCAAGCGAAATGCCTCCAAATTCTTCCTCCCCTAACTCAACTTCATCCAAAACGTCCTCCTCTTCCAAATCCTCCTCGCCCTCCACAACCACGTCCTCCTCAATACCTAATTGATCTTCAAAATTTCCCAAAACCGGAATCACCACCCTTTTGAAACGATCACCAAAAGACATTTTTCCAGTACTCCAGTCGTTCTTTGCCTGAACTTGTCGCAACCAAGGACGTCCCAGAATTAGAGGATAACCATCACGCTCCAAAGCTAAAACGTAGACCGTCACGACTGAGCGAACACCATGAACATTGATCCCCAAACCCCGCATCATACCAACTGGTTTAACTGGACGATCATCAGCTAGCCGAATCATTCTATGGCACTTCTCCAAGGTCAAAGACAACTGCCGTGCAATCTCATGGCTCATCACATTGATAGCAGCCCCACTATCCACCAAACAACCCGTCAGACGAAAACCACGTATCATGACATCAACCATAGGAGCTTGCTCGTCCACATCCGATGCCACATCAATTGCACGAACTGGTGGTTTCCTCGACAAAAGTCGTGTGCTAACCCCTGCCTGAACCTCTGCCCGAAGCTTGGGACACAGTGCTAATAGTTGAGGAATGGAAATATCTGCTTTGACCTTCTGTAGATCCGCAACAATGGAATATGGTTCAACACCTTGACCAATCGCCATATCCTTCAAACCAATCTGCCTCTTAGGAGCTCTTTGTACCTCACTACGCAAACGAGTGGAGCGTGGCCTTTCCTTCTCATGCGGTGCGTCTTCCATTACTTCCTCGACTGGACGAAAACGTTTCCGAGCAGCCAAAACTTCAGGAACTAAATCCAGTGAATTCACTGCAGCTGCTCCACCTCCAATGACTCCTCCATTACTCGAAGACCCACTAGGTCGAGGCTGTGGCCCTTTTGACTGTGGGCAATACGTGCTATAGTGCCCCTTTTGCCCACACGTATAGCACGTAATACCCGATAGATCTGTACGTGGAGCTCGTGGTGGTTGTGATTGTCCTGAGACTTGAACCAACTGCAAACTCAACTTAGTCATTGCTTCCACCAATTGATCCATCTTCTCCAAAGCCGGAGAGGGCACCGGTGATGAGACTATAGCAACTGGCTGAGGTTGCCCAGGAACTGGATGGGAAATCCGCACCTGAGCTTTACTCACTTCTCCGACATCCTTCAAAAACTCCTCCTCAGATAGCGCAACTCGCTCAGCCGCAACTAACGTGGTCGGCTTTGTCTTTTTCACAAGTGGCCGTAGCTCGCCCGCCAAACCACCAACGAACCTTAGCGTTGCAAACTTTTCATTGAAGGACACACTTGCTTGAGTCCCCGCAGTCACACCTGGGGCCTGTGGGTTCACCTTGTCCAACCGTGAAAGAAGTACATGAGCTCGCCGTGCAAAAGTCTTAACCGATTCACCATCCTTTTGCTGAAGCTTCTCCAATTCCTCAATAACTTGCTCATACGACTCAACAACTCCAAAATCACGAAGAAAGGAACTCACGAAGGACGCCCAATCCGACTTGTCAGGTGCCCCCAACTGATCAAACCACTCCCGAGTTGCAGCATCAAAGTACACATGAACATGAGAAATCAAGGAAGCCCCCATACCATGAGCGTGCGCAAAACGTTCATACTCTTCCAAAAAGACACGAGCATCACTACCAACAGAAAACACAGGATACGACATATGGCTGGTGGAGCTTCCACGCTCACCGCACCAAAATTGTTAGCGTGCAAACTCAAAAGGTTATCAAACTCGCTTAGAAACCAGCCAAAATTACAGAGAAACAGCTAGCCTTTATACTACTTGTGATCTCCATATCTGGCTCTCCTCCTGCGGCCTTACAAGGCTGTCGTGATCTTCAGATCCATATAAGCAACTGTAGCCTTAAAAGGTTGACCTAAACTCCCTCCATTTTCTCTTGATCTGGTTCCATCTTGCAAAACTTCACGACAACACAACGACTAATACGTTGTATACGATGTATTGTTCGGATGGGTGGTATTGAGTACCTAATGCACAATCACGGGAGCTCGCACTAGCTATCTTGAGGAATATCTCGGTATCTCTGACGATGGTATCCTGTAATGCATTCTTGAAGATGCTCGAGGACAGTAACTATGATGGTAATAATTACAGTAATAGCGGTAAGAAGATCGTAAATAGGAAGCGGTTAAAAGTAATCGATATGTTAATGATATTCATGAACAGAAAGCAACCTTCAAGTAAATTTAAAAGTTTTTTCTTCAAGCATTATAATGTTTTATTCCCTTTTTTTTTTTAAAAAAAAAATTGTGCATGTTGAACTTGTAAAGGTATAGGACTTGTTTTAGGGAGAATGTACATTGTGTACTTGGTGACGGTCCTGCACACCTACAGATACACACACACACACACACACATGGATATATGTCTGTGTATGTATGTGACACACACATACACACAGCCTCAACTCCAGACAAGATTGTAGAAAGTTACAATGGGTGCTCTTGCTTGTGAGGGAAGCAAGTCATTAATGCAAGAGAGCGAGAGTAAAAATCTTGTGAAGAGTTTCTTCATCAAATGGAACAATTCTTAGAAGGACTTTGTCATGTTGACTGCTTTAAAAAGCTGTTGTTATAAAGGTCAAGGATGGCTACACCACAGATTATGGTCTTTGTGCAAAGCAGCGCCGTGGTGGGATCGAACCACTGCAGGAAAGCTTAAGTCACATAAGGTGTAAGTAAGACAGAGATGCAAACCTTGCATTCATCCGATTCCACCCCATGCTCGTAAGATCAAGACAGTGTACGTTGCCATTGCAATTGGCCCCGGAAATCCTCACCGCCAATCACCCATATTTGGTTCCCGATCAAGGTAGAGGAGTGACCACGGGTTGCTGCCTTGATAAATCAGTCATAAAGCAAAGACAAGTCCCTGCCGGAATGTCCCCACATGCGATCAGTCGTGTCGAATCCGTAGACTACAACAAAACGTGAGGCAGAACAACGTTAAGAACGGCGTGAAACTTTCTCATCTGACAAGAGCGATGAGCGTCTTTCTCTGTTGCAATTTGAAAGACAGTGTCAACAGTAAATACTACGTTAAGCCACTTACCAAGCTATGTCCAGCGCAGGAAACAGGACAAGACGAAAGCCTGGACCAGTTGAACTCTTCCAAACCGAGGACCTTAAAATCGATGTGAGAGCAGAAAAAAGAATTACACGGGAGATTAAGACAGGAAATATCAAGATGTACCAGGGAATCGGGGTTCTGGAGGGCATCCATGCACAGGTACCATTTCCCAAGCAGCACGTACCCAGCTCCGCTGCAGATAACCTGCTGCGACAAGGAAAGCCATAGGGTTTTTTGGCAACAATGGCGCCTGACGACGACCATGATGGAATGCAGCACACCTAAAAGTTTGTCTGCAATGACAAAAGAAGGTTTGAAATCTTGCGTCAAGGGTTGACAGTCCGTGCAGTTGAAAGGAAGGATACTAATGGTTTGCTGTTGGTGAGGGTTTGCAGATAGTGTATGAGTTTGATGCATTCTACCAATACAATATGCATTATAATTATTTTGAACTTTCATAATTTTACATTTGAGTGCTGTCCACTTACTACAACGGTAAGTTTAAAGTTTAATATAATAATTAAGTAATAACATCAAAAAGTTTTAGCTGAAATTTAGAAGTTATAATTTTCGTGTATATATGTGTTAGATGTATGCTTGTTATTTTTAATTTTTCTTGGGTGCTCCGTTCATAATGTATATAATATATAGAATAAATTTTCGTGAATTTTCTTAATAATCATATCTATGATGTCTAATCAGACTTTTAAATACTCTCTCTTCTCTCTCAGCATCTATATCTTTAATTAGGTGCTTATACTGTTGCGTGTGCAAACGCTCTTTTACGAACGCGTGACGCTGCAGAATATTCAAAGAGAAACCACTTTGGTTTAATATTTATAAATTGAATATAGTGGGAGATCTACATGCTAATATAGAGATTAGGTGTTGATACAAGAGGCATTCCTTTCTACAACAAAGCACGAAGCAATGAAGCTTAACAGTAAGTGTTTAAGTGTGTTTTTCATGGTTTTATTTTGTAATTTAAATGCGGAAAATAAGATTAATTACTGCTTTGGAGATGAGGATTGTGCTAATGGTCACTCCTGTGTATATTATTTTCGAACTATGGGAGGTGTTTAAATAATGAAGAGAAGGTCCAAGCTATGGCAGATAAGAAGGCGTGTTGAGGAGAACAACACATGGAGGATAGCTTACTCCATTTAGAAATATAATCAGATAATCTTTTAATAAAGCATTTATATGTAGAATTTTATTAAAGTTTTTATGAACTTTACACACACACGTGTTTCTGTGTGTATATGTATGTTATATAGTACTTAGAAGCTATTCAGTTATTCTGCTTGTATATATATATATGTATATATGTGTGTGTGTGTTACTTGCCTATAAAAAACATGTATAACTAAGAGGTATATATCGCAGCTATATTGTTTAAAACTAAAATATATAACACAAGCGATAAATATATTGTTTAATGCTAAAATATATAACATTGCATGCGTGTGTGGGTGCATGTGTGTGTATTATTAAGCTGATTAAACACTCAAGGCCAATTTGGTAATTTTTAAAAAACTAGAGGACAATTTGTTAATTTCGTAAAACTAGAGGGGCCAATCTGATAATTTTTTCCCAATTAAAACTTAAAAATCCATTCGCAAACGTTCGTTGTACATCGGTATTGCATATATATGTTTGTATGTCTACCTAAATGTAAGTTCTATGTTAAGCTCCACACAAAACACAAGAACTAGAATGCTGTATATACACACATATACATAGTGCGTATATATGTATGTGATCATACATCTGATCACATATATTTACACATACTTATAGTCAAAGTATATGAGTGTCATGTAAGCATATATGTGTATGTGTGTTCGTGTATGCAACTTAGTTAATTAATTAGCTTATAAAAGTACAGTAATATTAAAACTATAATAATAAATCTTTAATTATATTTTAAAATAATTTTTGTTATGATTAGCCTAGTAAGTGAAAATATGTATGAAATTTATTTTTTGGATGAAATAAAAAAGAAAATACATTTAATTTCTTGTAAAATCACTGTCCATGTAAATAACATATTCCTTACCTTATTTGTATATAGATTATATATTTTGTATTAAAAATACATGTAATAATTTAGACAAAGTAAATGTGAAATATAACTCCTTATATACTAAAATTACTGTTAAAAGATCATATTTTTATATATTTAAATTATATAGTAACTTTTATTCTAACGTCAAATAAAATGAAATATAAGTGAGATAAAGGGACCAGGTGGATATATAAACATTGTAATTAAAATGCAAATGTCTATATAGTTCCATTTTCTTAATAATTAATAATTTTAATTATTTCATTAACATTTTTTAATATAAAGAAATAAGTTTTAAAATAATATATATTTAAAAAAGAATATTCTTTAAAATGTATATTTAAAATATTAATAATTAATAAATAAATATTAATTAATTTTTTTTTTATATTCTCATTTTCATGTATCATTCCCATTTTAATTACAACATTCCGTATATGTAAAAGTTTCAGATATTTAGGGTTTTTACGAATCTGTGTGAGCAAGATAGGATATAATGACTTCAAGTAGGAATGGAAGCACAGGTAGTGGTGGCAGGGACTCCGACACATCTAGGAGTGTTAAACGTCAATGAATAAATACATAGATGCTTGTGAATTCAACAGGGCAAGTGTTTTTTTCCTCATTTGTAACATATACCAAAGACAACATGATTACAAGGAGTGTGAAAGAGAAACTGGTGGTAGTTGTTATATGCAGGATGGTTTTGATCGTGGCTATTGTGACTATGCAATAGTTAGAAAACGTTATACAAAGTTGTCCACTTAAATTCAATGTAGAGTATATAAAAGAATACACGAAGCATGAGGTTGACTTAGCAAGATCAATTAAAGAGAAGGAGAAGCTCAAGATCTCCTTGTTATGTGATACTAAGAGTCAAGTAAATTGTGAGGAAAAGATGAAGCCTGTGCTGCTCTTATAGCTGCACGACACGATCTTGTAGATTTGGGTTTAGATCCAAGGCCAATATCAGTGATTGCTATGGATTTAAGAACCGGCTTTTTAGATGTGTGTGGGTATGTAGAGGTGCATAATGGAGATGTGGATGAAGAATCTTTGAAAAACTTTCGTAAACAACAAGCAGCTAGACAAGAATATGGATAAATAAATATAGAAATGAAGGTAGATATTTACACAAGGTTAAACCACCATCAAACAATATACATATCATTGGTATGATGCAATTGCTAGTCCTTGCTAGTCCGATTGAGAAGAAAAAACAACTAGAAGGATTTTTACTTGCATTAATCGCCTCAAAGAAAGAGAGATGCAGTCTTTTACAGCTCCATCTTCTTAGATGCAAACCAAGGATTTTCACAATTCTATTAGACTGTCTTTAATTCAAAGTTAGGGTTTAGGTTCCTTGTGTTCCCTACAAGTCAAAACTCATGTGCGGCTTCTCTTTGAGCAGCCACCAAAGTCGAAAGAATGCAAACGCCTCTTAAAAGACTCGTTTGCCATATCCAAGTCTTGCTCGTCCTCAAAATCTGTCCGTTGACCAATGTTGACCGGGCTCGGAATGTCCGTGAATAACCCATCTGTCCGTTGACTCCCAGTTGATCGGTTTTGACCGGTGAATGACCGGCTTCCATCTAAGTAACCGAGTTGTCTGTTGACAATATCTCTCAGTATCCGGACTCCAAGCTGAAGAAAGTAAACCCAAGCTATCCGGAGTAACAAGTCGCCCATGCAGGTATTCTAGTTGTCTGTAGCGGGCTGTCCGAGTTATTGACCGAGTTCTCCATGCCGGACTGTCCGTAAGTAGCCAAGTCGTCCGGGGAGGGCTGTCCGGTGTACGTACCGGGCTGTCGGTAAGTAACCGGGTTGTCTGTATCCCATTTTCCATATCTGACCAGTTAATAAGCCATTCTAATGCGAGACGTGGTGTGTCCTTATTGACCGGGCTTGACCTACTTTGACCGATGAAGTTATCCGACATCCAACCAATCTGAGCCGGTTGAAGATACTCGACAGATTCCTCTGTGAACCTCCACGTCCATTTCTCAGCAAGACCCGTCATTTATAGAGAAATCTGTTCCATGTACCAAAGCATATTCCGTTGCATCTTCTTGGTCGAACTCGAAATCGGTAAGAAACATTCCTGGCTTCCTATACGCATATGTAAATAAATATATATAAACACATAGACTGACCATATGTGTATATGACACATAGAAGGCACACACGCATTCAAACATTTAAGATAGACAAACACATAAATATACATATAGACGCGAAAACATACAATCCATCTGTTGCTTATATACATACATACATCAAATGGAACAGAGTATGCATGTGCTATGGAACATATATATGTAAAAGTGCTTGGATTCTCTGTTTCTCCGATGCTGCTGGAGTCAGGCATATTTTGGCTTTGGGAGAAAGAGCGTCTGCAATGACAGAAAGTGCATTTGTACAGGTGCCTCAATATATAAACACTGTTACACAATGCAGACATTACCACACACCATTGTTTCATGGATATGCCTGCAGAAGCTACTACACATAGTCAAGACAGGTGGGCTGCCCTCGATGACGAAGGCTCTGGGATATACATCGAGCCTTCCTGTGTTAGCAGGTCTCCAAATCAATCTGTTCAAGAAGGGGTAGATGGACTTTCCCTATGTGACGAGCCGGAGATGGCTCAAACAACTACACAGAATGTCTCCAGTGGGTGGAATATCGACAGTTCTGGGGACATCTATGATCCAAATTACTACTTCGATACATATACAGCTTAGTTCTTTAATATAATACACTATATTTTTTACGCTATTTACATGAAATAAAAATGACCTCCATCACTCAACTAGATGCAACAGGGACAGGAGCCCTGACTCAGGTTTTGAGTGCTTGGTCACCACAGGCTTTCCTGCACAAATCCAATAAAAAACGATTATACGCTGCATAATTATGTGTGCATATCTTTGCATATAGGTACGTGCTATTGTGGACATGAGATTAGCAAAGAGGGGTGTAAACACTAGTGTGCGAGCAGGGATATGACAAGGCATACGGTGCAAGGCCACTGAGAAGGGCAGTAACAAACGTGACTGAAGATGCATCAAGCCAGACCTTGCTATCGTCAGAGTATAATGAAGGTGACACAGCGTTGTTGGATTTGGACAGTGGAGGTATGTGTATACATGCACCTGTAGCTGTGTATGTTCTAAGAAATATGTCTGTATTACAGGGCATTTGTGAGTTTAGAGAGAGAGAGAGAGAGAGAGAGAGAGAGATGACCTGAAGGATCATCTATTTTGTCGAGGAGTTGAGGTCTGAAGAAGCCTTTAAGTTCATCCATTACCAAGTCCTTCAATCGGATAGTCTCCATCTTCCCGTGAATGTAAAGCCTATTCTAACCGTGCTATAGCAGAGGATCCCACTTGGAGGTCATGACCAATCGTGCGTTCTTAAACGACACAACAAGACCCTGAAAAACAATACAGATACGATTTATAAGCATACACGACACACATGTATGCAGACCGATCATTGAACACAAACACATGCCTGTGAATCCGTTGAACATATCTGAATGTGCTTTCTCAATCTCGGATTACTGACAATGGTCTCTTATGTCAGCCTCTGTCAGCGTGCCTCCATACGTATTCAGGAGGTGAACCAATAAGCTTGCTCACTGTGTGCCGTTCCATGTACTCACTCATGTCTAGCATCAAGTAAATTGTGATGGTGATGAAGCCTATGCATATATGCTCTTATAGCTGCACGACACAATCTTCCAAGGCCAATATCAGTAGGTGTTATGGATTTCATAATGGAGATGTGGATGAAGAATCGTTGAAGAATTTTCATGAACAACAAGCAGCTAGGCAAGACAGTCTTTTACAGCTGCATCTTCTTACATGCAAACCAAGGCTTTTTAAAAAAAAATAAAGTTACTCTAAGCACGGCTAACATATATATTATATATAGCATACCAGCATCTTTATATTATCTTGCTCGTGTTGCCTACAAGTCAAAATCCACCTCCGCTAAATGTGCGGCTTCTCCTCGAGCAGCCACCAAAGTCGAAAGAATGCAAACGCCTCTCAAAAGACTCGTTTGCCATATCCACGTCCTCAAACCTGCGCGTTGACCATTGTGACCAACCCTCCATCCGTTGACTCTCAGTTGATCGGTTTTGACCGATGAATCTTTCCGGCTTCCATGTTAGTAACCGAGTTGTCCGTTGACAATGTCTCTCAGTATCCGGACTCAATCTGAAGAAGGTAAACCCAAACGTGGGCTATCCGGAATAACCAAGTCGCCCGTGCAGGGCTGTCTGCTGGTATTCTAGTTGTCCGTAGCGGGCTGTCCGTCAGTAACCAAGTTATCTGGGGTGGTTGTCCGTAAGTGACCGAGTTCTCCATGCCGGCTCTCCGTAAGTAGCCAAGTCGTCCGTGATGGGCTGTCCGTAAGTGACCGAGTTCTCCATGCGCCAAATCGTCCGTGATGGGCTGTCCGTAAGTGACCGAGTTCTCCATGCCGGGGTCTCCGTAAGTAGCCAAGTCGTCCGGGGAGGCTGTCCAGGTACGTTACCGGGCTGTTGGTAAGTAACCGGGTTGTCTGTTCGGGCTGTCTGTGAGTGACCACGTATCCGTTGATTGCCATTTTCCGTATCTGACCAGTTCATAGGCCATTCTAATGCGAGCAGTGGTGTCCCTGAATAACCAAGCAGTCTGTTTATTGACTGGGCTTGACCTACTTTGACCGATGAAGTTATCCGACATCCTACCAATCTGAGCCGGTTGAAGATACTCGACAGGTTCCTCTGTGATCCTCCACGTCCATTTCTCAGCAAGACCCTCGTCATTTCTAGAGAAATCTGTTCCACGTACCAAAGCACATTCCGTTGCATCTTCTTGGTCGAACTCGAAATCGGTAAGAGACATTCCTGGCTTCCTATACGCATATGTTATAAATATATAAAACACATAGACTGACCTATAAAGCATATGTATAAATGACACATAGAAGGTACACATTCGAACATTTAACATAGACAAACACATAAATATACATATAGACGAATATATATATTTCATGTACGCGTGTCTACAATCCATCTGTTGCTTATATACATACATAAATCAAATGGAACAGAGTATGTATGTGCTATGGAACATATATAATTACATACCATGTAAAGTGCTTGGATTCTCTGTTTCTCCGATGTCAGGAATATATTTTTGGCTTTGGAGAAAGAACGTTGCTTAAAGCCGACTTTCTTTTAGCAGGAAAATCATCCTCGAAAGAATTTTCTTTGGAAAACGAAAAATTCTTCTGCCTGAAACACAAGGAAGCATTCTAAAGCATGTTTTATATTTATAACTCTACAAATATATATGAAGGGGGGTATGTATATTTATGTAACATAACCGATAGTTACTTGATCATGAGCACAATGCAATGGTTCGTAAAGTGCAAACAATGTATACACACATACGTGTGTTGCTGTTGGTTACACACTCAACACACGCACACAGGCGCACATACACCACACACACTCACATTGCTCAAGGCAGAAGTCATCTTTACCGGGAAGTCATCGTCGAAAGGATCTCCGTTGGGAAAACCCCGCGGCCAAGGTTTGTCAACCTGCATAACATGATTCACACACCGAAGTGTACACTGTATATAACTGTGTGCATACCCCAGGTATATATAATGCATATTTACGAGAGAGAGAGAAAGTCAGCGGGAAATTTGTCGATCTGCACAACAACATAGTTCAGCAAAGATGAACACACACAGACGAACGCACGCACACGTACAGAATGCAGATGTATTTCCTGCATCTACTTGTTTATATGTGTGTGAAAAGAAACTTACCTGGTCGTGCTTGACAGAGGAATTTTCACTCTGCACAAGAATGATAAATTAGAATATTTATGCAACACACATACACACCACTCACGGACGCAAGGAAGAGAGAGAGAGAGAGATGATAATGCTGTGTAGATGTATATATATAGAACAAGCTATACGTACTTGATCGTGTTCAGAAAAGCTCGGAGACTTCTTCTCAATCACTCCAAGGCGTCTGATGAGCATATCAATATCGGACACACTGAAACTATTATCGTTCAGTCCTCTGTATGTGGGTGTACACACACACACACACACACACACCACACACACACACTATATATATATATATATATATATATTAATATTAATTAAACCTCGTCAATGATGAATTTCGAGATGCAAGCAACTGAAGTCGTTTTTTTTAGCCGTTTGAATATATTCTTATAGCTCCATTGTAGATTGCATCTGACCATACAAATCATAATAATGAAGTTAGCAACAGAAGCCATATGATGTAATCGTATTAGTAATTTACCAAAATATTTAAGTCTGTGTGACATATTACCGTTTGTTTCATCTGCTTCGTTTGAGACGGCACCGTCCGTTCCTGTTCTTCCATCGGACATCTTGTCTCCACGACTGGAGTTCGAGCTTCGAACTCGAACATATACAAAATTATGCACACACACAAACTCTACCATATACAGAATTGTGCATGTCTGTGTATATGCATACACACAGATAGACATACATACCTGGTGTTACTGGCTGACAGATCTCCGAAGCTCTCCTCTTGTGACTGTCTGCAGAAGCAACAACAATAATTTATGGTAGATGTATGGGGAGCCACTCATGCAATAGACTGTAAATACTATCTATCAATAACTTTATGTGCTACCATCATACTATAAGTTTCTTAAGCCAAATTTATAGTGTGGCCTATTGTATTACACGAATACCTCGTCTTTGTGGCTCCAATATGGTACTCGTCTGATTGCCTACATACGGCATAGTCATATAATATTCGCGATGTATGGAACTTAAATACCTAGTATTACTGGCTCATTAAACTCTGAGAGTTCTGGCTTCTGAATTCCTGCAACCCACAACTCACAAACTTCAAACCCGTGTAAGTGCGTCCTTTCTATATGTACACAGACACGCGCACACACGTATGCACATACGTATATACCTAAAGTGGCAATAAGAACTGGCATATAATTATATATACATACGCATCGAGTACATCGCCTGTACAAGCAAACGTAGCATCGTGTAAAACAAGGGGCCTTGCTGATAATGTCGAATGTATATTCCATACCTTGTGCGAATGGGTTTTCTTACCACGCCCGAACTTCGAAAGTAATTAAACTCCGAGGTTTTGCCAATGCCTGCATTAAGAAATACGACGTATATGGTAGCACACGCACGATATGCTCGTGTAATCTACCTCGTGCCTGTGCAGGGTCTGAAGTTCTGAAGCTGCTGAAATCCAAAGTTTTCGGCCTATCAAAATCTGCATATAATACAACGCTATAAAATCGTGTAGCTGTATCTCTCTCCCCCGTGTATGACATGGTGTTCATTTGTGTCAGAAGAGTGGTCACTAACCTTTCAAGCTGCGAACCGCATTCCCTTTAACAGCTTGTACAGGCTTCGTTTGACGTTTTCTCTTTCTAAAAATCATACATAGATACATTATATCTACGCGTTATATATGCATCTCTATGTTAAATGTATGCATGCACATAGTAAATTGTAGAAGAACTTACTTGGGTCGAACCCAATGTTTCGGGATCAACGGAGGCCGTTGTGGTGGCATTTTTCGAGATTTCTGCAGAAAGAATGCATCTAATCAACAAACCATCCCATGTCAGATTGACCTACATTTTGTACAGACGCATCTGAACAAGTACAAAACAAATTAGTGAATAGCATCTCACACTCTCTCTCTCTCTCTCTCTCTGCGGCGCACACGCAGGCTCACCTTGTGAAGACGAAGACGCCGATGAGGCTTCCCGCTGGCTGCTGCCCATCTCCATCTGCCCTAAGCCCTAAACCCTAAATCCGCCCTCATCAAATTTGAAATTTAGGAACCCTAGTATACATATATTCTACATGTATTATACATATAATTTATATATTCATTATTATAATTTTATATATTATATTCTTGCTTATTATTTCCAAATATGTATGAAATTTAACAATTAAAAATAAATTTTAAAATTATTATTAATTAAATTAATTTATATTAAAAATGAATTAAATTAGAAATATTATACTAAAATAATTAATTTTATTTACAAATAAAAGTGAAAGCTTTTAAAAAGATTTTACTGCTCACTGAATTATGAGATATGCACACGCCTTTTAGATTAATTGGTTTATATAATTAAGTTTAATAAGTTTCAAATTGTATTGTTTATAAGAAATGAAATACATAAGTAAAATTTAATACGTTCTCAAGGGTTTATACATGTGTATGTAAATTTAAAATATGTATCTATATTATATTTATAGCTGACTTAGAAATTAATATTCTAATTTATACTTAATAATCAAATTTATATGTTCATAAACACATATAAAAATTATATGTATATATAACATATTTTCTTTTTATATATAAAGTGTTAACAAGTTGCTGGTGCAAACCGTAATTTATAATTAGAATTTTAATTATAATATATTATAGTACATACATAAAATGTGTATATAATATATCTCTATATATTATATGTGAAATCTCAATCATGAATTTGTTACATTCTAATAATATATATTGAGAATATAAACGAGGTTTTCACACTTCTAAAACATTATTTAAAAACCATTGTATATAAGAATTAAATTCAATAAACATTTTAAAAATCATTTAAACTAATTTTATGGTACTGTCACGAAGAAGAAAAGCAAACAGTGTCTTTGATACAGCAGCTCGATCGCCTATTGAGATAATATAAAAGTTAAAGATCTATCTTAATTAAAAAATTAAATTAATAATCTAAACTTAAGATATTTATTAATGTTACATATAAATATGTGTCTAAGTGCATAATAACAAATAAGATCCTTAATTATTATAAACCTTTAGGGTTAATTACATCATCAACCTATTAATTAAAATATTTTGAAATAGTATAATAAATAATAAGAGATTACTAGTAAGTTAAAACATAAATCTCTTTTAAAAGTTTAATGAATCAAATTCCCTTATGTATGTATTTGTGCGATGTAGTTTAATATTTGTTTTATTTTGAAAAAATACTGTGTTATAACAATACTTTTATTAATAATAACTTTTGGTTTTCTACATTATATTCAAAGCAAAGATGTTAGGTTTATGTAGTGACATATTTAAATTTTGACTATTTTATACTATTTTAGAATAATAAATAAAAATTTAATAATCTAAAATAAAAACTTATTTACATATCTTAACTAGATAATTATAATTATAATTTATTTATTTTATTTAAAACTTTTAATTGTTTCACACTAACCTGGACATATGTGTGCATAACTAACATATGTAGGCTCATTTATATCTCATCTGTATGGATATCATATTGTACATAAGCATTTGCCATAGCATCATATACAATATTCTCAACCTTCATGTTTGTGTGTGTGTGTGTGGAGAGAGAGAGAGAGAGAGAGAGAGCATCTTATACCGTACAGCACCACATGTATATGAAGTATAATCAGATCCTTGAAATGAGAAATATCATCTATAATTGTTGAAATCTAACTAAATTTGCATCTCCATATTACTATTCTTCAAGTCGAGACCGCTTGTGAACAGGTGATACATCGCCTCTCTCAGGTGGCACCATCTTCTTCGTGAAGAGAACATGCTGGCCGCAACTCGGACACTTCTGCTGAAGCTCGCTACGCCTAGGCCGCTCCTGCTGCCTGTCAAGCTTCCAGCCACAGTTCCCCTTGCAACTCATCAACCAGTTCACCTTCCACGACGTCCTATCCACCTCCTTGAGCCTCACTCTGTTTCCCTCTCTCACAAAGTCGTATATTGGCATCTTGGGAGTGATCCGTGTGATACAGAAGCCGCCCTTTCTGCAAGCTTCAGCTTCTATCACCAGGCCGCCTGGTAGTGTCACCTTTCCAACCATGAAAGTCCCATCTGAAAAACAAGAAAATGCCCGCTATGTATATGCATGCAATATGTGTGTGTCCATAAGCAGCTGCAAATTAATATAGATAACACGCACAATATGTGTGTACAATGCACACATAACAACTAGATACACACACTATATACACTTTTCCTAAACACACGTTATCCATATACATACATATATCACATATCATCTCTCTCTCTCTTACGGGAGTGTCCATATGAATCTGTTTCTAAAAGAAAGACACATAGTGAACCAGCAATATAAAACATAGAGTTCACATATATACATGCACATGGACACAGTTATGGATCTCATCTTACGTGAATGGAAGAAGCTTGTGTCTAAGAGGTGAAGCCAGTGCACACATCCTTGTAAGTTGTCACCGCCCTTCCACACAATGCATGGACCTCGTCTCACTTTCCATCCGCAGTAGAACGAATCCGGAACGATCCACGGCTCAGAGGCATCTTCATCTCCGTGACATACATCACAAAACTTCTTCATATCATCCCAAGCAGACCGCAACAAAAAGCTGGAATAAAACACCGCAAAACAGTTGTTCTGCTTATTATCCTCTCTGTCAATCTCACTCAAGCTATCTATATATATTCCCGTATCAAGCAGGGGAGAGGATATCTTTATCTCTGTCTCGCAGACTCCATTTTTGTTCACAGGCTTGGCGGTTATCACTAACCCTCCGGGTAAACTGACTGTTCCAAGCATCACATGGCTGTCGTACGTGTCTTGCTCAACAAAACAAGCATTGTGTGAGAGAAAGCATATACTTATGTATGTTTATACATAAATATGATTATGCACAAACACAGATCTCTGGAATGTGTAAAGCTTACCATCGTTCAGGAAGAGCTTGTTAAACTGCTGAAGCCAGTGAATGCATCCATGCGATTCATTACTACCTTGCCACTTGAGATAATTGTTATGACGCCCCACAACCTTCCATCTCCATTTTGTCCCGGCAGGAACTGCGTCAGTAGCAGAAACACTCTCTTCAAACTTCTTCAACTTGCCCTCCAATCTACCAAATATGTCAAGGAGGGGCGGGTTGTATGAAAAGGCATTCTCTCCTTCTTCTTCCTCCTCCTCCACTATGTCATCTATGTCAGTATCAAGCAATCCTGTGGGAGGTTTGATTTCTGTAGTCCAAATCCCGTCTTCCCGTGTTACAGGTGTAGCTGTTATGACTCCAACATCATTATCATCCTCTCCCTGCCATGTAATCCTGGTAACACATAACCAATCTAGATAAGCACATTTCACTTGTGTGTGTGTGCTCATTTGTTTGAATCAAGTATGTGGTGGACAATAATAAGTGGCACGTACTCTTGTATACATGTACACAAAACCAATCAAGAATGCATATAGACAATGTATAGCAAGATTTACCTGCCAGACATGACAACTTGCCATTTGGTGAAGAACATTTGGTTGAGACAATGCAACCATGCGACATAAGAATAGAACTTCTCAGCCTCGTTCCATTCCAAGTACCTGCCGTCATCAGTGACTGTCCAACTGCACCAGAATCCGAACATCCAAGGATTCATATTTCCTCCATGCCGGGTCTTTTCAAACTTTCTCACCGCACTGATCTGCCTCTCATCCAATGGCGGCGACAGTGTGAAGCGGCCGTCAATTCCGTGGTGTACCCCATAGATCTATGCGAGATTCACCGCCCGGAAACCTGTGTCCTCGCTCAATAACCCTAAAAACCTAGTAAGCACAGCTATATGCAGTATACTATAACCCTAAAAACCTAGTAAGCACAGCTATATGCAGTATATATATGTGTGTGTGTATTTCAAATATACAAACCACCCAAAAAACAAAATTAAGACGTGACATGCTATGTTTTTAACAACTCGTAATAAAATAATAATAATGATATAATTCATATCTTATGCATTCTTGTTGAAATTTTGTAATGTATTTAAATAAGAGTTTTAAACAGGTTTTAATATTTAAACCACAAAACCGTCTGATCATTCATACACACATAGCACATACATATGTATTTATGTATGCACACACACAGTGCTTCGACAACCAGCTGTTTGTGTGTGTATTCATATGAATGTATATGCAGGATTGTAATATATATATACAAGCAAATAGACTAGTTTTAGAATCAGAAATTTAATGTAGAATCAGTTTATGTATGTCTTACAATGTGATTGTAAATGTATACGTATATAAATATATAAATGTATTTTTATACACATGTATGGTATATATGTATACACTACATATGATTAAACTATGCACATATATTATATATATAACATGTTTATATACTCAGGAATGGGTTTGCAGGCATATTTGTGTTCGAGTATGCACGCACGCACGCACGCACGCATACTGTTTTTTCTTTTATGTGAAGCACCATACAGTACTAAAACAATTATCTCATACACAGACACCCACACCCTCACAGATACATATACACACGTACATATATACTTACGTTAAAATGCTACAGATATTAGTTTATAAAATTATAAGTTTTCTAGAATTTACAATATTGTGAGTCCAAAATAACTATTGGTGGTTTAAATGTGTTCAAAAGCACACTTGTAGAAGCGTTTATCAGTCCAATATTAATTTAATAATTAAAAGTTAAATATAATATGCTTTAATTCAAATTAATTTTTTACTTTAAACTTATATTATTTTATATTAATAAAATGATATATTAAAAACATATCTATTTACTCACATTTGCCTTTGTAGGAGCTAGTTATACTTTGTGTGTATAGAAGCATGTACACGCATATTGTTCTTTGCTTTACATTTAGGAAATGTGTAAAACAAATGTTGTGTGTATGTGTTAGATAGCTGCTGATCGTTCTGCATTACATATTAAATTAGTATATAAAAACTCTTTTCGAGTATGCAT
Organism: Selaginella tamariscina; assembly: GCA_003024785.1. Classification (NCBI taxonomy): domain Eukaryota; kingdom Viridiplantae; phylum Streptophyta; class Lycopodiopsida; order Selaginellales; family Selaginellaceae; genus Selaginella; species Selaginella tamariscina. The sequence goes on from PUQB01000122.1 coordinate 286,432, forward strand.
ATATACATGCATTTTTTCGTATATTAAAAATGTGATTAGTATTAATTGTATATAATATACATTACTATATCAATACTTAGTTTATTATAGTAATTTTGACAATGTTGTGGAATAGCATACGTCTCTCTTAGAAAACACGGCATTTATATAGAATTATGGTATTGGAGTTAAAAGTATATTAAACTGTTATATTTCTAGCTTACCAGATTATTATTACAATTAATTTATATATAGCATCACCGAAATAATTAAATGTTAAGAATTTATTTTATTGAAATCATATTTTGTAACAGTGAATAAATTATCTTGATGCTTTAACGTATATATAAAAATATGCATACCTATCCTATAGACATATGAACATGAGTGTATATATATATGAAAGTATCCATAGATATACACACGTATACAATGAAAATGTATATGTGTGTCAATATGTGTCTGTACTCTCCCGTGTGGTGTGTGTCACAAAGAGAAAGCTTAGGCAGAGCCGACCGTTAGATGACTGGAAAATCGGACCGTTCGTTGAGCCGGTTACCAGTTTGAAACCTATTTCCAGTCGGCGCTAAAACCATTTAAAAGATGCACGCTGTGCCCTAAGTGCACATTAGTTCTTCGTTCAAACTCTAACTATGCGTATCTATAACACGTGGAATGATATATACACTACCACAGTATGTGTGTGTAATCTTGCTATTAATTTCACAACCTGTAGACAATACATATCTTGAGGTCTGTGTGTGAGCTAGAGAGAGATGCTTAAAAATAAAAGTTGTGATATAGCGTTTGTCTTTTGTCGCTAGGGTTTGATGACGGATTTAAGGCGGCAATGCAACGAGTGGAGGCGGACGTCGCGGATAGTGCTCATGCCCATGTATACTGCTGGTTACGTGGCTGCTCAGAAGTGTATATTGCTGCTCAAGAGGGTTACATGGCTGCTCAAAGGGGTATGCGGCTGCTCAGCAGTCGTATACGGTTTTGAAAGCGTTAAAGGCAGGTTAATATATTTTCGTGGCTATGGCTGTTTAACTTGGTGATTTCTTTCCAGGTAGGAGGCCTTTGGACACCATATCGAAGTCTGCATCAAGCGAAATGGCTGTTTTGGCTGCGAAAGTGGCAATAGTGAGCCTACCGCAGATGCCTTGCAAAAGTATGTGGAAGATTTTGGGGATCTGGTGGGTGTGGTTCCCACTTGGAAGGTAATTGAGGACAAGCACTGCCTCTCGGCATTCAGTCTCCATTTTTCTTTTCTCAAAGCGACTTGGCGGGGCGCGTTGTAGATGCGATGATGGTGCCCATGGTTGGTCGTGGACAAGCGGTGGCCAACTTCAATAGTATCAGGTTTGTTCGTATACTCCAGTGTACGAAGGAGAATAGTGATGCTCAAAGCAAACTCGACTACTGGTTTTCTATGGACAATGTAGGATCTGCATCAAGAAAGAGAAAGAGGCCTGATTTCCTCTTTGAACTCCGTGATGTGGTATTTATGTTAGGGGAAGGACAAGAGGAAATAAGTGTTGGAAAAACAGATCTGGTTCTGGTATGTGCAGCTAAAAAACCTACAACCATACCCGAGTCCAACTAGATTTGAGGTTGGTTTCTCAACACTCCCACTCGGCCGTGAGAGCCTTGAACCTTCATCTTCTCACGATGCAACTTAAACTTGTCCTTGGTCAAAGGCTTGGTTGTGATATAAACAATCATCTCCTCTGTGGGAAGATACTTGAGCCAAATCTTGTTCACTAGAACCTACTCCTTGATGAAGTGAACTTTGATCTCAAAATGCTTTATCACTTGTTACTCTAACTGATCAAGCCTCTATCTAGAAAGAACAAATAACCTGAGGTTGATTAAGAACAAATAACCTGAGGTTGATCGTCTTAAGTCTTTGTCTCCAGCTTAGTTAGAGTCAGTGAATGCAAGCAGCTCCATCTATCGAGTCAAACTCAGTTGACCATGGTTGACCCTTCCATATGCGAGACTGGAGCTTGCTATACCTTGCAAGTACCTCATGATCTGCTTCATTGCAGACTATGAGCTAGTCTTGGATTTTTTCCCATTGTAAATGCCAAGTCTGCCCCGTGGAAATGGCTAGATAAATCAAAACACCTGACTGCTTGTTGATAGGGAACCTGGGCCATCTCCAACCTTTCTTCTCAGACTGCGGTTTCTGTAGATGATTGAGCTGACTAGTTTCCATGGGAGTATTAATTGGCTTGCAATCATGCATGGAAAACTTATGAAGAACCTCCTCACGTAGTGCTCTTGAGAGAGGTTGAATGATCCCCGTTGCACGAGCTTGGATGATATGAATCCCTAAGCAAAAAGACAGTGCTCCAGCTGCTAAGATTTCAAATTGTGAGTGGAAAGCCTACTCAATATACTGAACCAAACCAATCTCACTAGCAGCCATGATGTTGTCATCCACGTACAAGGCTAGAAGCGCAAATGCTGAGCATTGATGGAAAACATATATGTTCCCATCAGCATAGGTTTTCCTAAAACCAAGAGAGGTGAGGAAGCGATCCACGTGCTTGTACATGCTCTCAGGGATTGTTTAAGCTCGTACAAGGCTCGACGAAGACGACAACTTTGTCCTCCTATCCTAGCTAAACAAACCTTCGTGTACACCTCCTCTTAAAGCTTCCCATATGGGAAAGCGGCTTCACATCGAGCTAGTGGAGTTCTAAGTTGTGGCTGGCTACAAGCCAAAGGAGGAGACGAGTTGAAGTCATCTTCACCATTGGTGAAATGTCTCTGAGAAATCCATGCCTGCAAGCTGCGAAAATCCTCTAGCCACAAACCTAGCTTTGTACATGAGAACCTCGCCCTGAGCATCCAGCTTGCATTTGAACAACCACCGAGTACTCACCAGCTTGTGACATGCTAGAACTACAACAAATCCAAACTCGGTTCTTCTGAAGTGATTGAAACTCCTCCTTCATTGCAACCTTCCATTGAGTTGCTTCATTCAAGCTGAGAGCTTCATGCATTGTTCGAGGCTCTTGAGGCAACTTGTTGGCACTGCTAGCTGTAGTGAAAAACATGTAGGAACTCTTCTACTTCACGAGCTTGCTGGGATTTGTAACTCACTCTCCCACTTCGCGTGACTGTGTTGATGGGATATTTTCTAGTGCCAGAGCCACCATGGGCACTCCTTGCACCTCTGAATCCTCAGCCCACTCCACACGTTCTTTGCTGCATTCTTGAAAGTCCTGAAACTTTCAAGAACCTCTGACTTCAAATGCAACAACTTGAGGACTATGTAACGTGTATAATCATCTATAAACATCACAAAGTACCTCTTCTTGCTCAAAGATTGAACATGCTTGGGCCCACAGATGTCAGAATGCACCAACTCTAGTGGTTGAATCATTTTACTACAGATGCCTGAACTGGGGAATGGCTGTCGATGCTAATGACCAAATGAACAAGCCTCATAGAACTAGAGACTCTCCCCCACAATGTGTAGCTCCTCAAGATAATTCTGATCTCAAGCCACTGCCTTGATTGCAGCTTCATGAGCATGTCCAAGTCGCATGTGCTAGAGTTGAATGTTGCCTCGCTTGGTTGAGAAAGCTTGTTTCTGTTGAACTACAAGATCAACATCAAGCTTGTACAAGCCAACATATATGAGGCCTCTGGCCAAGTGAACTCCTTGCTTGTTTGTGTATGTAATGCCTGTTTCATCCACAACTCCTCACAAATCGACATCTGCGATCTTGCCCATTGAGAACAAAGTATGGCTAAGGAGAGGAACATGGAACATGTTCTAGACTTCAACCACCTCACCACTGGCCAGGTGAATCTCCACTGTGCCAACTCTAGCAATCTCCATTGGTGAACTTTGGCTGTCTCTAGAAATCACACCATCTTGCTTAGAGAGAGCTTGATAAGTTTTGAAGGCAGAGAGAACTAGTGTGTAGTGGCTAGTTGTGTAGCTATCCAGCCACAAGACAAGCTAAGCTCGAGGCGAAAATTGCCTGCAGGAGTGAATCACCAGCGTCAACCTTGGAGCATTCTTCCTCTCACTTGCATGTGGTTTATGTATGGGCAATTCTTTTCAAATGCCCCATCTCCTTGCACCAGTTACAAGGCCCGATCTTGCTTGGAGGAAAACTCTTGCTACTGGCCTTTGACGTCCCTAAACCGAAAGCACTACTCCCCCCCACTCCTCCAGACTAGGGAGTGGAACTGGACTTCTTTTTCTCTTGCTTACCTGCAATGTAAAGAGCCTGAGGTGCATCCAAACTAGACGATCCTCTACTACCACTGGCATGCTCCTCACCTAGAGTTTCAGGATCGTGATTGATCACAGCTAATTGCAGTGTTGCAAACGTTAAGTTTGATGTGTTCTTCAACGTGGTTCGTAGCTGCTCATGATTGGGCGAACCAATGCTCCAAGCAACACTGTGATCTTGTCTAAATCTGAAACCTTTTCTCCAAGAGCTACAAGCTGAGTGATCAACAACTTCATCCTCCCCAGAACTGAGGGGCCGGCTCTGAAGGTCCAACTGGGCAGCCTCATCAACATGTATGAAAAATGCCAGCAGTGATGCATCCAAATCACAAGTATCAAAAACATTGTCTGGGCTGTGAAGTATTATCTCTGCAACAAGAAAGCCAGAAATGAGATAGGACAAGGGCAGGGAAAGCTTTCCCTTCATCTTGTAAGCATTGAAAATACGCAGCGGGACGAAGGACCCCGGACAGGGTGCAGTGAGGGAAGTGGATACAACGTATATGTGACCTATACTTTATCCTCATAAGCCCTAGGGAAATCATACGTGGCTATGGCTGATAAGCGCACATTCATAATGGAGCAAGATCGTCCTAGATATACACTATAACAGTAAGTTTGACACATTAATAACATTATTTTTCAAGATTTATTGTAGTAATATAAACAGTAAATCTTGAGACTACTGAGATATTCCCACGCGCTTGATTGCCGAAAATAGTTTGCAACTTTGTCTAGTTCTCTACAGCTGTTTTTGTCAAGTCTAGATGATGATGATGCAAACGTCCAAGGCCAATGCCCATCACTGACAAGGCCTTATCATTTCGCAGTTCCCAGTCTTGAGGATCCACTGCAGGCTTCTTCTCTGAACCATCAACAACTTGAAGACTGTTGTCTCTCATCATCATGAAAGAAATCTCACGCACCCAATTTTTGAAGTCAACACCATTGAAGATTAAAATTGGAAGAGCCTTACTAGTAGACATTGCGTCCAGAATCATAGACTAGTCGTTTTTCAAAATAAAGCGCTCCACAACCCGCACCTGCTCGCGACGGTTACGTTCTTGAACTTGAGAAGCAACCCGAAGAAAGACTTCACTTGGATGTTGCTCTGTCCATGCTTGTTGCTTGCCCATTGAACCTATAGGGATCTTCTTTGGCTCCCATACCATGTTGGAAAAACAGATTTGGTTCTGGGATGAGCAACTAAAAAACCTACAACCTATTTATGTATTTTTATATATACTATACAATTTGTCCCGAGTCCAACTAGACCAAGGCTGGTTTCTCAACAATAAGTGCTTAGTATCAAATCAGAATGTCTCTCAAACTTAGAGATATTCCTGACTGGGTGTACGAAGATGTGAGGTTTCATGGTAGGATTGAGATGGCAGCTATTCGTTAAGAGGGCTTCATGCATGGAATCCAAACCGATTTCTAGGTCATATGACTTGAGTAACTTCAAGGATAGGGTGGAGCTTATTTTGGTATTCATCAAGCTCTATTTCTTATGCCTTGTCATGACAAAGCGTACGGTGTGCACAATGTATGTTTTTGTTTTTTTTCTTTTTATTTATTTTTCCCTTCATTTCTTTGGTTATAGGATGTTGGCGCTTTTTAAGAAGCATCATCAGGGGCATTCAACAATAGAGTTGGATGGGCGAGGTTGCTTGAAGACTATTCCCTGGTGGAGCAACTATTCTGCAAGGACTGGAGTGGTTTTCAAGTACGTTGAGAAGGCCTATAGTGTTCCTCGGTGTATTTTGTGGAATGTCCTTCGGTTTCTTCTAAGGGCGTGTATAAGGTGCGAACAGCACCCTTGGGAATTCTAGTGGCCCATCAATTGAGAAACGAAGCATATTGGAAGCAATTTAGTAGGGATGAGCTCACTACATTGGTAGTGTTGCATGGGGTGGGATTAGTTCATCGAGATATTAGACTGGATAATGTTATTTGGTCGCTAGATAAAAATGTTATGTTCTGATCGATTTGGAAGCTGTTAGCAAGCCTAAGGTAACTATGTGCAAATTGTTTCAGGGTTACGACTCTTTCACCTTGGTGAAGCACAAGTATGTGTTCACATTGGATCTGTAACCAGGTTGGTGACGGCTAAGGTATCTAATAGTAAGGTGTTGTGTGACTTCGTGGGACTGTTGAAAAGCCATTCAAAAAAGCCGATAAAATGATTTCTCATAACTGGTTAAATCATTGACAACTTAGTGTTATGATTTCTATAATTAGTTTGATAGCCATGCTTGTAAGTTAACCACCCAATTTCATCAATTATAGCGTGTAAGGTTCCATGGTATATACTACGTATATAGGCCATGTATACTCTGCCATGGAGGTGCCATATGGCACTAGGATTTATGCAAACTAATATGGGCGCCAAGATTTACTTAGCACCAAGTAAGCTAATCCTGGTGCAAAGACTTAGTATAAATACCTTGTATGAGTCGAGACCTAATCGAATCATATTTGGTATTCACATCTTTCTCATTGGTAAAAAAGTTGGGTAGTTCTTTGAAGGCTTAATTTTTTTTTGTGTTCTTTTGTCTCCTTCTCTCCTTGTTGTTCTTATTCGTGATGGTGAATGAAGAAAGGTGGTTGCAGTTATTCGATGCACTGCAATTGAGCGTGGTGAATTAAACTGCTCTCATGTGAAAAATTCACCAAGATATGCAGCAAAATGCCAATATGTCGCAAAGTGCTAGTCCACACCTATTGGGTTTAAATCCACGTGTTTGTCTAGAGTTCTTTAAGGGGAAGGTTGGAGTAAATGTGTACCATTTGGGAACACTTTTAAGGGATTATTAATTATTATGAATGGTTTAAATCCTAACAGTTGCGACAGTTTCCAAAGTGTTTGTAAGGACTTGCCTTGCAATGGTACAATGGTGTCCTTGTTCTCAATCAACAAGATTAGAACCTCTTGTTTTAATGATTCAAATAAACTTTAGTAAGCTTAAGAATTCCACTGTAACTTTTTGTGAGCTTCATGATTTAAAACAAGTGTTGGGAGAGACCGTTCAACAATTCGAGATCAAGTTTCAAAATTTGATCAATTGGCGAACCCAAGTATTGACAGAATGTATATAATTGGTCTTGTTGTGGCTAACTCTTCACCCTAATTTGGTTGGCTTGATAAAGGGATTTGGTCCCTCTGTGGAAAAAGCTTTGCGGATTGCACAACAATTTGAGAACTTGTCAAGTACAACACAACGTGTGTATCTTATACCGACAGCTATTCCTAAAACTTCTTCTACATCCAATCCCATTCCGATAGAAATGTGTTGTTCAAGAGGACAAGTCCTTAGGCACATGAGGGGCCAAGACCAGTTTATTGGTTGGCGTGGTCATGGTTGTGATTGTGGGTGGAACATTTAGTGTTACAAGTGCTGAGGTTGGGGACATGTTGCACAAGCATATGCAAATTGACATCACGTGGCCACCATCGAAGAAGTTGATACACTAGGGGTAGTGCATGGAGTGTCAGAAGACCCATGCACTAGGCACATTGCACCACCTCTGAAGAATTTGACTTTTATACATAATCAACACTTCCTTGAAGCACCTTTATTCTTACATATTTGTGTGGGTATAAGAGTCTCAATTGCCGTGCATTTTATGTTTGTGTTCTCAAACATAATAGAAGCAACTCATGTTTGGTCCTGATGGACTACAAATCTAATATATCTTCTGTTATTGATCGATATTTGAGTCCTTACACACAGTACCGGTAGAGTGGACTTTGAAGGTCGTGTTTGCTAATAAAACGTCCTTTATTTAATCACATCCAATTGCACACGTGATTGTGGTGTTATGAGGATACCATCTTAACAAAAACTAAAGATGACGCATTCAAAATGAACTCTCACTAGCAAATCTATCTTAGTGAACAATCTGGCTCCACTAAAATGATCCACGATAGTATCCACATAACTTAAATACCTAGTATTACTGGCTCATTAAACTCTGAGAGTTCTGGCTTCTGAATTCCTGCAACCCACAACTCACAAACTTCAAACCCGTGTAAGTGCGTCCTTTCTATATGTACACAGACACGCGCACACACGTATGTACGTACGTATATACCTAAAGTGGCAATAAGAACTGGCATATAATTATATATACATACGCATCGAGTACAGCAAACGTAGCATCGTGTAAAACAAGGGGCCTTGCTGATAATGTCGAATGTATATTCCATACCTTGTGCGAATGGGTTCTTTCTTACCACGCCCGAACTTCGAAAGTAATTAAACTCCGAGGTTTTACCAATGGCTGCATTAAGAAATACGACGTATATGGTAGCACACGCACGATATGCTCGTGTAATCTACCTCGTGCCTGTGCAGGGTCTGAAGTTCTGAAGCTGCTGAAATCCAAAGTTTTCGGCCTATCAAAATCTGCATATAATGCAACGCTATAAAATCGTGTAGCTGTATCTCTCTCCCCGTGTATGACATGGTGTTCATTTGTGTCAGAAGAGATGGTCACTAACCTTTCAAGCTGGAACCGCATTCCCTTTAACAGCTTGTACAGACGTTTTCTCGTTCTGAAAATCATACATAGATACATTATATCTACGCGTTATATATGCATCTCTATGTTAAATGTATGCACATAGTAAATTGTAGAAGAACTTACTTGGGTCGAACCCAATGTTTCGGGATCAACGGAGGCCGTTGTGGTGGCATTTTTCGAGATTTCTGCAGAAAGAATGCATCTAATCAACAAACCATCCCATGTCAGATGACCTACATTTTGTACAGACGCATCTGAACAAGTACAAAACAAATTAGTGAATAGCATCTCACTCTCTCTCTCTCTCTCGGCGGCGCACACGCAGGCTCACCTTGTGAAGACGAAGACGCCGATGAGGCCTCCCGCTGGCTGCTGCTCATCTCCATCTGCCCTAAGTCCTAAACCTAAATCCGCCCTCATCAAATTTGAAATTTGGGAACCATGTAGTATAAATATTCTACATGTATTATACATAATTTATAATTTATATATTTATTATTATAATTTTATATATTATATTTCAGTAAGCAATTCTTGCTTATTACTTCCATATATGTATGAAATTTAACAATTAAAAATAAATTTTAAAACTATTATTAATTAAATTAATTTATATTAAAAATGAATTAAATTAGAAATATTATACTAAAATAATTAATTTTATTTACAAATAAAAGTGAAAGCTTTTAAAAAGATTTTACTGCTCACTGAATTATGAGATATGCACACGCCTTGTAAGATTAATTGGTTTATATAATTAAGTTTAATAAGTTTCAAATTGTATTGTTTTATAAGAAATGAAATACATAAATAAAATTTAATACGTTCTCAAGGGTTTTATACATGTGTATGTATGTAAATTTAAAATATGTATCTATATTATATTTATAGCTGACTTAGAAATTAATATTCTAATTTATACTTAATAATCAATAATCAAATTTATATACAAAATTATTGTATATAACATATTTTTTTTTATATAAAGTGTTAACAAGTTGCTGGTGCAAACCGTTAGAATTTTAATTATTAATATATATATATATATATATAGTACATACATAAAATGTGTATATAATATATCTCTATATATTATATGTGAAATCTCAATCATGAATTTGTTACATTCTAATAATATATATTGAGAATATAAACGAGGTTTTCACACTTCTAAAACAATTATTTAAAAACCATTGTATATAAGAATTAAATTCAATAAACATTTTTAAATCATAAACTAATTTTATGGTACTGTCACGAAGAAGAAAAGCAAACAGTGTCTTTGATACAGCAGCTCGATCGCCTATTGAGATAATATAAAAGTTAAAGATCTATCTTAATTAAAAAATTAAATTAATAATCTAAACTTAAGATATTTACTTATGCTACATATAAATATGTGTCTAAGTAACAAATAAGATCCTTAATTATTATAAACCTTTAGGGTTAATACATAATTACGATCATCAACCTATTAATTAAAATATTTTTAAATAGTATATTTTGATAGTTTTATTCTTAATAAATAATAAGAGATTACTAGTAAGTTAAAACATAAATCTCTTTTAAAAGTTTAATGAATCAAATTCCCTTATGTATGTATTTGTGCGATGTAGTTTAATATTTGTTTTATTTTGAAAAAATACTGTGTTATAACAATACCTTCTTATTATGCTTTAAGTTTATAATAACTTTTGGTTTTCTACATTATATTCAAAGCAAAGATGTTAGGTTTATGTAGTGACATATTTAAATTTTGACTATTTTATACTATTTTAGAATAATAAATAAAAATTTAATAATCTAAAATAAAAACTTATTTACATATCTTAATTAGATAATTATAATTATAATTTATTTATTTTATTTAAAACTTTTAATTGTTTCACACTAACCTGGACATATGTGTGCATAACTAACATATGTAGGCTCATTTATATCTCATCTGTATGGATATCATATTGTACATAAGCATTTGCCATAGCATCATATACAATATTCTCAACCTTCATGTTTGTGTGTGTGTGTGGAGAGAGAGAGAGAGAGAGAGAGAGAGCATCTTATACCGTACAGCACCACATGTATATGAAGTAATCAGATCCTTGAAATGAGAAATATCATCTATAATTGTTGAAATCTAACTAAATTTGCATCTCCATATTACGACACATACGGGAAAAGGGAGCAAAATCGTGTATATAATGGGATAAGCTCTTGGTCAGTATACTATATACTATTCTTCAAGTCGAGCCCGCTTGTGAACAGGTGATACATCGCCTCTCTCAGGTGGCACCATCTTCTTCGTGAAGAGAACATGCTGGCCGCAACTCGGACACTTCTGCTGAAGCTCGCTACGCCTAGGCCGCTCCTGCTGCCTGTCAAGCTTCCAGCCACAGTTCCCCTTGCAACTCATCAACCAGTTCACCTTCCACGACGTCTTATCCACCTCCTTGAGCCTCACTCTGTTTCCCTCTCTCACAAAGTCGTATATTGGCATCTTGGAGTGATCCGTGTGATACAGAAGCCGCCCTTTCTGCAAGCTTCAGCTTCTATCACCAGGCCGCCTGGTAGTGTCACCTTTCCAACCATGAAAGTCGCATCTGAAAAACAAGAAAATGCCCGCTATGTATATGCATGCAATATGTGTGTGTCCATAAGCAGCTGCAAATTAATATAGATAACACACACAATATGTGTGTACAATGCACACATAACAACTAGATACACACACTATATACACTTTTCCTAAACACACGTTATCCATATACATACATATATCACATATCATCTCTCTCTTACGGGAGTGTCCATATGAATCTGTTTTTAAAAGAAAGACACATAGTGTAGAGTTCACATATATACACGCACATGGACACAGTTATGGATCTCATCTTACGTGAATGGAAGAAGCTTGTGTCTAAGAGGTGAAGCCAGTGCACACATCCTTGTAAGTTGTCACCGCCCTTCCACACAATGCATGGACCTCGTCTCACTTTCCATCCGCAGTAGAACGAATCCGGAACGATCCACGGCTCAGAGGCATCTTCATCTCCGTGACATACATCACAAAACTTCTTCATATCATCCCAAGCAGACCACAAAAGGCTGGAATAAAACACCGCAAAACAGTTGTTCTGCTTATTATCCTCTCTGTCAATCTCACTCAAGCTATCTATATATATTCCCGTATCAAGCAGGGGAGAGGATATCTTTATCTCTGTCTCGCAGACTCCATTTTTGTTCACAGGCTTGGCGGTTATCACTAACCCTCCAGGTAAACTGACTGTTCCAAGCATCACATGGCTGTCGTACGTGTCTTGCTCAATCAAACAACCATTGTGTGAGAGAAAGCATATACTTATGTATGTTTATACATAAATATGATTATGCACAAACACAGATCTCTGGAATGTGTAAAGCTTACCATCGTTCAGGAAGAGCTTGTTAAACTGCTGAAGCCAGTGAATGCATCCATGCGATTCATTACTACCTTGCCACTTGAGATAATTGTTACGACGCCCACAACCTTCCATCTCCATTTTGTCCGGCAGGAACTGCGTCAGTAGCAGAAACACTCTCTTCAAACTTCTTCAACTTGCCCTCCAATCTACCAAATGTGTCAGGGAGGGGCGGGTGTATGAGAAAGGCATTCTCTCCTTCTTCTTCCTCCTCCTCCACTATGTCATCTATGTCAGTATCAAGCAATCCTGTGGGAGGTTTGATTTCTGTAGTCCAATCCCGTCTTCCCGTGTTACAGGTAGCTGTTATGACTCCAACATCATTATCATCCTCTCCCTGCCATGTAATCCTGGTAACCAATCTAAATAAGCACATTTCACTTGTGTGTGTGCGCTCATTTGTTTGAATCAAGTATGTGGTGGACAATAATAAGTGGCACGTACTCTTGTATACATGTACACAAAACCAATCAAGAATGCATATAGACAATGTATAGCAAGATTTACCTGCCAGACATGACAACTTGCCATTTGGTGAAGAACATTTGGTTGAGACAATGCAACCATGCGACATAAGAATAGAACTTCTCAGCCCCGCTCCATTCCAAGTACCTGCCGTCATCAGTGACTGTCCAACTGCACCAGAATCCGAACATCCAAGGATTCATATTTCCTCCATGCCGGGTCTTTTCAAACTTTCTCACCGCACTGATCTGCCTCTCATCCAATGGCGGCGACAGTGTGAAGCGGCCGTCGAATTCCGTGGTGTACCCCATAGATCTATGCGAGATTCACCGCCCGGAAACCTGTGTCCTTGCTCAAGAACCCTAAAAACCTAGTAAGCACAGCTATATGCAGTATAATATAACCCTAAAAATCTAGTGAACACAGCTATATGCAGTATATATATGTGTGTGTGTGTGTGTGTGTGTTTCAAATATACAAACCACCCAAAAAAACAAAATTAAGACGTGCCATGCTATGTTTTTTAACAACTCGTAATAAAATAAATAATAATGATATAATTCATATCTTATGCATTCTTGTTGAAATTCTGTAATGTATATTAAATAAGAGTTTTAAACAGGTTTTAATATTTAAACCACAAAACCGTCTGATCATTCATACATACATAGCACATACATATGTATTTATGTATGCACACACACAGTGCTTCGACAACCAGCTGTTTGTGTGTGTATTCATATGAATGTATATGTAGGATTATAACATATATTATACAAGCAAATAGACTAGTTTTAGAATCAGAAATTTTAATGTAGAATCAGTTTATGTATGTCTTATAAATGTATACGTATATAAACATATAAATGTATTTTTTTATACATGTATGGTATATATATATACACTACATATGATTAAACTATGCACATGTATGTATGTATATGTATATGCATGCATATATTATATATATACACATGTTGAATGGGTTTGCAGGCATATTTGTGTTCGAGTACGCACGCACGCACGCACGCACGCATACTGTTTTTTCTTTTATGTGAAGCACCATACAGTACTAAAACAATTATTCTCATACACAGACACCCACACCCTCACAGATACATATACACACGTACATATATACTTACGTGCTTCCTATATATAAAATGCTACAGATATTAGTTTATAACATTATAAGTTTTCTAGAATTTAAGCACACTTGTAGAAGCGTTTATCAGTCCAATATTAATTTAATAATTAAAAGTGAAATATAATATGCTGTGAGAGCTCAAAATATAGAAATATGTATATCCATTATTCAGAAACCCTAACTTATATACAAGAGCGAGTGGTCCAGATTGAATCCAATCCGACGGCTATCAAAATCCACTACGCTAATAATAGTATGTGCACATGCAGCCGTACACGTGGATCTTACATCATCCCCTCCTCTCGGAAGGTGTAAGTTGGTTAGGGTTCTCTTGTAGACGGGCCCGGATCTGAGGAACATCAGGAGGAGGTACTGGTGGATCTGTAGGCGGCACAACTTGTTCCTTGCACAAAATGCTTCAACCGTTGCACATGTACAATCTCTGGAGGATCGGGCTGAATGTCGTGCCGAACCTCATAAACCTGTGGCCCTACTTGCCGTACACTCGATACGGTCCTTTCCACTGAGGAAGGAGACTCTTAGCTAAACCACGTACCGTAAGCTTGGGAAAACGAACCAACACCAGTTCATCAACCTTGTACTCCGTAGGAGGACGATGATGCGAGTTGTAGCGTTGTTGTTGTCCTACTTGTACGCGGCCCAAGTGTTCTGCTGACTCCGCACGAACCAATGGAAGAATGCTCGTCAGATACCGATCCCACGACCTAGCATCAGCAGCTCGCGGTAACCGAGAAGGCAAACCCAACTCCGTTGGCAACACCGGGTCATGACCATACAAAGCTTATATGGGAAGTACCAATGGAACTTTGAACTCCAGTGACATAAGCATATCGGAGAGACGGCAGATAACCATCCCAATCCGAATGTTGAAAGTTCACATACTTTGCGATCATCCCCTTGAAGGTTCTGACGAGCCGTTCCACTAAACCATCTGTCTGAGGATGATAAGCACTTGTGAAAGTGTGGCGTATCCCTAGTCGAGATGTCAAAACATGAAATGCCTCAGCCATAAATGCAGGACCATTATCCGAGAGAATTCGCTCCGGACAAGAATGCTGAAACACGACCCGATTAGGAGAAACTGACCAACAGCAGAAGCAGTCGCACTAGCAAGAGCACCAACTTCTACCCAACGAGTTAGGTAATCAGAAGCAATAATAACGTACTCGTTACCAGCAGTTGACCGCGGAAAAGGTCCCATCAAATCAAATGCCACCAATTCAAACGGACGAGAAACTGCAATTGACTCCAACCGTCCTTCCGAAGCACATGGGGGAGTATTGCGAGCTTGGCACCACACACAGCTACGCACATACCGAATCACATCTCCTCGCAACTCCGGCCAATAGAAAGATCTGCGCAGCTTCTCCATCACCCGACGATGTCCCATGTGCCCCAAGAATAGGAGAGTCATGGTAAGCATGGAGGAAGCGTGGAATGAAGATTGAAGGCACCACCAACCGCAAAGGATCATCTGGATCAGTCCCCACAAAATAAAGAAGGTCATCCTGAAGGCGATACTGTGAATGTAAATGCCTGAAAGGCAAGTCATCAGCAAGTGATGCAGGATTCTCAAACCCATCACGAAGCCTTCGAATCCACGGCTCAACCTTTTGAGCTTCCCGAACCTCATCCAAAGACGGCAAATCTAACTCTGCATTCTGCGGACACTGAACGTCAAGCACAAACTGCTGATGGTACGGAATCTTCATCCAAAAAGTCCACTGAAGCTGGAACAACTGGTTCCTCTGGGGCAACAGAAGAGAGAGAAGGTGGAAGAGGAGCCCGAGAAAGAGCATCAGCATCAGCCATGGAACTCCTGGACGATGAACAACTTCAAAGTCGTAAATTTGAAGTTTCAAGGCCCACCGAGCAGTACGCCAATCAAATTCTTCCGCTTCAACAACGAAGTGACTGCTGCATGATCGCCTTCCAACAACGTCCGCGAACCATGCAAGTAGGCATGGAGCTTCTCAAAACCCCAAACTGCTGCTAGACACTCCTTTTCTGTCGTGGAGTAATTCACCTCTGCTGGCTGCAATGTACGGCTGATGTACGCAATGGGATGTCGTTGGCCAGGAACACTCGTACTCTCCTGCATCAATACGCCCCCGAGGCCGATGTCAGAAGCATCTACACGCAAGATGAAAGGACGGGTGTAATCCGGGTACGCCAAAACTGGAGGAGTCGTCAACAACTCTTTGAGATCTGCAAATGCCTGCTTGCAATCCTTAGACCAAACAAAAGAAGTCATTGACGATTTCAACAACGCGCAACGGTGCAGTACGATCTGAAAGATGATCCACAAAACGACCCAGATATTGTACCTTGCCAAGAAAGCGTTGCACATCATTCACACACTTTGGCGTAGGGAACTTCAAAACTGCAACTAGTTTGTCAGGATCGACTTGCAAACCTTCACGTGAAATGCGATAACCCAGATAAGTGGTGTCCTTTGATCCAAACACACACTTAGATGGCTTCAACTTCAAACCAACTTCCCGCAGCGATCCAAAACCTTACGTACATCACCGACATGCTCCTCCCATGTTCCATCCGAATGGATCAAAACATCATCGATGAAATCGGCAGTCACCTCCGGCATGTCGCAAAGAACCTCGTCCATCATACGTGGAAAGTTGCTGGAGCATTGCTCAAACCGAAAGGCATCACCAAGAACTCGTACAGGCCAAATGGTGTCGAAAAAAGCAGTCTTGGGAATGTCCATGTCAGCCATCGGAACTTGCCAATATCCAGATGCGAGATCTAACTTGGTGAACCAACGGCTCCGCCCCAGTCGATCCAAAAGGTCTGCAGTATGAGGAAGTGGGTACACATCTGAGACGGTTACCTCATTTAATGGGCGATAGTCAATGCAGAATCGAACGCTCCCATCAGGCTTCGTCACAAGGTGAGGTTCGCACGCCCAAGGACTTCGAGATTCGGATAACACCCTTCTCCAACATCTCTTTGACATTCGCTCGTAAGATCTTGAGCTCCTTTGGTGACCGACGCCGAACAGGTACCTTGATTGGCCTAGCATCTCCAGTTGGAATAGGGTGGCGTGTCGCAATCTTGGCCCCAGATGACAAGTCGAAGTTGAAAAGATCAGCATACTCCTTCTTGAGTTGATCAACAACTACAGCACGACGATCATCTGATGGATCCAGAGAAGGAAAGGAAGAGCATGAAGGAAAATGGTTGGAAACAGGGGTGAGACAAAAGTGATGGAAGCAGAGGTGGAAGCAGATGGACGAAGTGGAATAGAAGTAAGAGGAATGGAAGAAATACGAGGGAGAGTCAAACAAGGGGGAGACTTTCAAAGTCACACTTGGCATGATTGCGAGTTAACCAATCCATACCAAGAATAAGGTGAAAAGCTTGACTCGGCACCACCCGCAAAGATTGAAGCTCGAGCTCACGAACAAACAATGTCCACTTCATCTCCGAACAAGCATGAGTATGTCCGTTGCCGTACAGAATGAAGACTGGTTCTACCGCACGACGCAAATGAAGGCTGCAACGTGTAGCAACAGATTGAGAAACAGAGGACAAACTTGAACCTGTATCCACCAACACTGAAAGGAAAACAGGACGTGGCGTGTGATTAAACGAGCTTGAAAAGTGAAAACCGGATGATTTGGTGCCGAGTGAACCCCTTGATGATACTCCCGAAAGAAAGATAGGGGTCACTAATTTATTCGCACGAGGACCCTCCTCTACTCGTGCGATTCGTCGTTTCCCGGAAGATCCACTGCATCACAACCTTCCACTGCAGCAGCACCAACGGACGTTGTTGACGCCATGGCCTCCATCCTGGAAATGGGGGACGCCAATCGGGAAACCGTTGACAGCGCCGATACGTGTGTCCAACCTCATCACATGCCCAACAACGAACTGCACGTCCACGTCCTCGTCCACGGGCCCACCTTGTGCTGGTACACGAGCGGCAACAGCCTCAACCTCCATCGGAGCAGGTCCATCCCCAACATGAAGTGGAACAGAGCACGTGAAGGCGCAAGTGGGAGAGGTGACGACTCATATCGTTGTGCCAGCCTCAAAGCATCGTCAAGAGTCACTGGAGCTAGTGCATGCACAAGCCCCACAAGGTCTTGACGAAGTGCTGGCCACAACATACCTAACTTGATGCGTTCCGACATGTTAGGTTCTGCACGCAGCAAAAGGCTTCGAAAGCGAACACCAAACTGCATCACCGACTCAGATGGCTCCTGACGAATACGATGCAACTGCTGAAAAGCATCATCACAGTCGTCCGCATGCCCAAATGCACGTTTGAAGATCTCTGGAAGAATATTCCAATCTCCACGAGTTGCAACGTCCAGACCATTGTACCACTGCAACGCCGTCCCTTGAAGACAAGTAGGAAACTCGCGCAAACACTGAGCACCGTCCCACGAATGATATGTGGCAACCACAATGAAGTGGTCAAACCAATGGTACACATCATCTCCAGGATTTCCGCGAAAGAAATCCGGCGGACACGGGGGTTTGCAACATGAGTAGGAGGAGTACCCTGGACTGTGAATGCTGCCATCAACTGAGAATGATTGTTCAGTTGCACACGCATGGCATCCAACAATGCATGAGTAACTGCTCCACAGACAAGGGATTTGCCTGTTGTGGATTCATGGACGAAGAAGAGACAAAATCCACAAGAAAAGAATAGATCTAGACAATGGAAAAGCTAGACCTAAGAAGACAAAGAAAATTGATAAAAACACAAATCCGAGCACTCCGTAGGGACAATTAGAGGTGCCCCTCACCTCCACCAATGTGAGAGCTCGGAATATAGAAATGTGTATATCCATTAGTTCAGAAACCCTAACTTATATACAAGAGCGAGTGGTCCAGATTGAATCCAATCCGACGCTATCAAAATCCACTACGCTAATAATAGTATGTGCACATGCAGCTATACACGTGGATCTTACAGCTTTAATTTAAATTATTTTTTTACTTTAAACTTATATTATTTCTATATTAATCTATTATAAGAAAATGAATATATTAAAAACATATCTATTTACTCACATTTGCCTTTGTAGGAGCTAATTATACTTTGTGTGTACTCTAGATGCATGTACACGCATATTGTTCTTTGCTTTACATTTAGGAAATGTGTAAAACAAATGTGTATGTGTATGTGTTAGATAGCTGCTGATCGTTCTGCATTACATATTAAATTAGTATATAAAACTCTTTTCGAGTATGCATATATACATGCATTTTTCGTATATTAATAAATGTGATTAGTATTAATTGTATATAATATACATTACTATATTAATACTTAGTTTATTATAGTAATTTTGACAATGTTGTGGAATAGCATACGTTCTCTCCTAGAAAACACGGCATTTATATAGAATTATGATATTGGAGTTAAAAGTATATATTAAACTGTTATATTTCTAACTTACCAGATTATTATTACAATTAATTTATATATAGCATCACCGAAATAATTAAATGTTAAGAATTTATTTTATTGAAATCATATTTTGTAACAGTGAATAAGTTACCTTGATGCTTTATACGTATATATAAAAATGCATACCTATCCTATAGACATATGAACATGAGTGTATATATATATATATGAAAGTTTCCATTGATATACACGTATACAATGAAAATGTAGCTTAAAACTTCAAAAGGCAGAGCCGACCGTTAGATGACTGGAAAATCGGACCGTTCGTTGGGCCCGGTTACCAGTTTGAAACCTATTTCATTTAAAAGATGCACGCTGTGCAAACTCTAACTATGCGTATCTATAACACGTGGAATGCCATACACTACCACAGTAGGTGTGTGTAATCTTGCCTTTCACAACCTGTCGACAAATACATATCTTGAGGTCTGTGTGTGAGCTAGAGAGAGATGCTTAAAAATAATAAGTTGTGATATAGCGTTTGTCTTTTGTCGTTAGGGTTTGATGGCGGATTTTAAGGCGGACAGCAGCCTTGGGAATTCTAGTGGCCCATCAATTGAGAAACGAAGCAGATTGAAGCAATTTAGTAGCTCACTGCATTGGTAGCGTTGCATGGGGCGGGATTAGTTCATCGAGATATTGGACTGGATAATGTTAGACAACAAATGTTATGTTTTGATCAATGTGGAAGCTGTTAGCAAACCTAAGGTGACTATGGTAAACTGTTTCGGGGTTACTACTCTTTGGTGAAGCACAAGTACGTGTTCACATCGGATCTGTACCAGGTTGGTGTTCTATTGGAGACGGCTAAGGTATTTAATGGTAAGGTGTTGCGTGACTTCGTGGGACAGTTGAAAAGCCATTCAAAGAAGGCTGATGAAATGCTTTCTCATAACTGGTTTAGCGTTATGATTTTCTATAATTAATTTGATAACCATGCTTGTTGGTTAACCACCCAATTTTTCTTAAGTTATTTTACTCTTTTACTTACTAACATATAAATGACATTACCCAGGGATATCCACTTCTTAGGATAACACACATCACGCTGTGGTTTTGTCATGCTTCGGACCTTGATCGATCTTCTTGTATCCTATGATATTGTTGCATGCCGATCCACAAGCCAAACCAACACACATAGCAAACTCAAATGAAACAATCCTAGAAAGCTTAGCCTTTGTATACACAATGGTAGTCACAAACCCATATCTGTAAAAGAAGATTACATAAAGACCAACTCACACCACTCACACCGAGAAAGAACTAGAAAATGCCTAACCCACACCAATTAGCACCCAGAGTCATTAGGACAGCTCAAGTCATCTCTTGGATAAGATATAATAAATTAAAATAAGATTAAGGCATTTCACATTTTCAGTAATCTTTTCACTCATAATGGGTCACATGTAATATAATTAACTGAGGGTCTTGAGGGTGTAGCATTAAATATATTTATATTTATTTTAATAATTTCCTTACCTTCACGAGGGAAAGAATATACTTTATGTGATATATACACACACACATCCCATGCACATCTCACTTTGTCACACACACATACACTGAAAGCATGCTCACATCCCATCCACTTGAAAGTAGGTTCATAGGCCATTGGGAAAGCAATGAAGAACTTATTTAATTTTATTAACAATTGTATTACTATATTTAAATGTATCATAGCAAAAAAGCAAGAAATAGTAAAACAAAAGAAAAATTAAAAAGACAATCAAAATCATATAAGACATAATTAATTTTTCAAAACTAAAGGTGAAATTGCATGTGACCTTGTGACATTTATTAATTGTTTTTAATTTAATGTGACATTTTAAAAAAACTCACATATATACCCTTAGTCTAATTTTCATGTAAGGGTGAAGGCATATTTCTTACCTTAAAGTGAATGTGTTGATTGTGTAAATTATTAGAATAATCACATTAATGATTAAGTACTTTTTCTCAATTTATCCATGTGTATGTTTAAAAAATTGGTCATTGATAAACAATTAAATTAATATCGATGTAATTAAATTCCCTTGAGTAAATTCTTAATGTAACTCAATTCTTCCTTTTTTATTTCGATGCATCTCATCTTGGTCTTGGGAATAAAATACAAATGCAAATGTCACACCCTACAAAACATAATTAATAAAATTATGTAAGTTAATCTTTTTAATTAAATCACACATGAGATAATATATTAATAATAATTAACAATAAATTGGGTAGTGAGAAACTAGTGTTAATAACTTTGAGACTATATTGATTAGTAAAAAACTAATGGTAATAACATGAGTTGTTATTCAACATCAATTATTAATAGCATCAAAAACATATTAAAAACCCATAGAAATACTATTTATGAAAGAATATTTTAGGATACAGATGATATGAAAAACATAGTATACTAATATTTTTTTTATGATATTATATTTTCATAAAAATATGCACCTTTATATAGTTTACACATAAAGACATGTCCTTATTATGTATGATTATATAGCTAGTTGAGAGAGAGCACCTCATCATTAAACTAACTAGTTATGTTTTTTAAACCATAGTCTGGATGTTGTAAAAGCAAAATTAGTACATTATATTAAATTAATGTTATGCATGTCATAGATTTATATTAAAGAATTAATTAAATAATGATAACAACTATTTAATCATATGAAAAGCACACCTTATATTTTCTCATACTATTAAAATTACATTTTACCTTTAAAACTTCAATTTAAAATTCATGCACTTCAATAAATAATATATTTAAAAATCTATAAAATTAATTTTTAATTTGTAGTTCTAATACATAATTGACTAAATATATAATGCAATAATATATATTTATAAGATTATGACATTTACTAATATTTGCTTACTTAATTTATTTCATTCTATTTTATTATAAATTGATTAATATATGTTTATAATTCATTTTAACACATGAAGGTCGCATGTTTATGAATTGACTGTATGGTTTTTTCATTATAAATTTCTTTAATATTATAATAATATATTTAATTAATATCATTTATTCATTTCAAATAATAATAGCAAGAATATATCCTTAAATTTTTAAATACAATAATGATTTTTTTTTCATATAATAAATAGCTCAACATCATATTTGTTTAACCTCCAATATCATATGTTACATTTAAAATTCCCACAACACAAAACCAATTTTTGAGTGGTTTTCAACAAGGCAACCCTTATCTTAATTCGATCGTATTTACTCATTATTTTTTTAATTCTTGTTACTTTATTTAAGTTCATACTTCCAAAAGGATATGACCCATGATTACCAAGGGAAGATTTACTCTCTTAACTCATCAAAATTGCTTGTCAAGTATATGAACCTTGCAAAAAAGAGTCTTAAGGGACAAACCCATTGAACCCACAAATAATGGTTTCTTATCAACTTGTGAACATAATTCATATACATAAGGGCATGAGTTAACCCTCACATTATCTCTTTATGTTTTTTCATTTTGACCGTCTCATTATTTTTTAAGAACTATTAATCAAATTTTATCTATTTAATTACGTATATATATTTTTAAGGTATAAATGTGTGTATATTTAACCATAAATAAGTTAAATTAATAAACTTTATAACTTCCTTTGTTTTTGATACTTTATAGATTATTGTCATTCTTTTTCTTTTTGAATTATTCTATATTCATATTAAATGTATAATGAATCCTTATTTTCCTCCCTTGTTCCCTCTCTTTATATAAAAGATTAATTAATGTTATAGTAACTATGTATATTATTGATCCTTGGTGTGTATGTGTGTGTGTGTGATGCATGCATATATAACACACACACTCACACATATACATACATTTACTTTGTCTACACCTTTATGTAGAATTGGAGAAGCACCAAAAATTAAATAAGTAATATTTTTTTACTTAAATATACTTGTAATTAATTCATTATTTCACTTTGTTTTTCAATAAACACTTCTTATCCTCCTTATTTACATTAGTTACGCCTTATATTGCTTTATTTTTACTTATTCATTGTATGTATATATTGTTTTACATCTTGGGGTGCCCCCTACAAAACATAAGAAATTATGGAATAACCATTTAGCATTCCAATATTTTATATAGGGACTCAATAACCCTTTTATTATTTTTTTCTTACACATTTCAAAATGTAATATGATTTTTAAATTAAATATTTATTAAAAATATAATTTACATTGATATTTAAATAATATCATTATTTAAATTGTTATTTATTAAAATGTATAAAAATATATATATAATTAAAGAGTATATCCACAAGTGCATCCGCCTATTGAGTCCCTTTATATATCTCATATTAATACAAGTTCTTCCTTCCTTATTTTCTTTTGCATAACAAAATATTATTTAAGCATTCTCGAAAATCATGCCTAACCTGTTAACATCAAACATATTCAATTATATATATATAATTAATTTTCTATATTAAAGTCTTAAATTTATTTATTGCACACATGTATCTAGTTTTTCTCAACAGTAATCTGTATGTGTTTCTTATGTGTAATCTTTTATATATATTAATGACATAATTAATGTTATTGTCGAGCATCATGAGATGTTATAAGGGCAGGGTTGCACCAGGGGTCATTTTTACAAACTCTTAGTTTACCTTAAATTACTTAATACACTTAAATATTTAAAGTGGATTCGTTTTTCATGAGCTCTTACCTTAGATGTTTCTACCCACCTTTACTTTATACATTAAAGGCCATTGCTTTATATATGCCCTTCATTATATTTTAACAAGATTTAAAGAGATTTGAATTTCTATGAACTCTTTTAATTTATTTTAACGACGAAACAATGATGTGCCAAGCTAAAGCTGACCTAATTATTTAAGATCTCTTATTGCCTCACCAGCCCACCAAGTTTGTAAAGATATCTTGAAGGGTCACCATACTTCACAAATTGTTCTTTAGTTTGGACTGTTGCAATCTTCGCCTCCTTGAGCATAGTGTAGCCTCGTAATTAGCTTCACCTTCATTTATAAGAATGTTGTGGAGTATGACACATGCACCCGTGATGTTAAGTAAATAAAGCTTCACCCTTAATTTTGTTTTCGAGACATCAAAATTTTTGTTTTAAAAGACTAAATGTTTGCTCCACAATCATCTGTGTAGCCTCATGTTTTTTGTAAAACTTATTGAACAAGTGTCAATTGAGCATTTATAAGCACCTAAGTGAGTTGCAGAAAGAACTAGAAAATAATGTACTTTAGTATGGGATTATTAAAAAAGGTTGCAGTTGATATTCCTTGTCACCCATCAAATATGGTTTTTATGTAGTTTGTATGAGCCAATTGCATTGGAGCTTCAAGGTAAATCCATCAACTATTTATGTCAAATGGAACAATTTTTCACACACTGGAGCTTCAAGGTAAATCCCATCAACTATTTAATGTCAAATGGAACAATTTTTTCACACACATATCATGTCTGCTCCTTATAAATTAAATTATTGCATAAATACTCAAAAAACAAAAGAAACTACATGCCCAACCAACATGAACATTTAAGAAAATGTTTCTGTGCATCCACGATTGCTTGTAAAATGACATTGAATCATTGTTTTTTATCAAAGAAGTTTCCCTTGTGGCCCATGTAAAAAGTTAAAGTATCTCAATGGTGTGCAATCGATTGCACCCGCAATGTTGGGCAATTAGATATGTGTCAGCTACTGGAACTCATTGGAAATCTCATGTACATGGTCTCTGTTAATGGGAAGGACACCTTATATCATAATCATATGCATATTGCTGCTATTGTTTCAATGACACCTTTCTAACTGTTGATCCTTTTATAACAAACTTTTCATTGATGTCATCATAATCATAATTTTTCACCAACTTTCTTATGTCAATTTGAATTACATTTCTGTAGTTGGCAATGCCATCGTTCAATCAAGTAGACTACAAAGCTCTTGGCAGGAGTACTCTATAATTAATACCACCACTGTGAAAAGCAACTTACTTCACCACTGGAGATCATTTACTCACTTGTGAAAGACAAACGTTCTGGTTAATCTTGAGGAATTCAATGAGCCAGCGGTACATCGGAAAGTGCTGATGAAAGCAGGGGTAATGAGGATGTTAGCCATAATGTGGAAAACCATACAGAAAAGGAGGAGCAACTACTTCCTGATTAGCGAGCAAAGGGAAAGAGATCATTAGCGGCAAATAATAAGGGCTTTTGAAGAGGTTTATTACACACGCTTATAAAGCAAAACTTCCGTAACTGGCTGAATTAAAAACATATAATAATGCTAATACTGTAAGATACCTAATATACAGTAACGTACCGTATATACGCATGTGTTATACGCACATGCGTAGTGACACATGGGTGGTGATCTGGCCCCATGTGTCAGCGCCACGTGTGCATGTGTGCCACGTGGCAGGAGACCTCCTGTATATAAGCAGGGTTTTTGTGTAAACTAAGACATCAGATTTTCATTTAATATACTGCTCTTTCATTGGTGGATGAAGTTGGGTATCCTTTCTTCCGCATTTTCTTTTTCTTGTTTCCATGACAATGAACATGGAGACGGCTTTTAGCATTATTGCTACTGCTATTGATGCACAAACTAAGTTGTTGGAGCGCTTCGTTGAGGGTCCGTCCTCCTCTTCCCCGTCTGAGCCTCATGCCGGGGGATCTGCTTCTAGTACTCCTTCATCTTCTTCACAGGCCACAAATCCGAGGGTTCGACCCCGATCTTTTTGTGGTGATCCGGGAGATGATGTATACCACTGGTTTGATCATTTCCAAGTCATTGTTCGTTATCATGGTTGGGATGAGGCCCGTGCTCTCAGAGAATTCCCTACATGTTTGGAAGGCCCTGCGCTCAAGTGGTATAATGGATTGGCTGCGGAGATTCAAGCCAATAGTAATCGGTTAACGGAATGTCTCAAACGTACATTTGGCAAAGTTGAGGATTCAGATGATGCTTTCCAACAACTGCATGCGATACGACAACATCCTGGTGAGTCTGTTATGCGGTTTAGTATTAGGTTCGGGGATTTAGTTCGGCGTGCGTATCCTAACATGCCTGAGCCTATTAAGCTCGGTATGTTATGGCCAACTATGCGACCCGAACTTGTTCGATTCGTTCGGGCTCTTCGTCCTACCACATTGGAGGAAGCTTTTGCATTAGCTCAACGTTTTGAGTTGGTGCCTGGTGAGGGCCGTGTTCCCCTTGGGTTACCTGCTCCTCTTGTTCAGCGTGCTGATCCAATGGAGGTTGATGCTGCTGCATATGTGCCCGCACGACAAGCCTTTCGTGGTCGACCTCGGGGCCCACCCCGTAGACCACCTCCACGAAATCGTCCTGCACCTGCTCCAGTTCCTGCCCGTGGTGGTCAAAATCCACGGATTCGTGACAGGAGGAATCGGAACAATGCAGGTCAACCCAATCAAGTTCACTGCTGGGCCTGTTGGGCACCTGGACATATACTTGGCGGGCATGCGATGTGTATCCTGATTGGCGTCCACCACATCCAGGCTGGCGACCATATGTTCCGGATGGTGTACCTGTGGCGGCCATTATGTCTGATGATGAGCTTCCAGATGATGACGCTTCTCTTGCGGGTGGATCTGTTGCGGAAAACCAGTAATCGTACGGGCGACGGAGGGATCCCGTGCGATGGAAACTCCACCTCCATGTTTTTTTCGCTATGCATATCAAGGGTTGCAAGTTCCACCAAATCATCCAGTTTTCACATTTTCTGCACGAGTGAATGATGTTTCAGTCACAGTACTTGTGGATACAGGATCTAGCATGTCTTCCATAACTACTTCTCTGGCGCATCGGTGCTCATTACCTTGAGACGAGCAGATAAGGTCTTGCACATTTTATATGGTAATGGGCAGTCTCGTGCAGTATCACAGTACACCACTTCGACTACACTAGTTATGGGTGCCAACTGTAAGTTTCCCTCTGGGTCTCTTAGGGTTGTCCCTTCCCAGGTCTTTGACATCATTCTGGGATGTGATTGGTTAAAGCAGTCGAAAGGTACATGTGATTTTTCACTCTCTCCTCCTGTATTACGCTTGGAGTCTGTGTCTTTGCAGTCTGTTCCTTTACGTCCAGAGAAGTTTGTTTCTGTTTGTATCACGCATACAGCTCCTTTGATTCCGGTCTTGGGATGGTGTTCATCTCAACAGGTTCAAATGCCGGATCCGTCACCTGAGTGTCGAGCACACTGCATCGAACAACTTAAGAAACAGTATGCAAGTTTGTTCCAATTTGATCTGTCCCAAGGTGCACGTGTGAAGACTCGACACTGTATACCCACCGACAATGCAAAGCCTTTCAAAGTCCCGGTTCGACGCAGGTCACCAAAGGAGTTATCAGCCATGCGAACAGCTGTTACTGATATGATTGGTAAACGAGTGTGTCGTCCGTCACGGAGTCCATGGGCATGTGAACCTCATTTGGTTCCCAAGCCTGATGGATCTCTCCGATTTTGTGTGGATTACCGACCTCTTAACGATGTTACCATCAAAGATGTCTATCCACTTCCGAACTCTGCCGATCTATTAGATCGTTTGGGTCAGAGTCGATGGTTTACTAAGTTGGATTTGGCATCAGGATATTGGCAGGTTCCTATGGCTGAGGAGGATATTCCAAAAACGGCCTTCCGGACACCATTTGGTCTTTACGAGTTTTTGGTCATGCCTTTTGGATTGACTTCAGCTCCTGCCACCTTTCAACGCATGATGGATGAGCTTCTTTCCGATATGCCTGATATCACTGCCGATTTTATCGACGATGTGCTCATTCATGGGTCTGGTTCTTGGGAGGATCACATTCGTGATGTACGGCGCGTTCTTGATCGATTTCGAGAAGTTGGCCTGAAGTTGAAACTTGAAAAGTGTGTGTTTGGTTCGACCGACACCACTTACTTGGGTTACCGTATATCTCGAGAGGGTTTACAGGTGGATCCAATGAAGTTGCGAGCTGTTCGAGAGTTCCCTCGTCCCGTACAGTACAGGAAGTCCAGCGTTTCTTGGGCACGGTGCAGTACTTGGGTCGATTTCGATCATCTCACTGATCGAACTGCCCCTCTTCGGGAGTTAGTTCGTCCACAGGTATCTTTCAGGTGGACTCGCAGGTGTCAGCAGGCATTTGACCAGTTAAAAGAGTTCCTGACAACTCCACCATTGCTTCAATACCCAGATTTTACTCGTCCGTTCATTTTACGAGTAGATGCCTCAGATGTTGGTATTGGTGGTGTATTGATGCAAACTGATGCTGTGGATTCTTCAATTCGACACCCGGTGGCTTACATTAGTCGAGTACTCACGCCGGCTGAGCGGAATTATTCCACTACTGAAAAAGAATGCCTTGCTGCTGTTTGGGGTTTTGAACGACTTCATGCCTACTTACATGGGAGTGAAACACTTTTGGAGTGTGATCATGCTGCTGTCACTTCCTTATTAAAACGGAAGAATTTAGTGGGTCGCGTAGCCAGATGGGCATTACGTCTCCAGGTATATAACTTTAAGGTGGTGCACAGGCCTGGGCGAACAATGGTGGATGCGGATGCACTTTCTCGAGCACCCCTCTCCGATTCCACTTTGCCTGCTCATGCAGTAGCTGCAGCATTCGGTTTGATACAAGCCCCTCAGGTATTCGATGCCGACTTACCATCCTTGGAACAGTGGCAGGATGCTCAAAAACATGAACCATGGACGAGGCAATTACGCGATGCGTTTGCAATCCGTCTTCCGAACCTCGGTTTCGACAATATCATGCTCAGTTTCGACTTCAGGATGGTTTATTGTATTTTATTGGGACAAATCCAGAGGACAGATGGCGTTTGGCTGTACCCTCTACATATGTTCCACACCTTCTTCGAGCATATCATGATTCACCTATTGTTGGAGGTCATCTTGGTCACAACGAGTGTTGGAGAAGCTGCGCCGATCATTTTATTGGCCAGCATGCGTGGTGATGTGATCAGGTATATTCAAAGTTGTCCCATTGTCAAACTCGGAATTCCTCTACGACTCGGGCCATGGGGTGTTGGAATCCATCAATGTCTCTCGCCCTTTTGAGTTAATTGCAGTGGATTTAATGGGACCTTTTCCACGTTCTTCTCAAGGTAACCAGTACATCATTGTTGTATCTGATTATTTAACTCGATGGGTGAGGTTGGTGCTCTTCCGGATGCAACTGCCATGTCAACAGCTTTGTTTCTGTTCGATAATGTGGTTTTGCAGCATTCTTGTCCAGAGCGGATGTTATCAGACAATGGCCCCGCTTTCATTGCAGAGGTATTCCGAGTGTTGTGTGAGAGGTTAGGGGTAAAACATTCATTTGCCTCTCCGTATCATCCACAAACTGATGGTTTGGTGGAGCGATTGAATCGGACCTTCAAGGGTATGATCTCGAAGTATGTGAACTTCAATCACACGGACTGGGATTGGTATTTGCGATGTTTGAGATTTGCTTATGTAACAGGCATTCAGAGTTCGATTGGTATCTCTCCATTCAAGGCATTGTATGGATATGATCCTAAGTTGCCTAGTGAATTGGGGTTATCATCGAATCTGCCACGTGCCGAGGATGCAAAGATGTGGGCTCGACATTTGGATGCTGTTTTGCCTCTTCTGCGTGCAGAGTCTGCTGAACATCTTGGTCGAGCTCAAATGCGGCAGCAATCTTCTTACAATGCACGACATCAAATTCCACCAGATTTTGCTGACGGTGACTTAGTCCTGGTACGTTTTCCCAAGCTGACTGCACCTGGGCTTGCAACTGGTTTATTACACAAGTGGCTTGGTCCCTACCGAGTACTCCGAAAGGTTGGTCCTCAGGTATATCAAGTAAGTTGGTGGGATCTCATGAGGTTGAGATAGTTCACGTGGTTCGAATGAAACGGTTTGTCGTTCGAGACTCGTTGAGTACA
Organism: Selaginella tamariscina; assembly: GCA_003024785.1. Lineage (NCBI taxonomy): Eukaryota > Viridiplantae > Streptophyta > Lycopodiopsida > Selaginellales > Selaginellaceae > Selaginella > Selaginella tamariscina. The sequence continues at coordinate 316,686 of PUQB01000122.1, forward strand.
TTTGGTCATACCTTAGATGGCCCAGCTCACACGGATCCAGGACCATCAGATCCATCACCATCTACACAACCGCAGAGGGGAGGATAGTGTAAGATACTAATATACAGTAACGTACCGTATATACGCATGTGTATATACGCACATGCGTAGTGACACATGGGTGGTGATCTGGCCCCCATGTGTCAGCGCCACGTGTCGCATGTGTGCCACGTGGCAGGAGACCTCCTGTATATAAGCAGGGTTTTGTGTAAACTAAGACATCAGATTTTCATTTAATATCTGCTCTTTCATAATACGTTTCATAAGTCTTATGTAGTTAAATAATAAATTATGAAATGAAATATTAATTAAGCATTATGTAAAATACCTTTAACCACTAATTATAAATAGCCAGTAAGAATATGCCAGCGTGAGAGTTAAATGATCAATTATAAATATACATAATCAAACTTTTTATTAATAATTAAATTATTATTTTCAAAATAAATCCTTTATATATATGCGACCAGTGATATGATTGTATCACAAGCTAACTTCTACATTTCCACCAGATGATTGGTCATGTGCTTATGAAAAACGACGTTCCAGAATTAAGCATTCTTATATTACAAATACATTACATATTAACAACATATATCTTTTATATCCTCACGCATTTTTTTGAACTGTGAAACCTTGTTTATGCAAAACGAATGTTCACTATTGTATGTTTAAAATAATGATTCTTAAAGGGCATTTGTATTATTGTATTTTAAATCATATGACTAGCAACTAAGAGTGTAAAACATAAAGTCTTATATTCAATATGAAGGATTCACGGTTTTTGTGATGCTGTTATAATCAAAATTTAAACTAGTGAAGGTTCAACATTTAGAATTGTATTATTTAAATTTAACCTTATTCTACATTCCAATATTTACATAGAGAGATACAGTTATATATTGTAATATACTCTCTCTCATCTGTGTGTGCGTATTTGAAACATCTATAAGCTAAAAACTGACATATGAATAAATGCGTAACTTAAAACATAACATACCGAGCACAGAAGTCTCACATCTTCAACAGTTTAGGTGGCTCATGTTCTTTCTGCTTAGCTCCTTCGTCCGGACGAGAACTCAATTTCCTCAAAGCAGGCTCAAACAGCTTACTAGTAACATCCGGTGGAAGCTCGTCCTCGCCAGGTAACACAAGCAAGCCCTTTTCTCTAAGGGCAGAAGGCTGTCCATAACACCCACTATACAGGGAATCCAGTAATGCCCTTTCCTCCTTAAGGGGACTCAACTCCTCGGGTTTAAGCTGCTGTATTGCGTTAATCCTGTTACTTAGAAATCCCTTGAACTCGTCTGTAAGTGCTGTTTGATCATTACGTGAGACTTGAAGGAGTGTCCGTAGCGCGCCTTCTCTTAAGTCTGGATTGTTGCTACTTGCCATGCTTGTTAGTATACGTGGAATCCTAGCTCAGATATTACCACGCTGTCTTTCGGGTTCTCTTGTAGCAGATAATCTGCCACTTGCAGCGCTTTCCTGTTCATATACAATATTGTTAGCACAAGATTAACACACAGACATTCATATATATACAGTGTGCGTGTGTGTGTATAAACGCACCAGTGTGGTATGTATTCCTAACAAACTACATAGGAACAATAAGATATACACACATATTGCATCTAGATACTCTGCACTATAAGACAAACATATACGTACACACATCACGTACAGATAAGTATTGAGTATAGTAGCAAGAATAATTACTCGTATATAACAATAAGAACTTGATAAGATATGAATACAGATAGACAACACACACACACATTATATAGTACCACAACATTTAATACAAAGCCTATTATATATAAAAAGTAAAAGATATCGCAACGAACAGCAGCAGAATTGGTAGAGATGTACGTACTCTCATGCAGACTATACATCTTACATTCCCACGGGGCATGTATACGTATATATAGTTAACTACCTCTGAAGCTTCGGATCATCAGACGATAATGCCTCCTTTAAGCCTGAGAATCCATTGCCAAGGCGGAAAACAGTGCTTGCCGGCTTGTTGTGCCGGATCAGAGCTGCACAATAGAAGCATCAACAGTTGAAGATCATATATATGTATGTATGTGTGTGTGTGGACGTATATATGTGTACTCACATGAAATAGCTCCGAGTGCTTTTGTACGGACAGTCACATCAGGGTCGGAGCTGAAGTTATTAAGTAGCAGTTCCATGCCCTTGTGCTCCATGACGTCGTTCTGGCTCTTCGGATTGTTTTGAACCATAGTACTTAAAACTTCAGCTGCCCTTGCACGGATAGGTGCATACTGGTCTTTCAAAAGACCAATAAGAGGATTCAATCCCCCGACCGACTTCAAATCTGTAATTATTGGCACACATACGTATAAATAACAGTTGTCAATAGAAAAACATACCGTTAGCCATGTCGATGGACTCTACATGTTCTTGCAGCTCCTCCAAAACACCTGAAAGAAGATGCACTTGGTAAAATAATCTGCTAGTTATTAATTAATAAAAACAATTCGTTTGTGCTCAGAACATGTTTTCAGCATTAGATAGTTCAGACTGTTGAGCTTGACATAATTTCAATAACAAAGTTCATCATTGCAGATTATTGATATACACACCCACACGCACACCCACACACACAGAGAATACATTCCTTCAATATCTTGGGCTGATACGCCCTGTTCCTCTAGGGTCTTTCTGGGAGTCTGCAGCACTTGACTTATCTCCTTCATCCTCTTCACAACATCCATAGTATTGGATTGCATAGCTTCCATAAACCATTTTTGTCCTCTTCACTGCAAAATAATTAAAAAAAGGCTCAATTCTAAATCTGCAAAATCGTAAGAATAAACAGACAGCTCTAAATTACATATTTCGAGCTCTACTTGTCCCAAACAGACAGTTTTAAGCTACTACTTATATTAAGTTAGATGGTTTTGATCCAGGGATCATCGGGGACACTCATGCAAAGCATATGCACAAACTTCAAAACTGTGTACCTGAGCTGCCTTGGCGGCTGGCTACTACTTGAATCCGAATGCCCTAAGCTCCATTTGAGCAAACCTGGCCAATCTGGCTGCCCTGACGACGTCTTGATGGCTCCCAATGGGACAGCGCCTTCCTCGCTCTTCTTCTCCTCCATGAGCACAGAAAATTAGGGTTCCGTGTCAATACATAAATAACAATGTCCACTCCAGAAGTATCTGGAGAATGCACTTTAGAATATTCGAGAACATACGATTCCTACAATATACTCTGTACAAGATCCTCAGAATATTCTTTTCTAGGTAATACTGAGATATTTCATTTGGTGTATGAGATCCTATGGTTATACTGAGTATATTCATTTAGTGTGTGAGATCCTTAGAATATTCTTGTCTAGGGTTATACTGAGTTATTCATTTGGGAAGATAAATTCGCTGGAAAAGAAACGGTGCAGCTCGTTTCCGTGTGAAGCTGTTGAATTCGGGGCGCCGGGTATGGCGCTTCCCTCTACTCGCGGGCAAAGGATCTGTCATAGATCTTCACAAAACGCACACTATTCATCACAGCTGGTACACAATCCGATCCAGTCGGTTCCAATTTGAGCTCGCTATGGCGGCGGAGCTGAGAAAGAGAGGCGATTCATCTGAATCTCCTTCATCTACTTGCTCACTCGATAATCTGATCCGTTTGGAAGACAGCGACGATCCTTCTTTATGGGATTTGGGAGAATTCGAGGGGAGAGGAGATATGGGAAACATGGGGTGAGAAATCCATTCATGGACAGGAGAGATTCGGAGGAAAGAAATGTGGGTCGATGTGTAGCAGGTTGCTGTGCGGATTGCACAGCTCTCTGTTGCTGTCCGATGACTCTGTTTCATATACTCGCTCTTCTGTGTGTCAAATTTCCTGCTTCAATTGCCAGAAGAATCGCCAGAAGGGTGTGCTTTGCATTGAGGAAATCCCCAAAGAGAAGGCGGAAGAAGATCTGTAGCGTTAGATCTGATTCAGCCAGTGATTGTACATGGACTCCTTCGAGCTTGACCCCTTCGGGCTCAGCCCGCGAGTACCCGTACAAGGACATCGGGTCCGTATATTCATGGGATTTCCTCTCTACCGCCTCCTCCTCCTTCCTTTGGTCAACACTTCTGGAGGAATTCGATTCCGGTCACTCCGGCTTCACCAGCCCATGAAACAACGCGTACGGACACGCCATGCGGTCCTGGTCAACACTTCTGATGTGTACGGACTCTTGTTGTCTATTGTTTTGTATTCTTGCAAATTGTATATATGTCTGATGTACGGCAATGAACATATGAAATTCCTTTACTATATATCAGAATGCGTGTGTATACGATGTATATATCATAATGTGTGTGTGTATATATATATGTGAGTTTTAGTGATTTGAGGCTCATAAAGGGTAGTACGTGTATATATATATATGTATATCATAATGTGTGTGTGTATATTTATATATGTGAGTTTTAGTGATTTGAGGCCTCATAAAGGGTAGTACGTGTATATATGTATATGTATGTATGTATGTCTGTGTTGGCCTATATAATTGGGATATGCACTACATGGTCTCTTTCAATGTTAGACAATGTACGGCATACAATGTATGTATACAGTAAACGTACACGTCATATGTATGGCAGTGATGTGTATTATCGTAAGTCTAAAGGAAGTTAGTGTACTTCCTCGATAAAACTCAAGTGACGAAATGCAACGTAATTAATAATAATTACTATTGCTAATAATTGGGGTACTTGAAGGTTCGTGGTTCTCAAGAGGTATTCGCTACGTGTAATTGCTTTGTAATTTAGTAAATGTGTGTGAATATGATATGCGTGTTTAAAGATGCGGCGACAATCTTTTATACAGTTTACAACATTCGCTTTTGTGTTGGTTGTCGCCTTGCAACAAGAGAAATATATATATATATTATATGTGTGTGTGTGTGTGTGTATGTATGTATGTATGTATTGTGGTGTGTGTGTCCTTGAATGTATTCTCACAATCATATCAGTGGTCTCCATATATAGTGATGACGCATGTCGATGTTATTATGAAAACAGTGGCAGTGAGATTTCACTATTTTATTTTAAAATATGTGTGTAAATACATTTATTTATAATGGCTGGAGGTTTTTTATAATTAGGGATAATTAATATTTTTTAATTATTGTTTAAGTTGGGAATCTCCACCTAAATTCATCCAGTTCATCAGACGCATTGGCATGGTTTGATGAGATTATTTTTAATATAAAATATATTTGGGAATCAAACAAACTCATAAATACTTAATTCATCATAATGTTTTTCTAAAAATTAAAAGAAAAGAATAAATATTTATTGAGAGTAAACAATTAATTCCAGGGATATATAACTTTTAAAGTTAGCCTTGCGCTAACTTGTGTTAAAAATATACTTTAAATTAAGTATTTTAAGGTATTAATGGCAATATGAATCACTTGTTAGTACTTTATATATATTAATCGTTAATTAAATTTTAGATATTGTTAATTATATATGTTATTTGTATATGGAGTATTTTATGTTAATCTTTTCGGTTATACAATCTATTTAATTACTCATCACTATTTCCATTTCATAATATATTAAATGACAATATGTGTACATAACACTTCTGAAACGTACTTACCTAGCATATTCTTATTATGTGCTCTTTATATATATATATATACACACACACGCTTTAAGTGTGTATATGTGCGTGTATGCGTGTGTATATGTTTGTGCGAGAAATAGAGAAAGAGTTGTTTAGCTACACACTGTGCTCATATATAAATAGGCATGTATTTACTTATGTGCACTCATATGTGTCACATGTATAGACGGTTCAGCTCGAGTATAACAGTTGCATGAGTATAGACAATTGTGACTTATACAACATATTAATATAAATGCATGATAATTATAAATTAATATTAAAATTAAAATGTTAACTTTATAAATTAATTTTAAATGTAAATAATGCATATATATTTATATTCATATTTTGTTGTTCTCTAGAAATACACGTTACAATTATATTTATAATATTATAATAATTATGATCTTGAAAACATATTGTCTTGTACAAGGTCCAACAGATTTGTTTTTCTCTTTAAATAATTCGGAGTAGTATTCTAAAAGTAGCTATTAACTGTAGCAAACGAGTAACTGATGAATAAGGATATAATAATTTGTTGAAGAATAACTACATAAATACATATCTGAATAAAAGTGTATTCTCTGTGTATATGTGGTTTAAAGAAGCACTATATGTGTGATAGTAATGTATTAGTAAGAAATTGAATTGAATTGAATTATACTTTACGTTACGTGGGGTAGCGGCCCACAACAAAAGAGCAACTGTGACATGAATTTACAGTTAAAAAGAGCTTAGTAAAAAATTTAGTGATTCTCACTATTATTATATAAATTAATTATTTAACGTAAATTTAAACCCTAAATATAAATATTATATAAATTATTAATATATTGTGAATAATTTACGGGATCGTGCAACGTGTAGTTGCTTTGTAATGTAGTAAATGTGTGTGAATATGATATGTGTGTTTAAAGATGCGGCGACAATTATTTCAGTCCAGAATGTTTCGCTTTTGTGTTGGTTGTCGTGTTCGTTTTTCATACACGGAAGACTATCTGGCCTACAAACGATTATATATATATATATTTATTTATTGTGTACCATTATAATCATATCGCTGGTGTCCATATATAGATGACGATGCATGAAATTCAATATTTAATTCTACATACTTTATATAAAATATAGTTTAATCATACTGGTTGTAAATTTCGTATTCAAATGACAAAATATATTGGGGAATCTTTTTTATTAACAAAATTACGATGAATAAATATTTAAAGTTTGTTTGTAATCTATATTAAAGAACGTACTTAAGAAGCTTCCTTAAAACTGATTGGGGTGTGTAACACTTTATATAAAGTTTATAAGATAAACTACAATTTTAATATAAAGACATATAGTGTAAGACTATGCTACTTTTTACCAAAATATTACGTTGTATAATTTTTAAAATAAAAATATTAATTCAATAGTGATAATTATTAATAAAATATTATATAATATTAATATTCTATTCACCATATCTCGCTTGAGTTTACTTTGGAAGTATACAACAATCTCACCCAGGAGAGTTTTTATTTTTTTGTTTTTAAACATCATATTATATGTTTTAAAATTTACTTCAGTGAATAATCTTTACCAAAATTCAGCTGCTAATGTTTTGTTTACATTTAATAGTTACTATAAAATATTTCTTAACTTTATTATAGAAAACACCTTCACAGAGAACATGTCTTTAAAAATTGATAATTATATTATTATATTATTAACATATAAATAAATGTCTTATTGAAGAACTTAGTAAACATTTTAAGAGACTTTTTCACACTGTGTTGTGTTGAATATTTATTTTTAAGTTAAGGGAAAGGTGGGTGCGAAGGACCTCCTTAAAAAGAATACATTCTAATACACACACGCACGCACGCACGCACGCACGCACGCAGCGCACGGGTTTTGTGAAACTTTTCTTTGAAACTATTCTTAAAGTTAACAATTTTATTATATGTGAACAGCTATATTTTCATTAGTTCAGAATGCAGAACAAAACATTTAATCAAAATCCTTTTATTATTTTAACTGTTCAGATTATTGGCTCACATTAATTTAGTTCAATCATAGTTTATGAAAGTTAACTTGTTAAGGCCGTATATGAATAAGATGCTAAAACTTCAAACTAAACAATTTGCAGTGGATTCATTAGCACAATGCTTAACACACACACACACACACACACACACACACACAATGTGTGTGTGTGTGCACGTTTATTGTATATACATGTATATATTAGTAAAGATTCTATATAAGTAATTAAAAATATCTATTCACTAAATAGAGTATGGACGCTCAGTTAAGGTAGGTGGTTCTTGTGTAGTTGCTTACTCTAATATGTGTGAATATGATATGCGTGTTTAAAGATGCGTCGGTTTTGTGTTGGTTGTCAACCTGGCCTACCTTGCAACAAGAAACACACACACACACACACACATAGCGTGTGTGTATTCCTAATCAGTGACATATAGTTTGTTGTAGGATGAGACATTTACATTTATTTTGAAATAATAATATAATTAATTTAAGGAAAATATTACTTAGCATATACCGTTTGGTATAGAAGATCTAATTACTATAAAAAAGTCAAGTTCAATAATTAATTATTTAACAATATAAGCACATAACACTTATGAAACGTATAGCGAGCGTCTCCCTTGCTAGCCTATTCTTATTATATGCTTTTAATTCAGCCACTTCCAGTCTTGATGAAAGTTTTGGTTTATATATACGCTTTAAGTGTGTATTGTGCGTATATGCATGTGTATGTGCGTGCGTGTGTATGAGAGAGAGAGAGAGTTATTATTTAAACTAAAGTTACACACAAGCCAATGTAAACATATTCCGAGTCATTATTTATGTGCCTTCATATATGATGTGTATGTGCGTGCGTCACATGTATATACGGTTCAGCTCTATTCTAAGAGTATAAACACATTAACATCAACAACGACTTATACAGCATATTAGTATAGTTATTCTCTAAAAAGTAAACGTACAATTATACATTTATAATAATAGTATAATAATCATGAATCTTAAAAACGTATTCTCCGCAGTTGCAAAGTACAGGATTTTTTTAATTTTTTTTCTTTAATGGATTCAAGTAATGTTTTAAAAGTGTCTATTAACGATTAATTAATAGTTTATTGTATTTTTTATGCATATAGTATGGTGTTTAAAACAATAATTATGAACTCTTACACATATCCACGAGCACACGTACGCTTTTAATCACAACTACTCTATCCACACACACACACACACGTACACGTACGCAACTAAGGCTCCGTACGGTTGCTCGGTGTTATTCTTGCAAATTATATATGTCTACGTATATAATAAGTGTATATATTATAATGTATGTATGTGATATGATTGGAGGAATACTTCTTTCACACTCTAACATATACACGCACACACACACACAACATATGTGTGTGTGTGTTTCTATGAAGGTAGGCCAGGTAGTCTTCCCGTGCATGAATAAGAACGATCCGAATCGGACGGACCCAGATTCCCATTAGATTACAAAACAACTGCACGTTCCTCTTGAGAACCACCAACCTTCATGTACCTCATTGATTAGCACTAGTCATTATTTTAATTTTAATATCAGATTATATAAATAAGATAATTCGTCAGATATTGTGTGTGCGTGCGTGTGTGTACGCTGGTCTCTATATATAGTTTATTATATGATGACGTATAAAATTCTTAATATAGACGAGCCGACATACATTAATATAATATATTTTATTTTACTTATATTGTCCATATTTTGATGCTATTTTAACACTGGCTTCATTTCAAGTCTAAATTACATAAACTTATAAATATTTACGTGTGTGTATTTTGTTCAATGCGTTGAGGTGTTTTGTGTATATATATGATGATACTTGCTATCATACAAGTGCTCTCTCTCCTCCCTCACACACGCACGCACGCGCAACACACACTGCTGTGTGCATATATAACTACTTATTGTATATATGCAGATCGTCCTTGGAACATTGATAGCCAAGTTAAGAATTCTCCTAGGACATATCTTGGATGTATGAAGAAGGCCCTGTTATTACCGATCCCAGGCAAAAATGGTAAACTCTGATGTACGGCAAAGAACATATGAAATTCTTTAAGCCTAGCTATTACAATGTATATCATTTCTGAGATTCATATATATATATAATATGTGTGTATATATATATATATAATATATAGAGAGAGAGAGAGAGAGAGAGAGAGAGAGAGAGAGAGAGTTTTCATATAAGTTTATATTTAATTTGGGATATGCACTACATCAATGTAGGGCAAACAGTGTATGTAGACAGTAAACATATACGTCATATGTTGTCTATTATCGTAAGTCGAAAGGAAGTTAGTGTACGTCCTCGAGAGAAAAACTCACTCAAGTGACGATATGCAACGTTAACAATATACCGTCAAAGAATTATAGAACTTATATAATATATAATGATTTGAGATAAAAATATTTACTATTGCTAATAAATGGGGTTGGTGGTTTCAAGAGGTATCTTGCCACGTGTAGTCGATAAATGTGTGTGAATATGATATGCGTGACAATCTTTCACACAGTTCATGCCATTCGCTTTTGTGTTGGTTCTCGTGTTCCTACATTACAACAACAAACACACACACACACACACAAATAATTTATTTATATAGTGTGTACTTGAGTGTATGCTTACAATCATATCAGTGGTCTCCATATAGAGTGATGACGCATAAAATCCCATGTCTTGGGTGCTCTGTATAAAACATTTCGATCGATGTTATTAGGAGAAAAGCGGTTTTAACATTTCACTATTTTATTTAAAATAATGGGTCTAGTGGACAATTGAATGTATATATATATTTATTTATTTTAGTTTCCTTAAGCAATACCCAAATTAATGAATATCAGGGTGCGGGAGATCTGGGTTTATAAGATCATTTTCAATATAAATATAGTTGGGAATCAAACAACTTATAAATACCGTAATGTTTTTCTAAGAATAAAAAGAAAAAAAAAATTACAGGTTTTAAAGATTTATACAAGGAATATATTTAAGAGCAAGCATTTGGTTAAGCAATTTAAATTATGAGAAATATAACAGATTATCTGATTAATCTGTTAATATATTAATATACCGATTTGGTAAGTTATTAATATCAGGTCCACTAGAAAACTTCAAACGAGTTCAAAATAAAAAAACAATGGAATGGAAAGTCTTGTCCTCAAGATTTCCCTATTTTTATATTCAACTGCCATCGTTTTTAGAACAAAATATGTTGGGGAATCTTTTTTATTAATAAAATTACGATGAATTAAATATTTATAAGTTTGTTTGTAATCTATATTAAAGAACGTGCTTAAGAAGCTTCCTTAAAAAACTGATTGACAGTGTGTAAAGCATTTTATATAAAGTTTATAAAATAAACTACAACTTAAATATAAAAGACATATAGTGTAAGACTATGCTACTTTTACGCAAAATATTACGTTGTATAATTTTTATAAAATAAAATATTATTCAATAGTGATAATTATTAATAGAATATTATATAATATTAATATTCTATTCACCATATCTCGCTTGAGTTTACTTTGGAAGTATACAACATTAGACACAAGAGACTCCTCTCACTCACAATTATAACTTATTGTTTTAAACATCATATTATATGTTTTTAAAATTTACTTCAGTGAATAATCTTTACCAAAATTCAGCTGTTAATTTTTTTTTACATTTAATAGTTACTATAAATATTTCTTAACTTTATTATAGAAAACACCTTCACAGAAACATGTCTTTAAAATTTATAATTATATTATTATTATTATTAACATATAATTTTTATACTAATATAACACTAAATAGAGTACTTTTATGGACGCTCACCTAAGGTTGTAGTTGCTTTGTACTCTAGTATGTGTGAATATGATATGCGTGTTTAAAGATGCGTCGATTTTGTGTTGGTTGTCATACAACCTGGCACCTTGCAACAAGAAACACACACACACACACACACACACACACACATAGCGTGTGTGTATTCCTAATCAGTGGTCTCCACATATAGTTTGCTGTATGATGATGCATAGAAGACATTTACATTTATTTTGAAATAATAATATAATTAATTTAACGAAAAGATTACTTAGCATACACCGTTTGGTATAGAAGATCTAAATACTAATAAAAAAGTTAAGTTCAATAATTAATTATTTAACAATAAAGCACATAACACTTATGAAACTTATAGCGAGCGTCTCTCTTGCTAGGCTATTTCTTATTATATGCTTTTAATTCAGGGTCTTCATGAAAGTTTTGGTTTATATACGCTTTAAGTTGTATTGTGCGTATATGCATGTGTGCGTGCGTGTGTATGAGACTTGTTTAGCTTATTTAAACTACAAGTTACACACAAGCCAATGTAAACATATTCGAGTCATTATTTATGTGCCCTCATACATGATGCATGTGCGTGTGTCACATGTATATACGTTCAGCTCTATTCTAAGAGTATAGACACATTAACATTATAATAATTATATTAGTAAGTTATTGTCTAAAAATAAACGCACAATTATACATTTATAATAATAGTATAATAATCATGAATCTTAAAAACGTATTCTCTGCCATTGCAAAGTACAGGATTTTTTAATTTCTTTCTTTGATGGATTCAAGTAATGTTTTAAAAGTGTCTATTAACTGTAGCACACGATTAACTAATAGTTTACTGTATTTTTTATGCATATAGTATGGTGTTTAAAACAATAATTATGAACTCTTACAACACATATCCACGAGCACACGTTCACGCTTTTAATCAACAACTACTCTATCCACGCACACACACTATACGTACGCAATACGGTTGCTCGGTGTTATTCTTGCAAATGTATATATGTCTACGTATACAATAAGTGTATATATTAATGTATGTATGTGAAATGATTGGAGGAATACTTCTTTCACACTCTACACATATACACGCACACACACAACATATGTGTGGTGTGTGTTTCTATGAAGGTAGGCCAGGTAGTCTTCCGTGCATGAACCTTCATGTACCTCATTGATTAGCAATAGTGATTATTTTAATTTTAATATCAGATTATATAATATATATTCTAGATAATCGTCAGATATTGTGTGTGCGTGCGTGAGTTTATTATATGATGACGCACAAAATTCTTAATATAGACGAGCCGACATAACATTATATAAATATATTTTATTCTACTTATTGTCCCATATATATTTTGATGCTATTTTTAACACTTGCAAGTCTAAATTACATAAACTTATATATTTACGTTGTGTATTTGTTCAATGCGTTGAAGTGTTTTGTACATATATGATGATACTAGCTATTATTATACAAGTGCTCTCCCTCTCCCTCGCACACGCACGCGCACACACACTGCTGTGTGCATATATAACTACTTATTGTATATATGCAGATGGTCTTGGAACATTGATAGCCAAGGTTAAGAGATTCCCTAGGACATATCTTGGATGTATGAAGAAGGCCCTGTTATTACCGATCCCAGGCAAAAATTATGAAATTCTTTAAGCCTGGGTATTACAATGTATATCATTTCTGAGATTCATATATATATATATATATATATATATATATATATAGAGAGAGAGAGAGAGAGAGAGAGAGAGAGAGAGTTTTCATATAAGTTTATATTTAATTGGGATATGCACTACATCAATGTAGGGCAAACAGTGTATGTAGAAAGTAAACATATACGTCATATGTACGGCAGTGATGTGTATTATCGTAAGTCGAAAGGAAGTTAGTGTACGTCCTCGAGAGAAAACTCAAGTGACGATATGCAACGTTAACGTCAGAGAATTATGGGGTTGGTGGTTCTCAAGAGGTATCTTGCCACGTGTAGTCGATAAATGTGTGTGAATATGATATGCGTGTTTAAAGATGCGGCGACAATCTTTCACACAGTTCATGCCATTCGCTTTTGTGTTGGTTCTCGTGTTCCTACATCACAACAAGAACACCACACACACACAAATATATTTATTTATAGTGTGTGTTGTACTTGAGTGTATGCCTACAATCATATCAGTGGTCTCCGTATAGAGTGATGACGCATAAAATCCCATGTCTTGGTGCTCTATATAAAACATTTCGATCGATGTTATTAGGAGAAATGCGGTTTTAAGATTTCACTATTTTATTTAAAATAATGGGTCTAGTGGACAATTGAATATATATATATTCATTTATTTTAGTTTCTTAAGCAATACCCAAATTAATGGATATCGGGCTCCGGGAGATCCGGGTTTATAAGATCAAATATAAAATATAGTTGGAATCAAACAACTTATAAATACTCAATTCATCGTAATGTTTTTTTAAGAATAAAAAGAAAAAAACTACGGGTTTTAAAGACTTATACAAGGAATATCTTTAAGAGCAAGCATTTGGTTAAACAATTAAATTATGAGAAATCAGATTATTTGATTAATCTGTTAATATATTAATATACCGATTTGGTAAGTTATTAATTGAAAACTTAAAAATAAAAAACAATTCTATATATTGTATAATTATTAACAATATATAGTATATACCACTTTTAAAAATGTTATTAACTAGAAATGGTGTGTAAAAGTGTAAGTGAGTGTTTGTTGAGAAAGAGAGAGCGTGCCTTGCGCTAGCTTATATTTTAGATTAAGTATTTAAAAGGTATTAGTGGCAATATACAAATATGAATCACTTTATATTTATATACAATGCTTGCATATACAATGCAATATTTTACATAATGCATATATTCGTATATAGAGTATTTTTATATTATTATAAGAGATGCTAATCTTTTCGGTCATATCATCTATTTAATTACACATCACAATTTCCATTTCATAATTTACTATTTAGCAAAATGTGTGCATAACACTTATGAAACGTACTGTACCTAGCATTGTCTTATTATATGCTTTTGATTCAGGGTTCCATGAATGTTTGATTTACATATATACTTTAAGTGTGTATATGTGCGTATGTGTTTGTGCATGTGTATGAGAGAGAAATAGAGAGAGAGAGAGTTGTTTAACTACATTATATAAGGTTCAGCTTATAACAGTTGGACACACATTAGAACTTATTATGACGTCTACGACATATTATAGTTATTCTCTAAAAATGCACGCATAATTATATATTTATAATAATAATAATATATTATGAATCTTAATAACATATTGTATTGCCAAGTTGCTACAGATTTGGTTTTTCTTTAATAATTTGAGTAGTATTTTAAAAGTAGCTATTAACTGTAGCAGACGAGTATTAAAGTGGTTGGAAAACTTAGTGATTTCTTATATATGAACTTATCATATACTAGGACACATGCCCACCTTCGGTGGCCTCAACTATTTAATAATATTTTATTATATAGTTATTATTTATAATCTGGTTAGTTTAATTATTTAATAATTTTTAATTTTGTTAACATGGTGATTTTATTATTATAAGTTAAATTATTCACTTAGTTATTATTTTCAACTTAGTGAATTTATTTATAAATTGGATTTTTAATTCAATTATTATTTTTAACTTAATGAGTTTATGTTTACAGACTTAACTATTTAATGATTTTTAATATTTTTAATTTAGTGAGTTTATTCTTAATTTAAATTCTTAACCCAATTGTTATTACTAAATAATTGTTGAATGAGATTAAATATTAATTGTTATGGTGGTTTAAAATAATGATCGAATTGAGTACGATATTAACGGTTATACGAGCGTATTCATTCTCTAATTACTTAGTGAAAGCTCATGATTATGACTCAACTTTTATACGCGCGCACACACACACACACACGCATATTTATATATATAGTGTGTTATTCATCGCTTCATACAAATAAGATGTAATAATACTATTATTTTATATTAAGAATAATAATAAATTCATTTAACTGAATATAAAATAAAACCCTTAAATCAGGATATTTAAGAGAATTAGCTTAACATTCAAGTACATTACTTAAATAGAATATATTCGCACTTATTTAAAATTAGGAGATAATGAAGCTTAGATAAACTTTAGAAGTTCTTTAGCAGGGTATACTCCTTAATCACAGTTAATTAAATTAATTATTTTAATGATTTTATATGCATTTAGAGAATATAAATTGACAAGGCTCAGTGTGAATGCATTAAATCTATATAAATGATTTGGTATATATAAATTTTCTTAAATACATATTTTTTCTTGGTTTTTTTAATATTTACCAATTAATCAAGTTTTAATTACTTACCACTAATATAACAGGGCTTGCACACTATAATCGTTCCGTGTATGTGTGTGTGTCTCTCTCTCTCTATATGTATTATATTCTACTTTTTAATTTTAAATTGATCAAACAAATATTTATTAAAAAAAGATAAAGATTATACAATTTTAAAATATATGCTCTTAAATTTGTAGTTAAATATCAATTTATGCATGACAGTTTTATACATTGCTAGATACATAATATACATTTGTACAATCATATATAATAGTAATATAATTATAATTATGAAAACATGTTCGCCATGTTTGTAAAATGAGGTGTGTTTTTCTTGAATAAATTCAGGGAATAATTTAATAAACACCGAGCAGCTGCAGCCCCGATAACAATTATGATTTTCTGTTCACAATTTTTAATTAAAAAGTAGAACATGTGTAAAACAACAATTTAAAATATTGATTACGAAGTTTTAACATAAATTATATACATAGTACGTACACATTGTCAATAAAAACTCATGTTTGCAAACACATAAAAGCCCATTATAAATACCTTAACCAAAATCAACTTATATATAATATTACTGTGAAAAGTTACATATATACATACATATATATATATATAATAGTAACATATATACCTTAGTAGATATACCAAAACTAATCTAGATATTTATTAAGGTAATTATTATAGTTAATCAAATAGGCTACCAAGTAATACCAAACCATGTGGATAGGAGAGGTTTGTGGATATACAGATGCCTTGTCCAAAGGCAGCACACACATCATCGCAAATGCCAAGAATGGGCAACTGCAACCTGGTAAAGTAATCGTCGAAATGTACATGAGATTTGGAAGCCTGGATAAGTATATCAGTGCTTCCAACAGCGACGTAACTGTCTGGACGAGCACGATTGCTGCATTTTCCCAACATGGTTTGTTCGAAGAAGCATTTACTACATACGGATCCATGTTACAAGCAGGCACCTGGGTAGACAATGTGACTCTACTCACAGTTTTGAATGCTTGCACAAAGGCAGAGAGAGTCTCTCTCACAAGGGAGAACGGTTCACACACAGATCTCCGAACTCGGTGTCTTGTCCGATGTCTGCTGAATATGTACGGGAAATCCGGAAGCGTTGGAGAGGCTGTCGGAGTGTTCGAATCCATGCCAAAAAAACGTTGTCACTTGGTCCGTCATGGTTGCAGCATATGCCCGTGAAGGCCATCCGAGACGAGAATTCATATGCATGCACAAGATGCTACAGGAGGGAGTACAACCCAACAGGTACACAATGGTGAACGCACCTGGTTCATGTAATACACACTCCGACCTTGCTCGCGATGAGACTCTCCATACTTGGATTATCGAAAGCGGACTAGAAACGAACATGTTTGTGGCAAACGCGCTGGTGAGTATGTATGGTAGATGTGGAGGTGTACAAGAGGCCATTCAAGTATTCGGAAAGGCTAAGTATCGAGATGTGGTCATGTGGACTGCAGCTATTGCTGCATATGCCGCATATGGGGAATTCAAGGAAGTTTTTAGTATGTTCCGGTATATGCAGCTGGAGGGAGAGAGGCCGGACAAGACCACATTCATTACAGTTATGAACTCTAAGCTGTCGGACGTTACACAGATACAACTTATAGTGAGTTTAATACGGGAATGCGGGGTAGAGTCCGACACCGTTGTGGCTACTGCAATGGTTAAGATGCATGAAAGGTCTGGGATGTTAAGCCTTCTTGCGAGGTCTTCGTGAGGTTAACTCATCCCCACATGGTGACATGGAGTGCACTCGTGTCCGCTTACATTGAGCACGGACACCGTCGGGAAGCACTTGTTCTCTTCCGACGAATGCAGGTTGAGGGGTGAAGGCTGACAAGGTTGCCTTCGTTACGCTACTCAGTGCATGCGGTACATGGAGAGAGTGCTAGTCCATGCACGGTGTTGCGGTTATCTCTCCGAGAGTGTCATATGTAATGCGATTATCAGGATGTATAGGAGATGTAGAGACTTGCCGAGCGCACGTACTGTGCTCGACGGGATGGTTTCGCAAAAGGTTGTCGTTTCGTGGAACTCGATCATCGCTGCAAGTGCCGAGTGCAGGGATTACGTAGAAGCGCTCTGTTTGTTTTTGGAGAATGCAACAGGACCAGATATTGTCACCCTTATATCCGTCTTCAATGTGATGGAGAGCATTTACATAACTAAAGATATACATTTGCTTCTCGAACTCGATATTACCCATACAGAAGCCGAGGAAGGCTGCAGCTGACAAGGTTATGAACGAATAAACACATGCAGGGGCTGCTCATGCTGTGCTCGGCAACTTGTTTGTGGCTGATTCAAGATAATTAAGTGTTTACCATGTATACAGTTGCTGGTTGTATTCACTATACACACATGTAAACACTGTAGGACAACGATGTATTAAGACAAAATCAAAGGTTATCTGTTTCTTTTGTAAAGCTCCTTTGTTCTCTTCATCATGGCCTGTGTATGCGTTGCATGTGTGTGTGTGTTTGTGTACAACGTACAGGTTTGTAGTGTATAACCGGTATACATTTTATGCTTATCATATAAACAGTATGTACACATACACCTCTTCAATAGGACTTCTCCAATCTAACGTGAGATTCTCTCAATATATATTCACATATCTATATAGATACGAGAGAGAGAGAGAGAGTAGTGCTTTGGAGCCCATCTGAGTCGGCCTGTTTACGAAGCGCTAGAGTTGCAACAGAGGCTAAGCACATATAATGAGATTTATATTTAGAATATATGTTTTTCTTAAATAAACATTATATTACAATGAATGTATTTAACCTGCAGTTGTAATATTCTTTTTAATTAGAAGAAAAACAGCTTGGAAGTTACTGGGTGTTTTTTTTATTAAAAGGAATATATCTTATAAACGTTGATATATTCATTATGTAATACCTATGAATAATTAAACTAGTATAATCATAGCATGTTTATGAAATATTATATTACATGGATAACTTATATATAAACATAACAGATATTTGACTATTAAAAATAAGTTATTAACATTTTTATTTAGCAAACTTTCAGACTGTTAGACATATAAACTTTTGAAGTGTATGTAACAGTTTGAGCATACAAACATGTGTGTGTGAGTTTTACAGATTTTACATATATATTAAAAGGGGTATATATTATTATATTAATCTAATTAATTATTCATAAAAGTTTATAATGATAATTTTATTTAACAATATAGTACCATTATAACTCATGCTGGTATATTCTTTACTTTCAAAAGATGTTTTAACTCAGCCACTTGGCTACTTACAATTGGTGGTTCTTAAGACATTAGATGAGATGTGTGAACATAATATATGCTTTACCAAACATCCACCTACCTTGCAAGACAAGGAATGCGTGTGTGAGAGTGTAAGTGCGTGTTTGGTGTGTGTGTGTGTGTGTGTGTGTGTGTTTGTTAGAGAGAGAGAGAGAGAGAGGGCGTTGCGCTACTTTAAACTAAGTATTTCTAAAGGTAATAATGGCTATGCAGAGTATGAATCATAATATTTTACATAATGCATATATAGAGTATTTTGATTATTATCAGAGATGTTAATAATTTTTTAAATAATCGTTTTAATTATTAATTAAAATTTTCATTTCATAATTGATTATTTATCAATATACATAACACTGTAGCTTGCTAACATATTCTTATTATATGCTTTTAATTCGGCTTAATTATACACACGTTAATTTATTGTAGTTATTTTCTAATTATACTGCTCACACGTACAACCATATATTTATAATAATATAATAACTATGATTAACTACTGAATAAAGATATTGTAATTTGTTTATTGAAGTATATAGTATGGTGTTTAAAACAATACACATATACATACATACACATATATCCATAAAACAAGTCACGTTTCCCAAGAGGTGTTCAGTCGCGAACACATTACAACTATATTGTACTCTCTCCCACACACACGCGGGCACACACACACGAGAATTGTTCAGAGTATTATAGATATATAATATGATTTAAATAAAATATTTTGATATAAAAAAATAACGACTATTCCCAATAATTGGGGTATTAAAGGTTGGTGGTTCTCAAGAGAATCTTGCAACGTGTACTTGAATATGATGTGTATTTAAAGACCGACAATCTTTTGCAAAGTCCAGAAAACTACCTATTCATACCTGACAACAAGAAACATATATATATTGTGTGTGTGTGTTCTGTACGTGCGTGTCGTGTGTATGTGTGTGCAGTGTGAAACCTGCCATCTCCATCTGTAGTTTCTTATATTCTGGAGACGAGCCGTACATACATTATAGAAAATGCCTGCATATATTCTAGATAATGCTTATATAGAGTATTTTAATTATAATAATTTTGATTAAATATTTTATTTAATTATTAATTAAATTTTCATTTCACGATTGATTATTTAACAACATATGTACATAATACTGTAGCTTGCTAGCATATTCTTACTATATGCAATTGATTATAACAATGTTTAAGTTAAAAATTTATTGTGGTTATAGTTATTTTCTAAAACTATATCGATCACACGTGCAATCATATATTTATAATAATATTAAATATGAATCTTGAAAACAATAAGGAGATTCATTTTTCTTTAATAAATTCAAGTAGCTATTGAAAACGATTAATTGATGAATAAAGATTATGCTTTGTTTATTGAAGTATATAGTATGATATATATCCTAAATATTATAGATATGTGAATAAATTACATAATATATAATATGAATAATAAATTATTGATATCAAATATAATCACAATTGGGGTACACAAAGGTTGGTGATTCTCAAGAGAATCGTGCAACGTGTAGTTGCTTTATAATCTTGTGTGTGTGAATATGATGTGAGTATTTAAAGAGCGACAATCTTTTACAAAGTCCACACGCAACAAGAAACACACACACACACACGCGTGTATATATATTGTGTGTGTATGTGTAGTGTGAAAGAAGTATTCGTATAGTTTATTATACGATGACGCACGAGCCGTACGTACATTATATAAATATATTTTATTTATACTGTGCTGATTAAAAA
Organism: Selaginella tamariscina; assembly: GCA_003024785.1. NCBI lineage: Eukaryota > Viridiplantae > Streptophyta > Lycopodiopsida > Selaginellales > Selaginellaceae > Selaginella > Selaginella tamariscina. The sequence continues at coordinate 337,761 of PUQB01000122.1, forward strand.
AACCATCTGGTTGTAAGATTTCACCTATTTTATATTCAAGATATACATTTGGCATCAATGTTTATAACAAGATATAGTAAAGAAATAATAATCAACTGATATATAACTTATAAATATTTAATTCATCATAGTTTTGTTAATAAAGGCTAGTATCAAAATCAATGTATATATGAAATGAAAGAAGTTGAGTCATAATCACTAAGTAATTAGAAATATTAAACTGATTATGAAAGCATTAACATTGTGTGTGAAGCAATACAAGCAAGTACATAATTGTAGGTTTTAAATATATTCTTAAACTTCATATTATTACATAATCATTATAATTTTCTAAAAAGAATTAAAATTTGAATATAGAGGTAAACTTTACATAAATGCATTAAATAATAAACATGACCGTGTTGTTCACCAGTTAGAAACTATCACACTAACAAACATTGCCTACATCTGCATGATGAGCTTCTCAAACAAAGGCATATGTTCCGGTTGGAGTCCGAGAGAAATACTGAGGCTCCCATCGCTAGAACCGCTCGGCAAGACATATACAAGCCCTTCATAAACAATGACTGCCGGTCCCATGAACACCGGCTTGCCCCATCCGAAATCGGCTTCGTAGACCGGCAGCCGACTCCAGCTGGTAATACCAAGGTTGGGACTCTTAAACGTGTGTGCACCGCGAACAAGCTTAGAGAGATCCGGCTGCAGCTCCAGGTAATCCAAGGCGTCCCGTAGGTACTCATCATCCATCCGCTTCACCGCGTTGTGTATAACACTGGCAGCGTAGTACAGAGGCTTTCCGACTAGGTCTCCGACTGATGCCATCGGTGTGCATGTAAAGATGACGTTCCCGAAGTACCCCTTTGGTAATGGAGGAGAAACCCTGCTCCTCCCGTCCGTCGCAATGTACAGCTTTGTCTCCTGTCGAGGGGGCAGCCCCCGAGCCTTACACATGCACCTCCATATGTGTCCCGACAGCATCTCGTAGCTGCTGTACGTCGTGTTTGTCTCCCTGTCCGTCGCCTGACTCTTAAGCTCCTGCAGCTGCTCCCTGGTGAACTTGAATATTCCCACTGCAATCCCCTGGGAATTCGGTTTACCGTTCGGGACTCCGTTCCCGATGTGCTCCTCCAGTAGCGGAGGGGGAGGCTGGTACTCTACATGGGGAAACTTAGGGGACGGCGGCTGACGTGCTTTCAACAGCGTCCTGTCTATGAACGGTGTCACCTTTAGATCCTCACCCCGAGACATTGCTGCCCATGTGTTTATGAAGTGAATCCCCGACATCCCATCCGCCACGTGGTGCTCCATCCCACTCCCAATGATGCTCCCCCACACTTGAACAGTGTCACCTACACACATACACATATACACACACATTACCAGCTATATATGTATATGGTAATAAATGGTTAAAGTAACTAAAAAGATCACAAAGCTACCTAAAATGCTAATTAGCAGTTAACTTAAGCGGTCAACATCTGAACAAAGTCACCTAAAATATAATATATATATATATATATATATATATATATTTATATATATGAATATATAATATCACACACACACACAACACCTGTGTGTGTTAGCAGCTATAGACATGGTATTAAAAGGTTAAGTAAGAATGCCAACTAGCAGTTAACTTCAGAACACCTGTATATTATTTACTAATCAAAACGTGATATGCAAACACCCACACCACACATATCCAACCACAGAAATTATCACACACGTTAGCTAACTAGCAGTTAACCTATAATATCACACACATACACGCCCCTAGTTAAAGTTAAAAGGTCAACACCTGTATATTATTTACTAATGAAACAAAAGATAAAAAGAACACAGCCTGTGAATACGATATGCAAACACCACACACACATCCAGATGTTAAGCATTTAATACCACATAACAAAATTTAAAAAAAAAAAAAAACATACACACCTGAAGAACAAGCAATGGAAAGAGGAGATATCTTGGGAGTAATCCACTGGGGGAATGAGCTTCTGAAAGGACGGATCTGGCGCAAAATCCTTTGCATATTCCCCATAGTCGCGTCTGCTTCTGCCTCCACAAGGAGCACACCCTCCCCATTACAGTCGATCTCGAACCTCCCATTGTGATCCTTGTTGAGCCTCCGGCCATGGGATAAAATGGACCAGTGCCTTGCCCAGAGCTTCCCGTAGAATCCCCGCATTGAAGTAATCCACCTGGTTCTGCCCCCCCACCGGCCTGTAGAAGTACACACTCGCTGTGTGTATCCTTGGAATGACGAGATCTACATTGGAGTTCCACAAGACTCTCCTTGGTGTCTCCTCAGCAGGCTTAACCATGGTTTCCCTCACGATGCTTATCTCCATTCTCCTGTAAAATCCCATCAAACAATGCTTAAGATGTGTGCTAAGCTTACCTGCACTCCAAGATGGGATATGGGGAATAAGGGGAAGGACTTATTAAAGAATAAAGAACAAACCCCTGGACGTACCTAACGCGTTTCGGCGTATTTAAGAGCTGTATTGGCGCTCATGTTGTTTGTTAAGGCGATCTCAACTATGCGTCTTGTTGCCACGTGGCCAGTCGCACTTAAGCGGAATATTCCACACCTACTCACCTACCCCATTCGCCCCTCTTGTTTGGTGAGAAATTTCTGCCACACACCGTGCCGAACGCTCTAGTATATATATGTGTGTGTGCGTGTGTATTAATATATGTACATATTCTGTTCAATACATTCTTCAAAGCATTCATCTAGCTGTGCATGTGTACTATATATAAAATATTCTAATTGACATTATAAAATATATAGAATTTGATAATGACTGTTACACCTTGACACACACATGTTTAATGTGTGTGTGTGTTCGTTCATATATTAATTAACATACAACTTATGTATATAATCTTCGAGCATGTGATGCATGTGTAATGATATACATTAACCTATATATATCCACGGAGAGAACATCATACATATATACTTTGATAATGACTATACTATGTATGTGTAATCTTTGATCATGTAATCTATGTGTGTAATGAACCTTCTAATGGAGTTTAAAAGATTTATATATATCCACATGAAAGATCATCGTACATAAAACTTTGATAATGACTGTTATTATTAATGTTATTATTGTTATGTCTACGGCACACCAAACGCACCATCCATACATATACATGTAAGTGCGTGTGTGTATATATGACATTGTCAATGTCGGCTTACCTGTATTTGCATCTCTGTATGACGAAATCTAGATCTGTCATAGTTTAAAATTTGACATTTTATATTAAACAGTTAATTATATTTTATTACACATTAACAATATTCATCTTTTAACTTATTATCCATTCAATAATAATACGAAGTCCAACTCACATTTAAATATGTGCGTGTGCGTGTGTTATTACATAAAGTCAGCTTCAAAGTAATCCTTCTAACCAAACCTAGACTCTATCAAAAAGGTTATAGGATAAAGGAGTGTGTGTGTGTGTGTGTCTCTCTCTCTCTCTCTCTCTCTCTCTCTCTCTCTAAGCGGGTGTGTGGAAGCGCATACATATCCACACTACATATTTGACATACATATCTACTCTAAACATGAACGTGTGTGTGTGTGTGTGCGTGTGTGTGTGTGAGAGAGAGAGAGTGCGTGTTCCACACACACACACACAAACCTTTTGTAAATATGGAACTCAACTGTGTTGGTCATCCCAAGCGTGCTAAACCCAGACAGAGCCGTAAAACAGAAACAGCGTCGTCCTCATTACCATAAATGATATGCATGTTAAACTCCTCAAACTGTGTGTATATAATTAATAGTTCATTATGTATATGTGAACGAACTCAAGCATACATAAATATGCTTATGTGCTTAATTGTATATATCATTGATTTACACGTATGTACATACACCTTAACATGCATAGCGTTTGGCAAATGTGTAGAGAAGATAGAGAATACATCTCTCTCTCTCTACACACGCACACGCACACACACGCACAACACACGCACGCACGCACGCAGTAATTCCGTGTTAGACATTGATGTTGGAAATATAGACTATCAAGAACAAGGAAGAAACGAAAGGAATGGTATCAAATCATATATATATTTATAAGGATGGTGTACAAAATCACAAAAAGAATGGTAATATATATATATGGGGAGAATAGTTAAACAACACAAGGGGTTAGAGACTAATTAACCATATAGTGTACGTACCATTATATGTATTAAGAATATTCCCTTATTGGCCCCGTTGTTGTAGTAAGCTGGGCGATGGTGAATTTGGTGGTCGAGGTGGGGTGACGGCGGCGGCGACTCTGGTAACGGTGGTGGTGAATGAAGTTCCTCGTCTCCTTGTCTAACGTGAGAGTAAACGCCGTCAGTTAACCGTGCAGAAGTACATTCTGGGTCCCTGTCGAAGTCCTCACTGTACAGTTAAACGAGTATATATCTACATAGTGCACACACGCACGCACATGTGTGTGTGTGTGTTATAATAGAGACCCTAACTTATGTTAAAACTAGTTAGACAGCTATATAGACATCTACATATATACAATACACACAACCACATGCGTATGCTGTTTAAAATCAACTAGCTAAGTGACTAAACGCTCCAACAATAACAACAAATCGACTTCTTAACAGGCCGTGCATACACAGTCGCCACATATTAGGGCCAGGGATAACTTAGGAGTTTGCATACACATAATGCAAACATATAGATACATTAATAACAAATGTATCCATCACACACCCACTCGCACGTACTCTCTCACACGCACACGCATGGAGTGCTTATGCACGTAACTGAGAAATGAATGTCAAAATGTGTACAAGTAATTAAGAAAAGAAGGTCAATTACCTGGCATATTCATCAACCGCCATCTCGTCCGTCGGATGGCGTTGCCGCCCTTCTAGTCTCGCAATAGCGTTATTCAATAAGGACTCTTCCATTATCTTCCTTTCCAGCCACAAACTTGCAACCTGCATGTCATTGTTGGTGTAATATAAATAGGCATATCCTGTGTACGATAACGGACATATATATAGACAACATGATGTATATTAGAATACATATATACTTACTTTAAGACACTGTTTGCGGTTCTCCGCTGGACCATCCGGAGGAGCCACGAGAAGCAGAAAGCGGGAGATACAAGCTTCAAGGAGAGGCGCGTATCCATCCGCTGAAATAACAAATATTGACCATTACACACACAGAGAGACGTATACGTATGCATTCTAATCTCAAACGTAAGTATACATATCATCAGTCCGGATTATGCTTATGCTGGTTCATGGAGTAAGGTCCCCTCTCACGTGACGTGCGGAAGTAAAGAAATAGCTCGTTTTCATTCTGGGAGGGAGCTCAGCTCCCGCTCTTTAGTGACATGCGTAGAGCCCGAATGCTTGTGACATACACAGAGGATATGAGACATACACAAACATACGTAGAGTATATGGCCGAAAGTCAACCATCGAAATTATAGACACACAATACGTACTTCTGTGATGGTTTTGCTGCGTCATAGAGTCCACCAGGAAGAGCAAGGCAAGTCGCTTCTTATGAACTTGTTCATTCTTCAATTTGTTCATGATTACGTCCATAACCTGCAAAGTATGACGAAATAACTTCATTAAACACGCTGCATGTGTGTGTGGGTGTCTCTGGGAATGTACTAACCTTTTTCGCAAAGCCCTTGTTTGCACACTCCATAGCAACACGGGTAGCTCTAGAAATACACTCTCTTGTTGTCGTTAAAGTCTCCAACATGCCTTGAAAGGCTTCCATCTTGTCCCTATTGCTGTTAGGCGAGACGTGGTTTTCACCTGCATTAAAATGAACGTAGAATTAATAACATTATATATATGCAATTATATGATACAAATATATGGATATATTTACCCTTTCGAAGCTGGTCGGGACGCATAAATACTGCTGAATCGCCTGCGGACAATTTCCGGGCTTGAGCGGCGACTCCCAAAAACTGTGAAATATTCCATAAACATATATACCGGCACACAAGCACATCTATATATGTTCTATATGTATTTGTATTGCATAAACCTTCAAAGAGGTTGAAATAGCTTCATCCTTTGATGCTGACCTCTGCTTCAGCTGCTTTGCTGCTTCATATCTGTCATTGATTACGATCTGTTAATATGAGAAAGAGAGAGAGAGTTTTGTATTTATATATAAGTGTTCTGTGTATAAACGCATGTTGCAAAGGTCCATACCCACACCCACACCCACACACGCGCGCGTGATAACAATAACCCTTAAAGGACTTACGCCTCACGAATTTTGTTCGTCTCAGCTTTATCAGGAGCAGGATCTGGAGAAGCCACCTTCTTCTTTGTAACTGCTTTATGTGTTTCCCCTTCACGAAACCTTTGCCGCTTTAGTGGAGGCAGGTTCTCGTCCTTCATGTGTTTGCTCTTCAGGTCTGCATTGTTAGTACACACTTAGCATAAGCCCTCTCACGTATACACACATACGTGTATGTACACTACATACATACTCATACACGGACGTCTATATCACATATGGCCAATACATACAGATGCGAACCATATGTATTTGCATAAGAAAGCAAGCTTCCTTCTTTAAGTTAGTGAAACTCATAATTCACACACACACACACACACGGCATACGCGTATGAACTTACCATCATCACTGCTAGGCTTACGCTTCTTCTCCACAACAGCTTCATCAGAGTTGGAGTGTTTTAGCTTTTTATCTGCTTCAAGCTTCTCTACATGCGTATCCCAACCATCTTCTTTGCCAGATAACCTGCAGTGTTCAATCGCTTATGTATACAGCGTGTATAGACATGTACATCTTACTTGGAACACAAATATAGAAAGAGACATGTATATATGTAAATGTAGCTATAATATATATGAATCACGTAGCTGATTTCAATATATAGAATTATTAGCTCTATATACAAAGCTAAAGATAAGATATAACAACAAACAAAGACAACACCATAACAGACGCAACCTTTCTAGTGCTTTTTCCGTGTTTCCAGATATTCTCGACTCTCCTTGGTGCTCCTCAATAGACAACCTATAAAGTTCAAACCTTGACAGGCGTACATCTCATAATGTACATGAATATACACATACATGTATGTATCGGATCACACGCACATACCTCTTTAATGGCGTGTCTTCCATTTCCGTTTCCTCCAACATCATCGTATCACTTCCATCTTCCTTTGTAAATATCCTACAAAAACTCAGCGTTAGTAACCAATTACACGCACCGCCTACACACACATACCTCTCTAATGGCTTCTCTTCCTGTTCAGTTTTCTCAGAGATCATCATATCGCCTCCATCTTCCTTCGTAGGTAACCTACAAAATCAACGTTATTAGCCAATTACACACACCAGCATATACACACAAATGCACCTCTCTAATAGCTTCTCTTCTTTTTCCAACATCCTCGTATCTGCTCCATCCTCCTTTGGAGATATCCTAGAAAAATCAACGTTAACAGCCTACACATACACCCATACAAACACATACCTCTCTAATGGCTTCCCTTCCTTTTCTGCTCCCTCTTCCTTGGTAGATATCCTACGAAAATCAATGCTAATAGCCAATTACGCACTTACACATACACACATACCTCTCTAATGGCTTCTCTTCCTTCTCCGTTTCCTCAGACACATATTCCGTCGTAGATACCCTACATATAACAAGCAATATGTGGCTTTGCAACAGTAAACACCCGAGCGTACAGACACAAACCTCTCTTCAGGCTTTTCCTTCTCGTCCTTTGTTATTTTGAGACCCTTTTTCCTTCTCTCAAACGTTCTGAAAACTCTGGCCTCCAAAACTTCTGTATCCACAGCTACCATCTCTTCTTTACGACCTGTATCCATTAGAAGGTATGTGTACATAAATATACATATCAGATACAATATACACATATAGCTGTGTGTAATATCTGACCTTCAGACGATCCCTCTGTCTCAGCAGTAAGTGTCTCGATCAAGCACGCGGTATTTGCAAAATCAACCAGCACAGTCGCTGCTTCATCGTTTGTATTCTCTTCATTATTTCCTTCGGCTAGTTTTCCTGCTCCAAGAAAATAATCCCAGAAAATAAATAATATATATCTGTGTTTGTGCGTGTACGTATGTATTTGTGTGTATGAGATTTACCGGCTTCTTCACGATCAATTTCTTCGGTTAGCTCCTCTTGCTTAGTCTCCTCGCCTGCTAGGAAAACCATCACTGAGTCATGAGGAAAAATGTACTATACATGCTCTCTCTCTCTCTTAATTCGAAAGATTTAAAGATATAAAATACACACACACACACACACAAGCTGGCTTTACCGTCTTCAAGAACATCGTCTTCACGATTACCTTCTGCAGAAGAAAGAATAGTAGTATAATTATAACAAAACTCATCATATATACTAATCTATACCAAACACGAAATTATATACTACAATAAATCATTAACTTACCAGCTCCATCACATTTCTGTTCTGTTCCATCCTCCGCTGCAATTAAAAAGAAAAGATCTATGAACATCTCACTCCCTCACATCTCTCTCTCACACACGCGCGCAAAGTACCTTGGGCCGACGGTTCGCTAGTAAATTTCACATTTTTGACCGTAAGCTTGTCACTGAACTCGCAAATCTCCTTCACGGCAACTCTGTAAGAAGTGTGGGATGGGCCTTTCACGCAGCTTCTAGCCTTTTTCTCCACTATAGCCCTCACTTCAGGCGTGAATTCGGAAAGCTCAGTTTGCGAAACATAACCACTGCGAAAGTAAACAATAAAACGAGTTGCGAATTAATATGTGATATAGACAATGTTATAATACCTACATGCTTGTGCCCACACACACACACACACACACAAGACTTACTAGTCCTTGGTTCCGAAATACTGCACGAAAACCTTAGCTGTTCTAGGACACATCTTTGCGTTCTCCGGAGTGTCCACCTATACAAGAACATTAGGAGAAAGAGACTTAGGATCAAAGAGATACACTCCAAAAAAGAAAAACATACGCGTACAAAAACAAAGTAAATACTAAAAGTGAACAGAATTTCGTAAGCCCCAGAACCTAAGTACATGAAACAACCGAACACTATACAAGAACAAAACAAGGACCCTTTTCCGACAGCAGAAAGAAAACCCAGAAAGAGATTCACAACCAACAAACAGAATTCCTAAATCCGGACCCAGGGAAATTAACCGAGAAACTATAGAAATTGTTAGGAAACAACCAAAATGGGGGTAAGAAACACCTCATTCTAGTTGCGTAGAACACGGAAACCATGAAAAGCACAAAATTACACAGATTATCGGATCAAAATCTAAATGCGGATAGTAAAACACTTACTGAAGCTAAATACATACGGATTTTCACACAGAAAGCGGCGAAATCCAAAACGCGAGTATACGGAAGGGAAAACAAAATCAACTGATTCAAGCTGAAAAAACATGAATTCTATGGATTTTCACTGAGAAGAAGCGAAATCGAGGGCGAAATCTAGAATGCGGGATGAAAAACACACAAACCTTGGCCGGCCATGCTGGATATCCCTTCACTTTAGCAAGAACAAGGTCGCCAACTTTCCAAATCCTATGATCGCCACACAGCGCCACACCCTTGGCCGATTTCTTGCGCCCTGGCGCCATGGCCCCTCACAATCGCTACAACAATCCGACAATCATAAAAAACCCTATCGTATGCCCTAGCTTTGTGATACCCTGTTTTCTGGGTACCCTGTTTTAGGGTTCTTGCGTTTCTTTATATTAACACCCGAAAGTATATCCTCGCATTTACCATATAGTGAGACAATTCCATGCATAGCGTTGATCTAATATTATATTAATATAACAAATAATAATTTTTTTTTAATGTGGTTAAATAAGTATTTATAGATATATTCACATTTAAGATCATATAGTGCAGGGAACATCATTATAAAACATAATATATATAGTGTGTATGTACGTGTATGTGTGTATGAACATGCACTACAAAGAAATGAGAGATTTGTCTTACTCATTTTTTATTTAAAATTTAGGGTTTTGACTGTCGTTCTGCTTTAATGTTTATTCAAAAGTCGTTATTAAAATTTAGATACTAATTAATTAAATAATATAAAAAATGCAACATAAATTTGATTCCCTAATTTTTATTACAAAAATTTGTATTGTTATATGCATAGCTTCTAAATCAATTATAAATATTTTAATAAGTATATATATATATATATATATATATATATATATATAGACACACACACACACATTAAATCGTATTATACATCAATTAGTATCTTAAAATTTTAAAATTATTTTTTAATTTAATGACAAAGAGGTTGGCCCAGAAAGAACGTAAGTACATCTGATTTTCTTTAAGAAAATATATAGTTTTTCTTCTCTAAGAAATGTCGTTTGTAAACAGATATACTTAATTTGTAAAACATTTATCTCAGAAATATTAAATCTCTACTACTATGCATATTACTACTTACTGGATATAGATTAATAATTTATATACTTAAATAATATATACAACTACTGTTACAAAATTTGTAACATATAATATGTTAATATAATGAGTCTATATTGAATATTATGATATTTTAATTAAGTTACATAGCATGAATAATTTATTACCATAATGAGTAATTATCATTATGGTAAACCAAACATTTCAATTAATAATATTTTAAAATGTATTAAAAATACAAAATTGTTGCATAATTTGTTTCATTTAATACCTTTAAAGGTTTTTTTTACTATAGTTAATTTAGGTGATTTTGTAAGTTTTTATGGATGTTTTAATTTCTTTGTAATAAATTTAATAAAATACATATAAATCATAAAATTATTGATATATTTTGGAGGAACATATGCATTATCAGTAAATAAAATGAACTTGAAGGCCCACTTTTATAAAATGAGTTGTTTGTTTTGTTAGTTAAAGTTACATAAACTAATAAATTTAACTGATGTTAATTTATTAACAACTCAATCAGATATTAATATTTCCTAGTTTTTTTTATATAAGTTTTCCTTTGTGTGAAATAACTTTAAAAATTAGTATTTCAAAATATGCAATAATTAGGAAGTTTAAACCTAAGCAAGGTAATTTAATTAATTAAGATTAGGGTAAATAAACCAATAAAACAATTAAGCAAGCATTACCAAAGTCAGACTTCAATACACACTTTCAACTCGAACTAGTATTCAGTTTGGAGCTTAAACACTAAACTCTTCGACATTGAACTCTAGACATTATTATTTGGACATTGTAACTCTTGGACACTACTACTCAAACACCAAACTGCTTGTCAAACTTTTCATACATACTTCAGCTAGACTATGAACCTATTTGGATTCATCTTCGCTATCGATACTTTCCACATGTTTAGATTACAAGCCTATCTAATAATATATACATATACATGAATGTGACAAGCATGTACTTTACTTTATGCTATAATGTTTGCTCATATATGGTGTTATGCTATATGCAATGTTACTTTTTTTATGCTTACTAATAGACCACATTCAATGCAAAATTGACACTCTTTTATAATTTGTAAAATAAAGAGATGTTTATGTGCATTTGGGTTCATTATAATAATATGAATAATGTCTATGTGGATGAAACATGTATACATACATTGTCAAAGTTCTAACCCAAAGAATCAACATGTGGCTGCCAAGTGGCCATTCAGCATTAACACCACGTGTGAGTAACGCTAATATGCATGCAGCCCAAACATGCATGAAACTTAAGGTTAACCTTCAGTCTACTATCTTTTGAACCCTAGAAGATAATTTGAGTAGACTAAAGGTTTTGCCCTAGGTAAGCTCATGCCCTAACTTTACTAAGGAGATGTATTTCACACATACCCCATGACAAAGCTAAGCATTGTTACTTACCCCATAAGGTATCACCCTCACTTGACCCCTCTAGGGTGATAAGAATCACAACTAACCTTAAGTATTTGAGTTGCCAAGTCATGCCCTAGACCTAGGATTAGTACTTAATGAGGACATGAGCGTGTGTTGTAGGTGGGTACAAGCATTATATTAAGCAAACTCCCAAGGTTAGGTTTGGACAACTCCAAGCTCATGACCATGCAAGTGCCTAGCCAAGTGTGCTAACTAGCACACACAATTAGAAGACCTAATTTCCCTTGAATGAATGTCTAAGGCTTAGCACCTTAATGCGAGCATAACACACCTGCTTGCTAAAGTATCTAACTCTTCATGTTAACCCATGACACAACCTCAAAGGGCATGTCTTGGATGTTATATTGTGTGTCATTTAACTTAATGTTACATGTTTATGTGACATTGTTTCCCAAGATATAGATTATCTCGCCATAGCCCTTCAAACTCAAGAGTTATATATGGTGTCATGAATGTGATTTGCAAATGTCAACCTTAAAACCCTTCTTGATGAACCTTAAAAAACATGGTAAAGAGAACATGTCAGTTAAGATTTCACGCCCATTATTAGACAAGGACACGGATGTGCCCTTCTTAATTACGAGTGCTGTTCTTATATTAACGTGCAGAAGGAGGCTAGAGACATGCCTTAACCTTTGACCGTCGAAACGTGTACTCCGATAAGACCTCCTAAATGTGGATTCGCTAATGATAAGGGTTGGATATAATATGGGTTGTCCCTTGATGACACAAGCTAAAGCTTGCATCAATAAAAGAATAATGAGTTAATCATGAACCCAAGAACTTATACGACTACCCTATCTAAGTTATGTGATGAAGCCCCTCCTTTCTTGTTTTCCTGTTTGAGTAAGTGGGTTAGCATAGAGTGCCAACCTTTAATGTTTCATACCTGACTCTAGGCTATCTCTATCTCTTAATCCTACCTAGGGGGCTTAGGGTGAGGGGTTAGGCAACCCTATGGGTGTTTCTAACCCATATCGACATGTCGAATTTGCCAGAGTCAACTAGAAAAGTTTATAGGGACCTAATCAAAACATAAAAACTAGGGGAAGAGTTTTTTAAAAGGTAAGTGCTACATTTGTTTAGAGCTTTTAAAGGTATTTAGTGACAAATGGCAAGATTACTCTTAAACATCTAAGCAGGACTGTTTTAAGGTTTATGACATATAGTAATAATAAACTTCAAAGAAAAAGAAAAATATAGTAAAAACTATGATATTTTCTCCGCTTTTGAAAATGTCAATGTTTTTATTGACAGATAAACTCTAGCTTCAAGACTAGATAATATTTTTAAAAAATTAACCAAAATTAAGATATCACTCTACGTGGAGTAAACAATAAATTCACATAATTTTTATTACCCCTCTTGCATTACGCAAAGCCAAGTACTTTAAAACCGTCATTCACTGAGTCATAACCTCAGCTGCCAGAGGCACTACATGTGACATGAAGTCACCTGAAACCTTTACATGTCTGCAAAATCTATCATCCAAACGTAGACAACATAACGGTTAATTTCTTTACTTAATTAAAATTTTATTTGAAGGCTTTTAGTTAATGTTGATTGTTGGCTCCTAAGTTAATAAAAAATAAAACTTTACTTTATTCCATAGCACATCTTAAATGCTTAACCCAAGATTTTCCACATTTTCACTTAACAAAGTATTCTCATTGCCTCCCTCAGTGTTTTAGCAAATTCACAACTCCTTCAAAAGGGTTTGTTATCATACCTGCCCGCACTTGTCATAAGTCCCCCTACTTTCTCCTAGGTTAGTGTATAGCTACGTCAAACAAAGTGTGAGACTTATATTGAAATCACTGAGTTTTTTTTCATTAACTAACTCATATCGATATGTGAATTTGGTCAGAGGTGATCATATAGCCGCATGGCTATACACATGCATATGAGACATAAAAACTAGCTCCTTCACGATGTTACCAAAAGCTTTATCCTATAGGGAATGAAACTAGTTCGTCTTCCAATATTAAGTGCCATAGCACTATCCCTCATTTGTACTCTTTTGAATTTAGGAACAACATAAGAGAATACTTTCCTGAATGCTTTACATCCTATGGAACAATTTGTACAACTGATGTGACTTATATTTAGTGCCCCAATCAGCGATCTTAGATATTATGTGTCTCAATTAACACATTTCTATTGTACTCATTCCCTAAAGAGCACAACATATTAAATGTCATTTTATAATTTCTAACTTTTTATCTCAGTAAGTTTAAAATACTAAATTTCATAACTAAGTTTTCACAATAAAAGTCTCCCTGAACTCGTAATATTGCACGTCTTGTAACATTATATATATTTTCAACTCTCAAACTGATTATGTAAATGTATAACATCTCCATTAATTTGAATAATTAGTGTTTGATAAGCACCTTTAAACTAATTTTTATTCCATAAATAGTTGCATTCTCTATATTAATGCATTCAAGCTAATAATCATCATCTAACTTTTTAATTCCAAGTTTATTGACAAGTTCTTACATTAGCGAATATGATTATTTAATCATATCAATTTATCGAAATGCTAGGATTGTACTCTGGATATAAACTTAGTTGATACCATCGAACTTCAATTTTTAAGATGGGAATATAATGTTACTTTAGTATTTTGTGGAATTGTTTACGAACTAAGAAGAAATATGAATTAGTGTTTGGTTTATCTAATTGATTTATTAAGATATCAACTTCTACAATAATATTATTATGACACTGAAACACCATATTAACTTCATGTTTTAATTATATCTCATAAGTAAATTAAATTTCCCAAATATGAGTAAGATATTTAAGTCAATAAGTTGAACTAAAATACACCACTCATTTTGGACATTTAGTAGTTTCACAAAGTACTACATTGCTTCCCAAACAATGTATTAAAAAATTCTTTTTCATTCTCAACTAACTTGAAAAAGTGTTTCAAGTTATAACACTAAGGTATTACCTTACCAAAGTGTCAAACTTAAATCCGTTTAAGTCTTAATATCCCAAAAGTATGTGGTACATGCACTTCCAGTTATAATATTGAGTGCTTTTGTTTCAGTATTCATTAAATATTATATCATACTTTACTAAATCATTTATAACTAATCTTAAATAGACAATCACAAATACTTCTAAATTTTAAAGTATAAATATCGAGGTGATATGAAAACTCATATTATCAAAATGGATATTGTACCATACGCTACGTTCTTCTGGATTACGACCATCAAGAAGGAAAACCATCTTTTAGGAACATTATTAAATTTTGAGTCAAGAAAAATTTCATTTTTCTTTTGATATTTCAAAAAATTAAAGATACATATTTTGTACGTTCTTTGAGTGTTCACATTCACAACCATGATGCCCAATTAAGAAACCAGCTTCTTGAAGAGCCATACTCAACTCCAAAATGAAATTGATATTGAAAACTAACATCAACTTCTAAACCCACTAGATACTGACTTGTTTAAGAAGGTACATGCACTTAAACCTCCAATAAATACCCAACTATTTCTTGGCTCATCAACAATTCCCAACATAGTTTCCTTACTTAATTAATAAGCAAACTGAAAACCTCAAATCATGCTCTTATTAATCAAGGAATCACCCTTATACAAGAGCTTAAACTAATTGATCCTCATAGTGAAAATAATGTTATAAATTTTAAACTTAAAGTGTTAGTAATGAAATGCACAAGTGTGCACCGAACACCTTCACTATGCAAGTCCTCCTATACTTAATAAATAAATAAAGTAAAAGTATGTTTCCAACATTTTTGTTTTTAATATATCATGCCATCTACCCTAAAACTGCACCAATATGAATGCAATATTAAATCTTTATTTTGTGTTTGTCACAAGCTATTATCCCAAGTCTTCATCATGATTTAACTCTATAATTTAATTAGTTGAGCTATTTAACTTGAACACAAAGTGCGCACTTACAAGTAATTAAGATTTCATGTTATACTTGTCCAAATCAAGTGACTTGAACTTAGTAATACAATTAACGTAATATCATTTGCAATTGAAATACTGTAATATTTCAACTACATTGCCAACTTCAAATAAGCTCATTAACATATTCATTAAATTTTAATATTCGGTTTTCTATCATATCATAAGTCCAACATCATAACTTACTCCTTGAGTTACACTCTTGAAAACATGCAATGTAGTGAAAAATCATTTTGCAATTTATGTTAAAATATAATATTCATTCTTATGTTTGAATATGCCCCTTTTTTCGAAGTAAAAAATGCACATTTGAACATAAGTCTTTTCCCGTTTGAACACCATTACTAAAATCAACATTGAATCTTGAACTAAGCCAAAACTCAATGTACACCGTTACATTTTTAAATCATGTATTATTCTAATTTCATATATCTTAAAGAAAAAGAAAATTTTTCAATAATATATTAACATAGCATATTACATGATTTACTTTGTTTGTAAGCCAGCACAAACTAACTTGCTATGTTTATAGAAATGTATGATAAACTAACATGTGCCAAGGTAAGGTAAAGTAACTAGGACATCCATAATGTAAAGTAGCTTGGCAACCACAATATAAAGTAACCTAGCATGCAAGTGCTACCTTTGACATTAGAGCCCATTATCCACACCCACTTACAAAACAGGTGTTATTTGAAGAGTTATAAATCTCATAACCAACTCTTTACACAGAATTCATGTGTTAACCAAAAGTGATAAAGTACTTTAAGAACTTTACTAACCATAGAAAATATGCTTCGATACTAATTGTTAAAGTTTTAACCTAAAGGGCCGGCCATTCAGGGACTTAGGGTTGGACCTTAATTATCATGCATGTTTGGGCATTTGAGTCAGACTCTCAGAGTCATCTTAAAAGACTTAGCATTGCTCACACAAGGTATTGATGCTTAGAATGACTATCCCTGAACCTAAAGGATAATACAACCCCTTTAGGGTAACAAGGGGTATCCTAAATCACAACTAACCCTTAAGGGTTTGAGTGGCCAAG
Source organism: Selaginella tamariscina (assembly GCA_003024785.1). Taxonomy (NCBI): domain Eukaryota; kingdom Viridiplantae; phylum Streptophyta; class Lycopodiopsida; order Selaginellales; family Selaginellaceae; genus Selaginella; species Selaginella tamariscina. Next base: position 354,747 of record PUQB01000122.1, read on the forward strand.
TCATACCCTACATCTAAGGTTAATTCTTAGTGAGAATACAAATGTGCTATAGGTGGACACGAGTGTTTTACTAAGCAAACTCCCTAATGTTAGGTTTGAACAACCTCAAGCTCATGACCACACAAGTGCCTCACAAAAAGGGCTTTTACTAATGAACTTTTGTTGTTCAACCCTTAATCATATTCACACTCATAAGGAAAACACCCCTAACCAAGTGTGCCAACTAACACACCTAGTTACAAGACTAATCTCCATTGAGTGAATGCTTACTTTTATTTTAGAATTGACTATTGTTACTTTTATTTTAGAGTTGACTAGACTTATTGAACTATATTGAAAAGCTTTGGGTGTAGAAAAAACATTGCTGCTTAGTGAACTTGGGTATCTAGTGATGGTTCAATTGAGTGTTGTTAAATATTTATAAAAAACTTTAGGTGAAGCTAGCACTTTTATTTAAAAAATTTTTACCCTTGTTTTTTGTGTCCAAGCTAGTTCTTAGCTAGTTTCGATGAGTTTGACATGTTAAATATGAGTAGAAACACCCCTAGGGTTGACCCCTAACCCCACATTCATGTTAGGGTTTAGGGGTCAATGCTCATTATATTAAACTCACCAACTATATTCTTATTGGGAATGAGATTTCATGCTAACTCACTTTATAAAATAGGAAAACGGGAGAGAGGGTGGGGGAGGCCTTTTTTATATATATTAAGTAGGATATGTAGAGAAAGTTCTTATATTCATAACTAAGCTCATTATTTTTCTACTTGTGCAAGCTAAGCTTGTGTTGTTAAAACACAACTCTCTATTGTGCCACCTTAAATTCCAGATTATAGGGGTACATATCACCTTTGGGTGGTCTACCCTTAACGTTGGCAAATCTGCACCTAAAAGGTCTTGTTGAAATACACATTCTAAAGGTCAGAGGTTGAGACATGTCTTTAATCTCCTCCTTCACACCACACAAAGAGTAGCACTTGTAGTTAAGCGAGCACATCCATATCCTTGTCCAATTGTGGCCATGGGATCTTGACTACCATGTTCTTTTTACCAGCCTCCTCTACATTAAGTTAAGAGCAGCACTTGTAACTAAGCATGGAACATGCGTGTCCTTGTCCAATTGTGGGTTAGTGATAAGTTCTCTTTACTATGTTCTTTAAGGTTTATTGAGAGGGGTTTTAAAATTGACATTTATGAACTACGTTTGTGGCACTATGTGTAACTCTTGAGTTTGAGGGGTTATGGCAATATAGCCCATTTTCTTAGGAAATAATGCTACATAAAAATGTGACACTAAGCTAAATGGCACAAGGTACAATGTTTAAGGCACGCCTTTTAGGGTTGTTTCATGAGCTTAATGCCAAGGAGTAGATACTCTAGGTATACTTGTGTTTGCATTAAGTGTTAAGCCTTGGGCATTTGCTCAAGGAATGTTATGTCTCATAACTAAATATGCTATTTACACATTTAGTTAGAGGGTGTTCTCCTTGGGATCTAGGGATTGAACAACCTAAGCTTGTTAGTAAGAATAAAATTGTGTATTTAACGTTATTCAAACCTAGCCTTAGGAAGTTTGCTTAGTAAAATACTTGTGTCCTCACTAAGTACTAACCCTAGGTCTAGGATATGACTTGGTCACTCAAACCCTTAAGGGTTATCATGGTCAGGGTACCCCTTATTACCCAAAAGGGTTGTACTCCCGAATGAGGGTGATTTTAAAAGAATAAGTGATAACACCTTAGCTTTATCATGGGGGTATGTGTGGGGCATGTCTCCTTGGTGGGTTAAGACATGAACAGGATCCTAAAGTTTACTCGAGTTATTCTTTGGGGATCGGGGGTAGTCATTCTAAGGAATTTAGGGTAGAACCCTAAGTTTCATGCATGTTTGGGCATTTGAGTCAGACTCTCAGGTTGTCTTGGAAGACTTAGTGTTTTTCACACAAGGTCGACATCAGATGGCCACTTGGCAACCACGTGTTGACCCTTTGGGTTAAAACTCTAACACTCAAGGATTAGCACACTAATAAAAAGGGCAAGCATGCCTAATTGCTAGAGTATCCAACCCCTCAATGTCAACCCATGACACAATCCCAAAGGGTGTATCTTGGGTGTTGTAGTGTGTGTCATCTAGCTTAGTGTCTTATGTTTATGTAACATTGTTTTCCAAGATGTGGTTATCTTGCCATAACCCCAAACTCAAGAGTTACACATGGTGCCTCGAATGTGACTCACATATGTCAACCCTAGAACCCTCTCAATGAACCTTAAAGACCTAAGATCCCACGCCCACAATTGGACAAGGACACACATGTTCCATGCTTAATACAAGTGCTGCTCTTAACTTAACGTGGAGGAGGCTGAAAACATGCCTCAACCTTTGACCATTGGAACATGTAGTCCAACAAGACCTCACAGGCGTGGATTTACCAGCAATAAGGGTTAACAATCCTTAGGGTGTGACCGACACAATATGGGTTGTGCCTTGACAACACAAGTTAAAACTTGCATTGGTAGGAGAATAACAAGCTTAGTCATGAACCCATGAACTCTCTTTATGACTACCCTACCTAAGTTATGTGACGAAGCCCCTACCCCCTCCCCCTCCCTTATTTTCCTATTTGAATAAGTGGGATGGCACAAAGTGTCAACCCTTAATGTTTCATACTTGACTCTAGTCTATCTCTATCTCCTAAACCCTACCTAGGGGGTTTAGGGCAACCCTATGGGTGTTCCTAACCCATACCAACACACTAAATTTACTAGAGTCAACTAAAAAATCTCACATGGATATAATTGGGACATAAAAATCAGGGAAAGAGTTTTTTAAAAGGTAAGTGCTATCTTTACTTAGAGTTTTTCAATGTATCTAGTGACTATCGGCTGGACTGCCTCTAAACACCTAAGTGCACTAAAGAGGATTATTTTTCACTACATCTAGGCTTCGTCACATAATTTAGTCCATAACAATAGTCAACTCCAAAGTAAAATTAAATGCCATAGTAGAAACTATAACATACATCCATATGCTTACTTATAATCATTATTTAGGCATGAGCGTCAAGTATTTTCTAGGCCATCTAGTGATGTGCTTGAATCCTCCCACTTGATATCACCCAAGTATTAACAATCGTTTTTAAACAAGAAAATCATTATATGTAATACATGGCTAATACGTTAACTTAAATTAAACACATGTAGATGGCATATATGTCACATATATATACAATATATTATGAATGTAGTCACATATACACAGTTAAACAATATTTTAATACAAACATATGACCACATACTTCCTCCTTAAACATTGATATTGAACAAATTATGAATATAACCACCTTCAAACTAAAATCGTCATGATAAGTCAGAATGGGAATATAAAATAAATTACTAATTAATTATTAAGCACTAATTATTAGTAAATTATTAAATTAAATTCATAATTAGGTGTTAGTTATTAACTAATATTTAACTAATTATATTCGATGTTAATTAAATATGTTTTAACATCATAAAATGTCAAAGCGGACTTAGAAAACTTTCGAAAATGCAATTGATACCAAAGAATATTTTTTTATAAAAATACTAAGAATGTTATATAATATTTGAAGAATGTTCCTAAACCTTAAACTTGTCATGGAGTTGAACATACGTGTAGAAAACATATATATACAGCAGTTATATACAAAAATCCTCATACACTAATATTTTTTCCACATGTTTATGTGAATTTCAACATAGTCATCATTTGATCACCAAAGCAATCATTGTATCTTCTACACAAGCTCTTTATGCCTTTATATCTCGTTATCAACCTTGATGTTCAACATGCACAAGAATCCCTTCATGTCATATAAGTCATCACCTAATGTGTTGACAAAGTTAAGTGACAAGATTAAATGAAAAGAACTTATGTCTTTGTCACCATAAGTAAGTTGTAACTTGGGTATGTATTCTCCTTTGTCATTGTAAGTTGTAACTTAGGCACCTCTTCTCCTTTGTCGTAAAGAATAGTTTATGACTTGGGCACATGATCTCCTTTGAAGGTTTAAGGGGATTAATTCCGCCAAATAATAATCTCCATGCATGGGACACTACAACATCATCGAAGTGACACCCTTTTCGATTGTATCCTCCTCTTGCTTGATAGTTAGCACTCTTTGGAAAAGGAGACATATGTGTAGTAGTGGGATATCCTTGTCTAGGTGCGGTGTCAATAGCAAACAACAATGTGGTTAGAACAAAATTGGAGTAATATGTCTGGTGTTTTCTAATTTCCATTTGAAATATTAAAAAACATGTATGTTTATTTGGGCATAGGGCAAGCAGTGATATATGCCGTAGTAAAAAAATGCTACAGATTAGTAATTAAACTAGATTAATAATTAGTAAACTTAAACATTTCCATAGCATTTTTCGACTACGGATTTAATCATTGAGGGCAAGTACATTATTCTAGTTTTGAGGCATGTGCATGAAAGTAAGTTTTGGCGTAGAGTATGTAGTGTCAAACCTAATTGGACATATGACTGATAACATGATTCATGAGAAGGCTATGCATTTCATTTCACAATTGGGGTTCTTAAAGACAACAATCCTAGTTGAGTAATGACAAAACCAAAAGCTATGGGGAGGCATTGGCAAAACGGGCCATGCCTGCCAACTTGCCACTATGGGGATTTGAATTATTTATGTAGTTTCACGATGCATGGAAGCAGCTCTACAACAAGGGCATTTCACCTATTACATTCCCAATAAGATAAGAAATTCAAAGGTTAGAGAATTGAAAGTGTGGACGCCCTCAAAAAGATGGACATCATGTATGATGGTGATTTTCCCATTGGGATCAAGTTTAGTGACAAACCTCAATCATGCGATGTATGGACTTTGAAGGAGCATCTAAAGACAAAATTTGTAGAGTTAGGCGCATGCAAGGGATGGGTTGTAGGGCACATCATTTATGTTGGCATCCACAATGGACAACTACATGGTCAACACAGAAGAGGAGTAATATGTTTGTTATGTTTTAGCTTTTGATGTATATAATTTTTATTTGAAGTATTAACAAACATGGTTCAAACTCAGGTTCATCAACCCAAGTGCGTTCGCCAGGTGGATAATCGATCCAATCCACAAAATAGTGAAGCTGACCACGAACAAGTTTGAGTCAAGTTTGGTTGCTGCAATTCTTGACTCCAAACTTGTTCGTGGTCAAGAATTGCAGCAACCTCGAACAAGTTTGGAGTCAAGAATTGCAGCAACCTCAACTCAGGTTCACTAGCCCCAAGTGTGTTCGCCAGGTGGATAATCGATCCAGTCCACAAAATAGTGAAGCTGACCACGAACAAGTTTGGAGTCAAGTTTGGTTGCTGCAATTCTTGACTCCAAACTTGTTCATGGTCAAGAATTGCAGCAACCTCGAACAAGTTTGGAGTCAAGAATTGCAGCAACCTCGAACTCAGATTCACCAGCAACTGTAACTGGAGGAGGTGGTGGAAGAAGTCGGCCAGGTTCAGAAGGAACATGATAAGGCTCCAACAAAGAAACATGGAACACGGGATGGATCCGGATGGTTGGCAGAAGCTCGAGACAAAACGTCACATCAGAGAGTTTGTCGATGATGCGAAATGGCCCCAAGTGTTAATGGAACACGGGATGGATCCGGATGGTTGGCGGAAGCTCGAGACAAAACGTCACATCAGAGAGGAACGGGAACGATTAGCAGCTTGTTGTTGCAAATCCCGAACTCAGGTTCACTAGCAACTGTAACTGGAGGAGGTGGTGGAAGAAGTCGGCCAGGTTCAGAAGGAGCATGATAAGGCTCCAACAAAGAAACATGGAACACGAGATGGATCGAATGGTTGGCGGAAGCTCGAGACAAAACATCACATCAGAGAGTTTGTCGATGATGTGAAATGGCCCCAAGTGTTGATGGAACATGGGATGGATCCGGATGGTTGGCGGAAGCTCAAGACGAAATGTCACATTAGAGAGGAACGGGAACGATTAGCAGCTTGTTGTGCAAATCCCGAGCGCATTGAAGATGATGCTGCATTTTCTCATGGACCTGTCGGAGATGCTCAACACGATCATCGGCAGCAGTGGTGAGGCCAGGAACCACGGGCAAGCTGTAGGACCAACGAGGATGAACACCAGAGAACACGAAAATGGCGACACCCTATGGATGAGTGTGCCGTGTTGTTGTACGCAAACTCGGCAGCAGGAAGGAGATCGACCCAATCATCTTGCAGATGAGAAATGAAACACCAGAGATATTGTTCCAGAGTTTGAATTGTGCGCTCCGATTGTCCATTTGTTTCAGGATGAGTGCAGTAAACAGCTTCCGGTGATACGTAGCCAATCTAGGAATCTCCGCCAGAATGCCGAAGTGAACTGGGGACCTCGATTAGTGACAAGTTCATCAGGAAGACCATGAAGGCAGAACACCTCCCGGTACACCAGATCTACAGCATCAGGACCCGAACATGTCTTGTTGCAGGGAACAAAGTGCGCCATCTTAGAGAACCGATCAACAATGACTAGGATAGCATCAAACCCTCTAGAAGGCGGTAAATCCGTGAGGAAATCCATGTTGATGGATGACCATGGCTGCTGAGCAATAGGAAGAGGCTGTAGTAGTCCAACCGGTCGATGACGAGGAAGCTTTGTACGCTGGCACGTGTCACAAGATCGCACAAATCTCTCAACATACATGTGAAGCCGAGGCCACTAGAACACCCGTTGTACCAGCTTGATTGTCTTTCGAATGCCAAAATGTCCTGCAGCTGTGTTGTCATGGCAGTGTTGGACAGCTCGCAACCTCAGTTCTCCATCCGGACATAGATTTGGATGTGGTGGTACAGCAACCCATTGTGAAGATGGAAAGCAGCATAATCTCGTAGTTGTGACCTTGAAGACAATGGCTGAACTCGTCAAACATGTGCAAGGACATCATGAGCAAACTCATCTTAAGGGAGATTTTCTCGGATTAGATCCAAAAACAAGTGTCAACTGGAGCAGAAGAACGGGAAGCGCGTTCACCAACAACTGGTCGGAGCTCAGGATGATTTGTTCTTGTTGATCAAATCGGATTTCACCTGGTACTGGAGCTAGATAACTGCGACAAGATAAGGCATCTGCTTTGCCATTTAGATGACCGGGACGATGAAATAATCTCGTATCAAAACCGGGACAAAACTGTGCCCATCGCCTACGTCGATTGAGAACTCGTGCTATTGCCTAGTACTGGAGGTTCTTGTGATCACAATACACCTTAACCACATGCGGGGAACCTTCAAGGAATCTGCGCCACTCCTCAAAGGCATCGACGATCGCCAGCAGCTCTTTGTTGTAAACATCGTAGTTGATCTTAGGTGAAGTGAACTTGCGGGAATGGAAAGCAATGGGATGGAGAAGATGATTTGGACCTTCCTGGGACAACACTCCACCAATGGCAAAGTCAGAGGCATCAGCTTCCACGAAATATGGCTTCGCAGGGTCAGGATGGATAAGAACAGGTGCCGAGGTGAACGCCTTCTTTAAGAACTCGAACGCTCCTCAGCCTCAGAGGACCAGACAAATGGAAACATCCTTGTTAGTCAACTTCGTCAATGGCAATGCAATCTTGGAGAAATCCCGAACGAAACGTCGATAGAAGTTCGCAAACCCGAAGAAACATCGAACATCACGAACATTTGATGGTCTCTCCCACTCCAATACAGTCCGGACTTTTGCAGGATCCATGTGACACCTTCAGCTGAAATGATGTACCCCAGGACTCGACAGACTACTGACTGAAAGAGCACTTCTCCAACTTGGCAAACAAGTGGTGCTTCCGGAGCCTCTCCAAGACTAACCGTACATGCCGTTCGTGTTCTTCTCGAGTCTTGGAAAATATCAGGATGTCGTCTAGGTACATGATGACAAACAAATCCAAGAAGTCCCAAAAATATCGTTAGCCATGTGCTGGAACACAGCAGGTGCATTTGTCAGGCCGAACGGCATTACTACGTACTCGAAATGTCCGTAGCGTGTACGGAAAGCTGTTTTCCACTCGTCCCCTTCTCGAATTCGGATGAGATTGTACGCTCCTCTTAAATCGATCTTGTGAAGTACCGGGCACCAGAAAGACGTTCGAGCATGTCGGAGACGAGCGGGAGAGGATACTTGTTTGGAATGGTGACCTTATTCAGATCTCGGTAGTCCACCACGAGCCGGAGACTTCCATCCTTCTTGGAAACAAAGAATACTGGAGCACCAGCCGGTGATCGCGAATGACGGATAAATCCGGTGACAAGATTCTCCTCAATGTATTTCCTCAATGTCTCCAACTCTGTTGGTGAGAGACCGTAAATGGGACCGGAGGACGGCTGCTTACCCTCAACGAGATCGATAGGACAGTCGTACTCACGGTGCGGTGGCAAGGCAGAAGCTTTCTTTTTGTCGAAGACGTCTGCGAAATCGGCATACTGCTTTGGTAAGGCAGGAGGAACAGAAACATCCTTAGCAGAGCAGGGATAGACTTTGATCGCGAACACGGATGCTGGGTCATGTCGGCTATCTTTCTTGAACTGCTTCAAGGTGATATGCGAGACTCGAAGTGGAGGAGGAACTGGAACAGGATCGGAATCAAAGAGTGTGGCTGGAGTTGAAACAGCTGGGAAACTGTTCATGAAACGTTCTCTCCAACCAGGATCCACCAACTCGATCCACGGCAAACCAAGGATAATCGTAGAGTCTGGAATAGAAACAACACTGAAGGAGATGTTGCACACAGCACCGCAAGCAACGACCTCAACGAACTCCGTGTCATTTTTACCGCTCCAGATTTGATATCTCGTCCATCAACGACCCGTACAGAACCAGGAGTCTTCAAAGGATGTAGACGGATCCCGTGCTGACAGCAAAATTCTTGTCGATGAAATTTGCGTTCGCTCCGCTATCCACCAAAGCTTTACCAGAGAACTCCACCTCTGGTGTCTTCAGCTGCACCGGAACATGGAACGGCTTGCACACCTTCGTGGATGGAATGGATCCAAGATGAGGAAGGGAAGATGTTATGAGTGAAGAGCCTTGAGGAACATGAGTTGTTCCACGGCAATCCAGCCGGACGGCTCCTATTCGGGCTGGATCTTCTCGTTTCCCGGCAGCACAGCAAGGGCCACTTCACGAGCTTGTTTTGGACGTCGATGACAATTCTCCAACTTGTGGTACGGGTCCCCACAGTACAAACAAAGCTTGTACTGAATCCGCTTCTGACGTTCGGTTGGCAAAAGCTTGCCTCGGCGTGATCGCCCTAATTCCATCGGGGATGGTTCTACTGAGGAAGATGATGAATCAGCAGATGAGGGAACAGGGACTGCAGAAATGGAAGAAGACGGCACCAAGAAGAAAGAAGGATGCCGACGTTCTTGTTTCCGCTCGATCAACCGGTTGTCACAACGAATTGCCAACTCGATCATGCTGGTGAGGGTTTCCGGAACCGCAAAATTCAGCAACATGTCTTTGACCTCGTCCTGCAACCCCGACCGGAAAACCTCCTTGAGAGCACGATCTCCCCATGTGACATCACAAGCAAGAAGTTGAAACTTCGATGCGTACTCTGCTACCGACATACCCCCTTGGTGAAGCTGACGGAGTTTGGTGATGGCAGCACTCTCACGATCCACGTCACTGAACATCGCCGTGAACCGTTCCACAAACTCGTCAAAATTCCCAAGGATCGGATCATTGTTCTCCAGCAAGGCTGAGAACCATGAAAGAGCAGAACCAGAAAGCAGCGACCCGATCAATCCAACCTTAATGGGTTCTGTGCTGTAGCGCCTCGGCTGCATCACGATCCGCAGACGAACTTGATTGAGAAAACCTCGGAACTTCGATCGGGTACCATCGAACTTTTCGGGCATGCTGATCTTCGGCTCTGGAGAATTCGCACGCTGTCGGAGCTGATCATTCTCCAGGTGTAGTTGTTTGAGCTGCTGCTGGAGGGCAGCAACTTGCTCATGAAGAGCATGCTCGGACATGATGAGTCGAAGAAGAAAAATCAAAAAGAAAAAGAGAAGAAAATCAGAAAAGAAAAAGAAAAAAAAAAATCGAAAAGAAAATTGAAAAGAGAGAAAGAAAGAAAATGGGATCGATGACAAGCGGAAACAGAAGCTTGTCACTACCAGAATCATTCAAACTGTCACGACCTTGTGCAAAGGGCGAAACCTTTAGAACAAGGGTGGAACCTTGAAAGGAGGAGATTGTATTCAAGAAAGAAATGAATACAAAATGAAACACAAGGCCGAAGACTGGTGTTGAATGATTCTGAGAAACCTGGAACTGGAACCCTGTTTATATATCTGAGGTCCTGAGGATTGTATGGTCCACAACTGGTCTGGAATGTGTGATCCACAACTGGTCTGGAATGTGTGGTCCACAACTGGTCTGGAACATGCGTATGAATATACGCCTTGCTGTTGATGGTGTAGTTCAGCATCCAGGATCATACGGACCAGTTGGTTAACACATGTGTGTGTTAGCCAAAAGGTCTCGGTTACCCATGATCCTTACAGGCAGGATAAATCCATCGACTATAATTGTGTCAATCCAAAACCCTTTGTGAGGTGCATGTGAGGTAGAGACATAAATAGCGGGATAAATCCCCCTAGGTAAACTATGTCATCCCATATAGTGATGTTTGGTAGAGTCTTAGAGTTAACATGATAGATTCCATAATGATTGTTTTATTTTATACTCTTATGGTTAGCCCTTTTAACTCTAAATGTGCCAGTCCTCACCCTAAACACTAAATGTGTCAATCTTTATCTAACTATAGTTGTGCTAATCCAAGAGGGTATGTCCAATACTTATATCATCATTAATTATGTGTGACATTTTTTTACCAATAACTTTTGAAAATTAAGTTGGATAGACATTTATGTTTAATTGAGTCTTACACTTAACATTAGGTACATATTACAATGTTTGACATAGAAGACGAAGTCAAACTATTTAATGTCAAGAGCTAGTAGGAGCTGAGATAATAGAAGTTCATAAACGAAATACTTTATGCCAGAACATGTAGCAATATGTTTGGGTGGACACCATTTACAAACACATCAAGGTTCCTAGGATGGAATTTGAAGAGGGATCAATAATGTTGTGGGACACTAAAGATATCAAGGCAGTTACATTCGTGGTGCTGGTGCTCCACCTACTAAGAAGGCAATAAACATATCTTATCACTGCAGCCATGTTGTTTTGTTAGTCGGTGCACAATAGACTTGAGGCAGCTCAACATATCTTCATTAGATTGCAACATCATTGACTTGCAAGCGGAACGTTCCATGCATTGGCTAAATAGTTCATAAAAGGAGATTCATGTGATCCAAAGGTGTTCACGCAAACAAGAATAAGAAGATGGGGTGGACCAAACATTCTTCACAAGCATGTCTAATATTTTTACAATTGATTACTGCAAATGAAAATGTTGTCAAAAGGCTAATTGTGCTCAAATTAACCAATGCAACCAAAATTGTTACAAGTTGAACCTAAAGCAAAGGCATGAGTTCATGTATGCCTCCCTAATTGGGCGCATTAATAGGATGGACATGGAATGTGACGAGTGCACATCTATGGTATTCAACAAGTTTATAATATGCTTCAAGGCTTGGTATGAAATATATGAAAACCCAATAACCCAATAGACCATGACAAGCATGTTCATAGTTCTTGTATTATACTCTTATTATATGTATATTCATGAATCCAACATTAATCTTAGTCCCACATCATATAATCGATCTCCACTACAAATCGTTGGGAAGATATGAATGGTGTGTCCCCAGGACCAAATATGTGCCCAAATATGGGTTAGTATTAGAGCAGAGTGGTGTGTCCCCATTGAGGGGAAGTGTTAGAATGTGCAAGTGGGCACATCACACATAAGATAAGGATGACCAAAGACTATAGTGCGCAAGTGGGCACACTACACACTAGAGACATGACCAAATATGTCTGTCGGTAGATTGATGATAAGGATGACCAAAGACATGACCAAATATGTGCCAAGAGACAGGCAAATAGCTCAGTAGTAGAGCATTACCACACACCAGATAAGGATGACCAAAGACATGACCAATATGTGCTATGAGACAGGCAAATAGCTAAGTGGTAGAGCAATGCACTAGAGACATGACCAAATATGTGCTTAGTGGTAGAGCAATAAGATACCACACACCATGAGGAAATGACCAAATATGTGCTTAGTGGTAGCAATAAGATACACCATGAGACATGACCAAATATGTGCTTAGTGGTAGCAATAAGATACACCATGAGACATGACCAAATATGTGCTTAGTAGTAGAGCAATAAGGATGACCAGAGACAAGATCAGATACCACACACCATATAAGGATGACCAAAAACAAGACCAAATATGTGTTTAGAGATAGGCCAATAGCTTAGTGGTAGAGACTTGGCACTGATTTGGCCAATAGCTCAACGGTAGAGCACTTGGCATCGATGCAGAGAATCTCATGTTCTAACATGCACATAAGTAAATACATGTTGTGTAGCTAAACAACTCTCTTTCTCATTTTCTAACATGCATACATGCTATGTAGCTAAACAACTCTCTCTCTCGTACACACGCACAAACACACATTTACAAGCATATCAATATAATTGTCCATCTTTTATACATATTGGTTTATAGAAGGTTTGTATACATTTGCAGTGTATATTTAAGTGTTATATGTATATATGTGTGTACATTAGACAACATCCTTTTAACAAACACGCACACACACACACACACAAATACTTCCTTGGTTATACGCAGGAGCTCAAGGTGAAGGTGTATGTGAAACAGCTGGTAGGTGTGGCTTTGCCAATGGCATACATACCCATAGGAGTGAAATTGAAATGCGACTGGGACAAGGTGCAAAGCTAGTAAGGGCAAAGGGCACATTTGCAAAGATCATCAAGAAAAGGGACTACAAGCCAAGGGTAGCAGTCTGTATGCCATCAGATAAGGAGAAAGTGTTCGATTTCAGGTGTAGAGCCATCATAGGGCAACCCAACATTGTTCCCACGTACATGGTATGGCTGTAAATCTCGTGGATCATCCCGGTGGTAGACCCTTGGTTACACCATGGGTAAGCTCTATAAGTCTCGGTATAAGACTGTTAGGAAGAGGATACTTGTTAAAATAAGTTTTGTGAACATTTACAGTTCCATTATATGTGTTGCTGTGTGTGTGTGTGTGTGTGTGAGAGAGAGAGAGAGAGAGAGATTTCATACATTAACAATGGAGTGTTCAAGCACATTTCAGACAAGAAAAAATGGGAAGTCGTGTCTCAATCTCCACTACTGGTCTGCACATGAGATAGGTATCCAACGCTGTGTATCTGCTTGTGCATACATATAACTAAGACTTATACAGACTCCTTATGCAAGCAATTTTCTATATTGTTTGATTGTAAAAACTTAAATACAAATTGAATAGATTTTGCTACTCTCTTGAGTTTTATGTGACTTCACTGAGTTTCCCAGCTCATTGTTTCATATCAATTTTGCAGATTACACCATGGTGTTATATACTTGAGATTTACTAATACTGCTTCTGTAATGCTCCTAACTCACGTGTATGGACACGCACACAAGATCTGCCAACTCAAACCTCCCAACCAAAGAACATGTGGTGTTCTCCCCGAGCAATATGCAAACTTACAATATTGTGTGCTTAACACACTAGTACAGTACTTTTCGTTAGTACCCAGCTCGTCCTAAGGGTAGCTTTATCACCCTAAATACTTGTAAGGAAGTAGACTTACGTAATGGACTCGTAACTACTAAGTGGAATATTCAAGAATATACTAATGACAGGTGTACATAGATCTAGAAGTCCCATAAAGGTACACAATCCATAAATAGAAGAGTCCATAACATAAAAGGATATAGGCCTATGATATAAAAAGGGATAAAAGTATTTAGGGTGATCACAGTCCTTAAGATGAGTTGGGTACTAGCAAAAAGTATTGTACTAGTGTGTTAGGCACATATTGCAAGTCTGCATATTGCTCGGGGGAGAACACCACGTGTTCTTTGGTTGGGAGGTTTGAGCTAGCAAATCTTGTGTGTGTGTGTCCATACACGTGTGTTAAGAGCGTTACAATTGGTATCGAGCCACACGATCATGAGTGACAACCCTATGGTTGTGCCTAAAGTAATTGAGGTAGAGAAAGGTGAAGAAATTAATATGGAAGTCGAACATGAAAAAGGGAACAACTCTGTTCCGGAGTATGAGTGGACTGATGAAGCTCTTACTGCTGAATTTGCTTGTGTTAAATCCACTCTAGAGACACTTGTGAAAAATGTTCATGAGGGTCTTAATTTTTTTCATGATGAGCTATGAGGGTTATCAGAAGTTCGTGGTTTTAAGGGTTCCTCTTCCAAACATTTTGAAAAAAGGCTTGTGCCGAATTTTGATGGCCGTGGCAGGCCGGTGATAGCTAGTGGTTAGAGATTACCCCTTAGGAAGAGTGTATCCATTAAGGGTAGTCCTAAAAAGCTTTCTAATACAGCTAAACAAGTGAGCTGTATTGTTGGGAAAACTCTTCATGTTGGTTCAGAAGAACCAATTATTGTGCTTATGGCTCAAGTACATGGTACTTATACAAGTGTATTATTGAACTCTAATAATTCTGATAATTGGGTTTCATGGAACTTTGTTAATCATTTGAAGTTACCAGTGAAAACTACAAATCCATATTATATTGAAGGGGTTGTTATAGATCCACAAGAGCATCATGGTATAGTTACTATACCATTAACTGTAGAGGGCACTACAGTGAAGGAGGACTTTTTTGTGGCTAACTTGAATCGGTATGATATCATCTTTGGCGGTTTAAGAAGATGACACCAGTAATTGATTATGAAGTTTCCATGAAGCACAATAGTTTCAAGATAGTTTGGCATAGAAGGAAGTATACTTTTCCTAGTAAGTTACTTTCTGCAACTTCCATGAAGCAAGCAATAAGGAATTCTACTGCAAGTTATTTGGTGTATATGTGTGATATGGAGGATGCTTCAAAGATCGGTAACAATCATATTCAGATACGTCCTTTAATATTAGATGAACATGGTAATATAGTTATTAGAGATAGACATACCTTATTTTCTGCCATTAAACTTAAAAACGTAATTAATGCTAATCAAGGTTTAGGTGTTAAACTGTTCACATTAGGATTAACTCTAGACCCCTAAATTCACTTACTTGCAAGCCAAATTGTCATAAAGTTATAGCTGAGGAGAATTCCATAACTGAAAATGTCAAATACGATAATTCTTACTTAACTTCAAAGTTAAGTGTTAAATTTATAACACGTGAGAATAAGGACTTGTATAATGCTCAATTGCAATATATATTAAAGGAATATATAATGTATTTCTTGATACTTTGCCTCAGGGGCTTCCCCACGGCGAGAAATTGAGCATGAAATTGATCTTGAGAGTGGGACTAAGCCTGTCTCTCGAAGTCTTTATCGATTAACTCATTTAGAGGTTAAAAAGCAAGTTCAAGAGCTTATATCTTAAGGTTTTATATGACCTAGTAAGTCTCCCTTTGGAGCACCTATGTTGTTAGTTAAGAAAAAAGATGGATCTATGAGACTGTGTATTGATTATCGTATGCTTAATAAGACCACTATCAAAAATAAACATCCTATACCACGAGCTTATTTTTGATAGGTTGGCAAGTGCCACCTGTTTTACAAAGATAGACCTAAGGAGTGGCTATCACCAAGTAACTATTCGAGAACATGATGTGATGAAAACAACTTTTCAAACTCAACAAGGTCATTATGAATTTTTAGTAATGCCTTTTGGGTTGACTAATGCACTTACTACTTTTATGACATTAATGAATAACATTTTTTCACGGTATATTGACCAATTTGTACAAGTGTTCTTAGACGATATTTTAATATATAGTAAAACTCCTACCGAACATTTGTTATATTTAAAACAAGTGTTAGAAGTTTTACGTAAGCATAAATTATATGCGAAATGTCTAAGTGTGAATTTTTTAAACCCAAAGTAGAATATTTAGGTCATGTGGATTCTTTTGAAGGATTAAAAGTTGATCCTAAAAAGGTGGCATTAAAAAAATTGGCCAATTCCACATGATGTGAATGAACTATGTAGTTTTATGAGTTTAGCTAATTATTACAGACGTTTTGTCCTTGGATTTTCAAGGGTAGCTTTGCCTTTAACAAACCTACTTAAACACAATGTACCCTTCGTGTGGGAAGCCAGTCAAAATGATAGCTTTGAAATGCTTAAGTCTTTGTTAACTAAAACACCTATGCTTGTTATAGCAGATAATGCAAAACCTTATGTGGTATATGCAGATGCCTGTGGGGCAGCACTCGGTGCTGTGCTCATGCAAGATGATGTGGAAAAGTGTTATTCCACATATGAACAGGAACTATTGGCTATAGTTCATGCATTAAAGTTATGGAGACATTATCTCTATAATGGCCAGCCGTTTAAGGTGTATATTGATCATAAACCACTGCAGTATTGTAAAACACATAAAGATTTAAATGCTCGCATGCACAATGGAAATTATTTTTGGATGAATTTCCTTATATGGAAATAATATATAAGGAAGGTAAACATTTAACACTTGATAATGCATCATGAATGACAACCCTAAATACTTTATATTTGACAAGCATGTTATTTTCAAAATGTTTGAAAGAGGAACCCTTAAAACCATGAACTTCCAATAACCCTCGTAGCTCATCACGAAAAAAATCAAGAGTCTCCAGAGGGGATTTAACATAAGCAAATTTAGCAGTAAGAGCTTCATTAGTCCACTCATACTCCGGAATAGAGTTGTTCCCTTCTTCATGTTCGACTTCCATATTGATTTCTTCACTTTTCTCTGCCTCAATCACTCCAGGCACAACCATAAGGATGATGTGTTCATGATCGTGTGGCTCCGATACCAATTATATTCACAGGTGTACAAACTAGAGACCCTCACAAAACCACTCGACCTCACTCGAGTTGTCTCTAGTCTCCACACGCTACTCTCCAAAAGGGTTTAATATTAGCCTGCCCTTAATTCTCTTAGATCTAGGTATAGCTCTTTAGGAATTCTAGCTTATACCTTTCTGGGGAATATTTTTTGATTCGTTATATGGTCATAACAATCCCCCCCATTAGCAAGTCTTGTCCTCAAGGCAGTATAACTTACTCAATCCTCCCCCATTAGCAAGTCTTGTCCTCAAGGGCAGTATACTCAATTGGTCATGTATCATTAGCCTCGTACATCCACAAAGAATCTACCTGGGACTCATTCCTTGTGAGTACTCTCTTTAATTAACTAACATGAAAACCATTGGGTGCACCCTCACTCCTTCTGGCAGCTGTAGTCGATATGCCACCTTATTGTTACACTCTAGAATCTCATAAGGACCTGAGTACTTGGGAGACAACTTATCATTGCATCCCTTCCGTAAGCCACAACAGTGTTCCGCCTTACATGTGTGGCAAATACCACTCGGAGATATACATAATCTCCCACCTGGAACTCTTGGAAGCTTCTGTGCTCATTAGCAAACTTGATAGCTCAGCTTTGAGCTACTTGTAAGTTCTTCTTGCACAAATTCTAAATGTTTTCAAGTTCAACACTCAGATCTTTAACTTCCTCATCCATGTTGCCTTGAGCCTTCTTACTTGCTAAACCCAGCTCAAAAGCTGTCTTGAGATGTTGTCCAAACATAGCATAGTATGGACTCATTCCAATGCCACTGTGCTGGCTATTATTATAAGCAAACTCAAGTAATGAAATATACTTATCCCATTGGCCTTCCTTCTGATTAATAGTGCACCTTAGCATATCTTCCAAAACTTGGTTCACCCTCTCTGTTTGCCCATTTGTTCAGGATAATCTCCACTACACAGCTTAAGCTTCACTTCCATGCACTTATAAAAGCCTCTCCAAAAGCTAGAAGTGATCTTGGAGTCCCTATCACTTACAATATCATCTGGAAATCCATGGATAGGAAATACATGTTGTAAATACATCGTAGCCAGCTTGGATGCATTCACATTCTTCCCCAAGGGAACTAACTTTGTCAGCCTGTCCACAATGACCCATGCCTGTTCATTCTGCCTCTGTGTCCTTCGCAAATGGGTGACAAAGTCCATAGAGATACTGCCCCATTGCCTGTCTAGAATAGGAAATGGTACTAATAGCCCACCTGGTTTCTCCCTAGGCACCTTTATTTGTTGACACTTGTCACAAGTCCTATAGTACTCTATGATATCAACTTTCATATTCCTCTAGTAGAACTTCCTCTTGATCAACTCATACGTTTTTCTCCTCCCAAAATGACCAACTTCTGGCGATCATGATGAAATATAGTACTTGGTTGATCAAATGATCCACACGAGGAAGATACACACGGCCATTATAATACAAAACTTCATCCTGAAATGAGAATGGTGGCTCTAGTTATCCTCTGAGCTCTTGCACCTCGGCGTCTTGTGTTTGAGCATGTTGAACTACCTGGCTAAACTCACTGATCGTCCTTGTTAATGCATTACATAAGCGTCTTTGGAATTCTCTAACTATTGTGGCTCTCCTAACGCGTGACAAAGCATTTGCCACCACGTTAACCTTCCCCCGCAATGCCCAATAGGAAATTTGCCAAACTCCATGAGCTTAATCATCCAACGAGCTTGCCAAGAGTTTAACTCTTTATGTGTAAACAGATACACCAAAGGCTTATATCTGTAAACACCTTGAAACTTGCACCATAAAGATAATGCCTCCAAACTCATATGCATTAACAATAACCAGTAATTCTTGTTCATACATTGAGTACCATTGCTCTGCAGGATTCAAAGTACGACTCTCATAAGTAATAGGCCTTCCCTCTTGCATAAGTAGCTCCAATGGCTACTCCACTTGCATCACACGATACCTCATAAGGCTTAGAGGGATCTACAATACATAAAATTGGTGCACGTATCAAAGCTTGTTTCAAAGCTTGGAAACTACTCTCCTCTAAAGCACTCCATGCAAAGGGAATGTCCTTCCTCAGCAACCTAGTTAATGGAGAAGCTTTCTTGGCATAATCCTTGACATACCACCAGCCATGCCCAAGAAACTTTGTAACTCAAGTACATTACTAGGAACTGGCCATTACTCCACCACTGCCACCTTATGTGGATGACTCGCATTAGACACTCACCAAGTTGTCCCTCCACCACAATAGCACGTGTGTGTGGCTCCTCCCGTGCCATGCAATTTACCTGTTAAGAAAGAACAAATAAAAATTTACCTTGTGGTCTAAAGAAGTCTCCTTTGTGCTTCTCTCCACACTCCATCTCTTGAAGCTTCTTAGGCGTTTACTTGTCCTTGCTGCCATTAAAACTTATGCCCTTGGGCTTGCTTCTCCTTAGACAATTTGCCTCTTAGTGTCCAACATCTCTGCACAAGTGATATTATCCTCTCCTTCCCACCGGTCACCCATCTTGAACCTGTGGATAATCATGTGGTACAATAGGATCATGAGCCATGTAATGAATACACATGATAGGGTACAATTGGTATTAGAGGCACACGATCATAGTGACAACCTTGTGGTTGTGCCTGGAGTGATTGAGGCAGAGAAAGGTGAAGAAATTAATATGGAAGTCGAACATGAAGAAGGGAACAACTCTGTTCCGGAGTATGAGTGGATTGATGAAGCTCTTACTGCTGAATTTGCTTGTGTTAAATCCACTCTGGAGACACTTATGAAAGATATTCATGAGGGTCTTGATTTTTTCCATGATGAGCTACGAGGGTTATCGAAAGTTTGTGGTTTTAAGGGTTCCTCTTCCAAACATTTTGAAAAAAGGCTTGTGCCAAATTTTAATGGCAGTGGTGGGGCTGGTGATAACTATTGCTTGACTAGTTAACACTGAAAAGCTAGTGGAACTGCAAGGCCTTACATTAGATGAAACTTTTCATACAGTGACTTTTGCCTTGACAGGTTTGAAAATATTGGTTAGGGTCATGATCGTGTGTCTCTAATACCAATTGTAATGCTCGTTAAGTAAGCTCGTCCTAATATTTCAGGTACCAATTGTAACGCTCCTAACAGTTTAATATATTTTCAAACCTCAAACCAAAGCAAAGCCACGGTCATCAAAATTCGGCACAAGCCTTTTTTTAAAATGTTTGGAAGAAGAAACCTTAGCTCATCACAGAAAAAATCAAGACCCTCATGAACATCTTTCATAAGTGTCTCCAAAGTGGATTTAACAAAAGCAAATTCAGCAGTAAGAGCTTCATCAATTCACTCTTACTCCAGAACAGAGTTGTTCTCTTCTTCACGTTCGACTTCCATATTAATTTCTTTACCTTTCTCCTCCTCAATCACTCCAGGCACAACCACAGGGTTGTTGCTCATGATCATGTGTCTCTGATACCAATATAACACTCCTAACACACGTGTATGGACACGCACACAAGATCTGCCAACTCAAACCTCCCAACCAAAGAACATGTAATGTTCTCCCCGAGCAACATGCAGACTTGCAATATCATGTGCTTAACACACTAATATAGTACTTTTTGCTAGTACCCAACTCATACTAAGGATTGTGATCACCCTAAATACTTTTGTCCTTTTATTCATATGCTTATATCTTTTATGAATCTTTTATTTATGGACTGTGTACCTTTATCTAAATTATCATTAATATATTCTTGAATATTCCACCTAGTAGTTATATAGGTAGTGTCGATATACGATCTCTCTCTCACTTCAATTCTCTGCTCTTGATGTGACAGTTGCTGTGTTAGCCGGGTTGCCCCTCACCTTGGTACGTGTAATATGTGTAGAGAAAAGACATTAAAATTTAGTATCGTAGTATGTACAACTAAATTTCTCTAGTAACTAGTAAATATACATGTAGCAGCCTTCAAATTCCATCAATCGTGCACAGCATGAACATGAGCTTGCAAATACATATATATCTGCTTCGTTCTGTCGATTATGAGACTGAGTAGTCTGATAATGAGTCGCTATATGAGGATTGTCAGAGGCGCGTTACGAATTGCAGCATATGCCCACTGTGGACGTTTGCAGCAGGCCGGTGCGAAACTACAGAGTTAGCTATACACACAAGCACACATGAGTGTATGTTTCCCATAAGGATAGTGCGCACACTCTCAAAACACACTGCGTGTGTGTGTGTAGCTAAGAAAACTTGAAGATGTCATAGTTTAAAATTACAATACGAATACTGAAGTCAATAAAACCCAGCGGATGTGTCGAGTTTGACAACGAATGAACTAATGCTCTATTCAATTCAAAACGTGCAAGTCTTAGCTATATGCATGCACAAGCAGATACACAGCGTTGGATACCTGTCCCGTGGCTGCCTGAAAGTGAAAGTCGGACAGAAGCCTGGAAAGAATCTCCACTCGTTTTGATGCAACATTGTAATTGACAAGGAGCTGCTTGAGAGAGAACTGAATCCATATGTTGCCTTGGCCATCACTTACATGAAAAGCACAGCCAACTGGATCGACCAGCAGTGGAGACTGAGACACGAGTTCCCTTTTTTCTTGTCTGAAATGTGCTTGAACACTCCAACACGCTCTGCCTTTGCCTCATTACTTTTGAGGACAAACGTCCCATGTCCCCTGCAGTGAAACATCGCCCAGTTACCTGCACCTTCCATAATTGGGGGCGTGCCTGTCCATGAATCAGTGACAACGACATTGCCATTCCAGTCGTCGTAAGCAGGGAGAGGGTTGCTTGTGCCTGATGTCAAAAGTACACAGTAATGGTGCTCTCTCACCGGACTTTCCACTCTCCTGTCCTGGAACTGAATACATGTGTGCTCGCGTTACCAGATGCTCTTCTGAGTCTTCTAGCTCCAATATAACCACTTTCCATTCACCAGTCTCTTTGGAGGATGTGAAATTCCAAAACCTCCGCCACTAAACTCTAACTACGTCAAACAAAAAGACTACAACTATGTAAGAAAGTACCGCGCTCTCTACTTGCTCTGTAAACCAGCACTCCCTTGATATCCTCAGCGACGGGCGAGACAAAACAGAGGCCTCGGCCAGGAACCAGTCTCCAGAGGGTTCTTCCAATTGGACCTGATTGTTGGTGGTGGTTTTGAACAGCGTCAAGTCCCCATTCTGCTGCCGGGCAATGATCCAAGAACGTTGCATCGTGCGGAACTGCTGGAGAGGAAGATTTTCCAGGATTTGCACACAGCCCGTGCAACCAGCACTGAGCTGATGGGCAGCTTGAGAAAGACCGAACGCATCGCGATTGTAGCGCAGGAAGAGAAATGCGTACCTGAAAAGCTCCTCCGGCAGATCGTGGAGATGCATCTGCTCATCCCTAATTAAACTTTACCGATTCTTTCGCAAAAACCATAAAACAAACATAATTAATTTAATCATGATCATACTTATATAGATGAATCGATAATAAAATTAGGGATGAGCAGACGGATGCATCTCCACGATCTGCCGGAGGAGCTTCTCAGGTACGCATTTCCCTTCCTGCGCTGCAATCGCGATGCGTTTTCCCTTATTTCAGGTCGGTCTTTCTCAAGCTGCCCATCAGCTCAGTGCTGGTTGCACGGGCTGTGTGCAAATCCTGGAAACTCTTCCTCTCCAGCAGTTCCTTCTTAATTGAGCACGATGCAACATCCCCACGAGAGTCTTGGATCATTTCCCGGCATCAGAATAGGAGGGACTTGACGCTGTTGAAAACCACCAGCACCACCAACAAGCTGGTCCAATTGGAAGAACCCTCTGGAGAGTGGTACCTGGCCGACGCCTCAGAAGGCCTACTCTGTTTTCTCTCGCCCGTCACTGAGGATATCAAGGGAGTGCTAGTTTACAACCCGGTTACCCGAGCAAGTAGAGAGGTCAAAGGTCCGCCGCCACTGAAGGTACTTTCTTGAGTTCTAGTTCCTTTGTCTGACGTAGTTAGAGTGTAGAGGCGGGAGTTTTGGAAGTTCGCATGCTCCAAAGAGACTGGTGAATGGAAAATAGTTATATTGGACCGACAAGACTCAGAAGGACAGCTGGTAACGCGAGCACATGTATTCAGTTCCAGGACAGGAGAGTGGAAACTCGGCTGCAAACCGGTGAGAGAGCAGCATGACTATGTACCTTTGACACAAGGCACAAGCAACCCGCTCCCTGCTTACGACTGGAATGGCAATGTCATTGTCACTTATGACATGGACACAGATTCATGGACAGAACTGGAGGGCACGCCCCCACTAATGGAAGGTGACGGTGACTGGGCGATTTATCATTGTATGGGACATGGCACGTTCATCGTCAACAATATGGAGGAGGCAGAGGCAGAGGCAGAACGTGTTGGAGTGTTCAGGCACATTTCAGACAAGAAAAAATGGGAACTCGTGTCTCAGTCTCCACTGCTGGTCGATCCAGGCTTTGCTATTCATATAAGTGATGGCCAAGACAACATATGGATTCAGTTCTCTCTCAAGCAGCTCCTTGTCAACTACAATGTTGCATCAAACAGGTGGAGGTTCTTTCCAGGCTTCAGTCCGGGTCCTCTCACATGCTGCACATTTAGTTTCAGGAAGCCATGAGACAGGGCGTATCTTCTGCTTGTGCATACATATAGCTAAGACTTACACGGACTCCTTATGCAAGCAATTTCCTATATTGTTTGATTGTCACAAGCATAATAAATTATCTCTGATACTAAATGTTAGCGTTTTAACACATGTAATACACGACTACAGAATCTTGCTACTCTCTTTAGTTTTATGTGACTTCACTGAGTTTCCCACCTCATTGTTTCATATAAATTTTGCAGATTTATATACTAAATTATATTGATATATGATCTCTGTCTTTGCTATTAAGCAATTCTCTGCTCTTGATGTAACGGTTGCCCCTCACCTTGGTACGTGTAATACTTAAATATGTGTGTCCATATGCATACAACCACATATTGGAAAAAATATTATTGACATTGATGTACAACTAAATTTCTCCAGTAAATATTTATGTATTCCCATCGATTGTGTACAGCATGCAGCTCGCATGCAAATACAAATACATAAATCGGAGAAGCTATATGAAGATTGTCTGTGGGCTGTTCAAAAGAGGAGCGTTATCAATTGGAGGACGTTTGCAGCGGGCTATCAATGGATTCCATTGCGAAACTACAGGGTTAGCTATACACACAAGCACACATGAGAGTATCTGTCCCATAAGGATCTCTCAGAACACTCTGCATGATTATTATGTGTGTAGCTAAGAAAACTTGAAGATGTCATAGGTCTCATGGCTGCCTGGGAAGCCTGGAAAGAATCTCAACATTGTAATTGACAAGGAACTGCTCGAGATACAACTGAATCCATATGTTGTCTTGGCCATCAGACACGGAGTTCCCATTTTTTCTTGTCTCGAATGTGCTTGAACACTCTAACACGCTCTGCCTTTTGCCTCCTCCACCTCAATACTTTTGACGACGAATGTTCCATGTCCCATACAATGCCCAGTTACTTGCACCTTCAGTTCTGTCCATGAATCTGTGTCCACGTCGTAAGTGACAACCACCTTGGCAGTAAATGCTTTCTTTTAAGTCCAGTGCCATGGAATGGTCTTTGTGAAATATGTTAATGGCATTATTATTTTTAAATTATTTTTATGAATATATGATAATATATCTTGTCAGACCAAATTTCATTAATGTCTTTCAAAATTAGTCACTTAATAATAATTTATACCTTCTTTGAATCTATAACAATGTTTCTACATAAGATTAAGTATTTAAAATAATTAATTCTCTCTCAATCTTTAAAATATATTTTTAAGTGTTTTGCATGTTCTAATAAGTCATTCACTGCATAAAGAAATACGTATTTTTTATAATTATTGCATCAACACATATTCCCATTGTATTTTTTTTTCTTCATTACAGTACATTATTAAGGTGATCATATGGGGTGAATGTGTTCTCAGTTAGTCAATTTATAAGTTGTTTCATCAACCAGAAGTCAATTAATAAAGGGCACTTGCCAAATGAAAAGAACTTAATAAAATCTTTATTATGAAATACATACCTCGTTACATAGGTAACTCATGTAATAAGTCTTATAGCATAGTATTCTTAAACATAGGTAACTCATGTAATAAGTCTTCTAGCATCGTATTCTTAAATATGTTACTGGGTGAAATTAAGATAAAAGATGGTAATGACTTCGTTCATAGTCGTATTGTAAAAGTGTTTATCTAAAACCATTACAATAAATATTTAACATGTAAGAAATGCTTTTATTCTTGAAATTATGCTAATAATTTCATTTATAAGTATGTTCAATTATGTGTGTTAAGCAATTTAAATAACATACATATGCTCAAACTTGTTGATTAAACCTTGTCTGGAATGTCCGTGAGTACAAAGGAGGATTCCAATCGTTGTCAATTACTGGGTATGGACAGAGTTGGGATGTCATGGTATGCTCAAGTTCTTACAATTAAGTCACAACGCAATATACCGGACAAATATGCAATTACAATATCTATTAAAATATTGTAGCTTTGGGATATAATGTGTTAATATAAGTAATATATTAAATATTAATAATAATTAATTAAAATAAGCTTGTTACGACAAACATGGCATACTTCATGTACATAAACGGTCAAATACACATAATAAATACGAGGGTAATCTGACCGTTCGATCTAATGAATTTCTCGCGTATATGTGTGACAAATATAAATTCATCGATTAATATATAAACAAAAACAAATGTCATTCTTATATACATTTAATATAATTTTCTAAATACAATATAAAATAAACAAAAACTCGTGTCCCAACGTAGAATATTCTCCCCCAACGTAGGATATTCTCCCCTGCGACGATGCTAGGTCTTTCTCAAACTACCCATCAGCTCAGTGTTCGTCGCACGGGCTGTGTGCAAATCCTGGAAACTCTTTCTCTCCAGCAGTTCCTTCTTAATTGAGCACGATGCAACATCCCACGAGAGTCTTAGATCATTTCCGGGCAGCAGAATAGGACTTGACGCTGTTCAAACCCACCACCAACAAGCAGGTTCAATTGGAAGAACCCTTTGGAGAGTGGTACCTGGCCGACGCCTCAGAAGGGCTACTCTGGTTTCTCTCGTCCGTTGCTGAGGATATCAAGCGAGTGCTGGTTTACAACCCAGTTACCCAGAGAGGTCGAAGGTCCTCCCCCAGTAAAGGTATTTTTTTTAAGTTGTAGTTCTTTTGTCTGACGTAGTTCACATGGTGGAAAGTGGTTATATTAGACCAAGAAAACTCAGAAGAGCAGCTACATGTTTTCAGTTCCAGGACAGGAGAGTGGAAACTCAGCTGCAAACCGGTGAGAGAGCAGCATGACTATGTACCTTTGATCACACAAGGCACAAGCAACCGCTCCCTGCTTACGACTGGAATCACAATGTCATTGTCACTTATGACATGGACACAGATGGACAGAACTGGAGGGCACGCTCCAAATTATGGAAGGCGAAGGTGCCTGGGACATGGGACGTTCATCGTCAACAATATGGAGGAGGCAGAACGTGTTGGAGTGTCAAGCACATTTCAGACAAGAAAATATGGGAACTCGTGTCTCAGTCTCCACTGCTGGTCATCCAGTCGTCTTTGCTATTGATATAAGTGACAACATATGGATTCAGTTCTTTCTCAAGGAGCTCCTTGTGAATTACAAGGCTTCAGTCCGAGTCCTCTCACATGCTACTTTCTAGCTAAGACTTACACGGACTCCTTATGGGGCCTTGGCAAAAAAGAGAGTAGCTTAGAGCATATTCCCGTATATGCTTATAATTCTAGAATATTTTTAAGGATATACTAAGAATATTTTTAAAAAGCTTGTGTAAAAACATAATTGTCGACTTAGATTATCTTTGTCAAGACTAATGTAGGACATTATAATAAATTACACGATGGTACGCTGACTGAAGTGAATTTGCATCTCACTTTTACCTAAACAAGAAAACATGTTTAGTGCATTATAATTATGAAGTCTAAGTACATTCTTTTAAAAATTTCAATAACGGGTGGTTCATTATTCATTACACAACCAACAACAAGTAAGTGATGAACATCAATAGTGGGTGGTTCATTATTCCTTACATAACCAACTAATAATTAAGTGATGAACATCAATAACGGGTGGTTTATTATTCCTTACATAACCAATCAATAAGTAAGTGATGAACATCAATGTAGCTTCGGACATAACTTGGGAGGTTTTAGTCCAAATACATGGTTATAAATATGTAAATACAGGCTCCAACTCTTTATTTTGTAAAACCTTACACATGTAGAATATGAAAATGTTATAATAGTAACATTTACTGTTTGAATCTTACATAACACAAGGAATGTTTCATTTGTTCCTTCGGACATAACTTGGGAGGTTTAGTCCAAATACATGGTTATAAATATGTAAACATAGGCTCCAAACTCTTTATTTATAAAACCTTACACATGTAGAATATGAAAATGTTATAATAACATTTACTGTTTGAATCTTACATGACACAAGGAATGTTTCATTTGTTCCTCTCTGTTAATTTACCTTTGGAATATAACCATAATTCTTCTTTTGTTCTTTTAACATCTTATTGAGGGTTCTCATTATAGTAAGGCACACATGTTTATCTGGTGGTGACAGAATCCTCTCTAGGCGTGACAACATGACAAACATTAGCAACATAACAAATTTAAGTTCTACTTCATAGAAAACTTTCACCTCCCTTGTTGTTAATGCATTCCTTTATGAAGTGATTATATGATTAGTGTTTAAGTAACACCCATTTAAAATATCTATGTATAAAAACAATTGTAACATGTTAAAGAACATGGATAAAATCACATTGTTTATTGCACATGTTGTGATGGAGGTTGCATTCATAAAAATTCTCTATAACAATTAATTATTTATTTATAATTTATTACATATGCAATAGAAATTCTTATGTGTGTTCTCTTCTAAGATATATTTATAAATAAACATAAGCATGGTGAATTTGTATCAAAATGTTAAACACCATGCAGCTGCATCCAAAATAACATCTATTTAATAAAAGAATAAAAATTAAAAGGAAAGTTACAAGAATTCAAAATTTATAATGCTAAAATTATAAAGTTGGAGCAATCACTTTTATAATGTTATGAACGTGATTAGGAATATTTAATTATGCTAAAATATAAATTATATATATACATGGTGTCTTTTGTATAAAGGATATTATTAATTTTTTTTTTCTATTTCCGTTGAATTTAAGATTTTAACCATTCAACTAAGCTGTATTGCATTAGCATTACCGTTTTAAACAATTCAAATATATCTTAAATATATTATATAATTAGATTTTAAGTTTCCCACTTAATTATGAAATAATAGTCTAAATAATTTAATTAAGGTATATCCTTCATATACTAGTACAAAACTATATTTCATACATAGTTTGATTTATGTTTTTATTTATATATATAATACTTGATATTGATTTAAAAAGAATTTATACACATAACATATTTAAACCATAGATATGTATATTCATAATACTAATAACATTGCGAGGAACTTAAAAAACGCGTTGCATAACTTCGTATACTATGTGTGTGAACATATAATATTATTATTATTTTTAGTTTTTTTAAAAATTAAGTTGAATGTAAGTTTAAAGATTTTAACCATTCAATTAACATATGTCCTCACATTATCATTACCATCAAATAAAAAAATTAATTTTGGACATGTTTGAGACAATTAAAATATAGCTTTAAATATTTTATATAATTAGACTCTAATTATTTAAATCTAAAACTTTAATTATGGTATATCCTTAAAATAGTTGTTTAAAAACTCTATGTTTCATAGTTTGATTTATATATTATATATTATACTTTGACATTGATTTTATACACATATAACATATTTAAACCATACATATGTATATTCATATTATGAAAACATATTTAATTTCATGTTAATACACACATTATATGTTTATATATATATATATATATTCATTCTTGTATGGTGTTCCATGTGAAGTAAAGTTAATATATATTTTAAACACACACTTTAAACACATTATGTTAATAAAATCTGAATTATTCAATTAAAATATATTTTTAAAATATACTTTACTGTGAAGCTCAATATTATTATGATATTTAAAAAAAATTAATTATTATTTCTTAAGTAAAATTTAAAATTTAAAATTTAAAATTCAACCCATTCAATTAGAGTATATATTTAAAAAACTTATTATTTCTTACTTAAATAAGGTATATCTTTAAAATATATTAAATTATACTGTATCCTTAAATTCTAGACCCCACACAGAACGTGAATAATTTAATATTGAATATAAGATATTATTTGTCACACATGATTTAAAATACAATAATAAAATATATTTTAAAGAAACTTACATAAATAACTTTTAAATATGTTTTATATAAATATATATATGCTAATATAATTAAGTTTTCACACGGGAAGAAGGGAACTTTTTTGGTGTGAAACCTTGTTATGTAAAACGAATGTTCACTATTGTATGTTTACAATTTAATATATACTTGTAAGCTTATTCAAATTCACGATCCTTGTCACTTGTGCACCATTTACTAAATATAATTATAATATATAAATTATAAGCATTTTAATTTTTATTAAACTTAAGTTTCAAGATGCTATTAAGTATTTCATATTATTTTATATCGTATATTAAAATTGAACTAATAGTGTACATATAAGTGCATATACAGGTATTACTACGTTTGTCCACGTTCATTTAAAACTGTTATTTTTACAGCAGTGAGGTTTAAAAAAGATTTATAATATATTAACATTTTCTTAAACATACAATAATTTGTCTATGACAACACCATGTTATAGTCAAAATTTAAAATAGTAAATTTAGAATTGTATTATTTAAATTTAACCTTATTCTACATTAGTGAGGGCATTACTGGATTTCCTGGTGTTATGGACAGCCTTCTGCCCTTAGAGAAAAGGGCTTGCTTGTGTTACCTGGCAAGGATGAGTTTCCACCGGATGTTACTAGTTAGCTGCTTTGAGGAAATTGAGTTCTTGTCCGGAAGAAAGAGCTAAGCAGAAAGAACCTAAGCTGTTGAAGACGGTATATTATTACAGTTTTATGTTCTAAGTTACGCATTTATTCATATGTTTTAAGTACGATAGTAGCTTATAGATGCATATAACTGTATCTCTCTATGTAATTATTACAATATATTTCCTCAAGGGGACTCAACTCCTCGGGTTTAAGCTGCTGTATTGCGTTAATCCTGTTGTTTAGAAATCCCCGTAAGTGTTGTTCGATCGTTACGTGAGACTCGAAGGAGTGTCCTCTTAAGTCTGGATTGCCAGGCTTGTTAGTACACGTGGGAATCCTAGCTCGGACATTACCACGTTGTCTTTCAGGTTATCTTGTAACAGATAATCTGCTACTTGCAGCATATACGATATTGTTAACACGAGATCAACACACAGACGCAACATCATATATATATATATATATATATATATTATATATATATAATATATATATATATGTATGTATGTATGTGTGTGTGTGTGTGTACGTATGTATTCCTAGGAACAATAAGATATACACACATATTGCATCTAGATACTCACTTTAAGACGAACATATACTTACACACCCACACGCACGAAAAGATAAGAGTATTGAGTATAGTAGCAAGAATATAGTACTC
This sequence comes from Selaginella tamariscina, assembly GCA_003024785.1. Lineage (NCBI taxonomy): Eukaryota > Viridiplantae > Streptophyta > Lycopodiopsida > Selaginellales > Selaginellaceae > Selaginella > Selaginella tamariscina. The sequence goes on from PUQB01000122.1 coordinate 385,578, forward strand.
GTATAACAGAATAAGAACTTGATAAGATATGCATACAGATAGCCAACACACACACACTACAACATTTAATACAAAAACTATCATATATCGTTTGAACTAATTTTCTGCTCACATGACCTAGAAAATTAGGGTTCATTCATTTGAAGAAATGTGCCTGTAAATCTAGGAAATTAAGGTTCATTGCATTAATTTATTAAAATCATTTTATAGAACAAAACACTTTTCTTCTCCTTTATTGTGAACCTAGAAAATTAGAGTTTATTATCTTAATTTATTAAAACCATTTTGTAAATTAAATGTGCATTAAAATCAGCAGTAAAAGTGGCACCATGAGCGATGGTGGTTGCAAATGAGTACTGCCAAGAGTGGGAGCAATGATGGCTCCTCCAAAAAACTATGTGTAAGTTTATTGTAATCTCCTTTTAAGATATACTTAATGAATCATAAATATTATAAATCTTCTTAAGATTTATATGTTTTATGGTAAATTAGTAATTTTATGTCATAAGTTAAAGATGTAAAACATGTAAAAATTTCAGTAAAAGTATGAGATACGTGACATGTGTTTTTTTATAAGTTATGGTGCAAGTGAAAACCAATGAATTACATCTTAAATATAAAAAATTAAAAATGATTTAACTTATGTGTAACATCCGAATTTTGATATCGTATAATACAATAAATGCTATCATATGTGTTGACAACTTAAGTTTTGTACACAAATTATATTATTTTTTAGTTTTTTACATTTGTGATACAATTTATTGTTTTTCACTTGTAGTCACAGTTATTGTGAACTTTTCTGACTTACAAACCGACCTAGTTGACTTAGGTTGCGATAATTTAAAAAAATTTCCAACCTAATCAGAGGTTTCAAAAATAAAAGATAAAGAAATGTAAAAGAAAGTAAATTAACATAACAAAACAAAATTAATTCATATCATAAAAAAACATAAAAATTAATAATCTAATTGGGCTTAATCACTTTTTTTCTCATGATTTCTTTGTTATTCTCCTTTTCATGTTCTTTTCCTTTTATTAGAGCTTGATTAGTGGTCAATATTTTAAAGATTCATTTCTTTATCTTCAAGATGATTTTGTAAATCAATAAATCTCTATCACTAAAGTTCAAGTTCAAATGTTTTTAAATTAATTTTAATATATGTGCAACCATCTCGTTCAACACGTTTTAACAAATGTGTGTTTGCATGAATAAAAACTAACATTTTCAAGTTGGATGGCAACAATCGATTATATCATTTTGTTTGTATCAAGTTCCAATTATTCAATTTCTTTCACAATGAGAAGCACACATTCCTTGACTAAATAAATGAAGAGCACACTTTTATAGCTCTAGCATAGCATTCCATATATTCTTACCAACTCACACATGTTCTCATCATCTTTGAACGCATAGCAGCTTCATCACTCATACTAACATCCTTATGTCTTCAAATTTTTCCCCTTTACAATATCTATGTAAGTATTGAAGCCAAATTTCCATTCAATAATGTGATATCATATATGCAGCATGCACTACATAAATTGCTCCATGTAGAATAAAATGTATCATATCCCAGCGTGTAGGTCGTCCACCATGATGCTCATTCATAATGGCCTTGATGCTTGCTATTTTGTTAGGACATAAGATATGTTCAGTAGTAACATTATTTAGTTCTTTCATGATATGTTCTATCGCCTTATAAATTAAGTCACTAGTAGCACCCTCTCAATTGGAACAATTAAAACAAGAATCTCTTAATAATTATTAATAAATGCATTATCTAATATTCGTCATCGGATGCACAATCCAATAGCTATTTTTGACCATTGTGAAGAATTTCATTCATCACTAACCAATTCTGGGTGCATCAGTTGTGAAATCACTATAAACATGTATGTAAATCATGTTTCTACAAGTTTCAAAAGTTCTCTTGAGTTAAATTTCTAAAATAAGGTAAATAACCATGTTTTTTTTATAATGTATAAAACAATCTTTATACAACGTTTTATAATCGGAGTTATCCAATTCAATCTTTTAATATCCTCCAATGCCAAATTTAACACATACCATACACATCGACCATGTAAAATATGAGGGAATTCTTGTTGTATTAAATCCTCACAATTTAATGCATTATCCGTCATAACTTGTACCACATTTTTCACACCAACTTCCACGATCAACTCTCTCATTTATTCCCAAAGTTAAGCTCCTGTTTTCTTAACACCACCACTATCAATAACTTTTTAAAAGACGCTACATCGAATAAATGTATTATGAAATTGATTATACACTCCTCCGAATATTAGATCATTCATATGTGATAATGGTACAACCATACTTTGTTCATTCCTCTCAAAATTAAATAAGTTTACGATGAATTTCTTTACACTCTTCCTTAAGATGTCTTGTTCTTAAGAATTCGTAACCAATTACTCGTGAAGAAATAGCTTTAAAAATTATTTATACCATTTTATTCATGCTTTTACTCTTAATAACATTGAATGAAATTGCATTGGCATAAAAGAACCTTCAAATTACATTATTCATTAATTTATACTTTTGATCGTTGAGCATACTAAGGACAATTCCTTCCTTAATCTTCTTCTAGATTCAGAAGGGTTACTTGTTATTGAAGGCCTGACTTTATCAAATTCCATGCTTGATGCAAGTGCCTCTTACATATGCTTGCTCTAGGCATTTATTGTTAATTGTGGAAAAGCAAATCTCACTATGTTCTTCATATTTCTGGCACATTTGGTGAATGACAATAATCAATACTATAGCCAACAACTCCCCGAAGGTGCACTTTGATCCTTTGTGGCCCTCCTTTATACTCATTTCTATAAAAATTACATATCCATCTAGATACACCTTTACCTTTGGCAAATTGCCTTACTTTTTTTTTTAATGCACAAAAGTAAATCCTACTTAAATCATTATTTTGTCCTTGTCCAACTCCCTGATTTTTTTTAGGGTTTTTCTAGGGCATTTCTTTTAACCCCATAAAATTCTAACATAAGTCGGAAAAGTTTAAAAAAACCACCGACTTAAGTTGTAGTATAATTTATAAAAAGCACATGTTATGTGTTTCATCCATTGTTGAAACTTTATTTGTCTTACATTTTTAAATATGATGTGAAATTACTATTTTACAATAGAGTATATATATGACAAGAAGACTTAAGGATCAGCCCAAGTAAAGAGATCACCAAATTTAATAGTAAACCACATATTTGTTTGGTGTTGGGTTCAAATTATGAAATTATAAAAATGCATAGTCAAAATCTTTGGCTTTCTTAAAAGCTAATTTATAAGCATTTATGGTTCGTTGGACAGATTTGAAGAAAGATTACAAATAAGATATTCATTTAAAATTATTTTGATTTGTTATTTCTACAAACTTATATATATTTTTAAGAATTATGCATGTTTTCGCTTCTGCTATTGTCATTGCTCTTGGTGCTGATCTTAATCTTTGTGCTGTCGTTAACTACGTTTAATTTATAAAATGATTTTATCTTGCATTTTCAATTGTGACGTGAAATTATTCATTTACGATAAAGTGTATATATCACAAGAAGACTTATAAATATTTATAGTTTGTTAAACAGATCTTCGAGGAAAGATTGCATTGTTTAAAATTATTTTTATTTGTTATTTCTACAAACTTACACTTATTTTCTTGGAGTCATGTCTATTTTCACTCTTGGTGTTGCTTCCGCTTCTGCTACCATCGTTGCTCTTGGTGTTATACTATTGATCTTCATAAATATGTTTATTTTATAAAATGATTTTAATAAATTAAAACAATAAACCTTAATTTTCTACGTTCATGAAAGAAAAAGAAGTGCCTTCACTTGTTTTATGAAACGATTTTAATGAATGAAAAAAAAAGAAGTGCCTTCCCGTGTTTTATGAATTAAGGTAATGAACTCTAATTTTCTAAGTTCATATACGAGAAGACAAGTACTGGGGAGCTGGATTGCCCAGGTTTGCTCAAATGGAGCTTGGCACATTCAGATTCAAGTAATAGCCAGCCGCTCAACGTAGTTTGATAGTCTATGTTATGAGAGAAGTGAAAACATATGCATTCTTCCTCTTCCTTTTCCTAGGCTCGTCTCTTATCAATAATATAGATAACTGTCTGAGTTGGGTATCGGATTGTTCTGTCCGAGTCGGGTATTGGATTGTTCCTGGCGGACTTTTCTTCTTGGTTACCGGCTCCCTCCGACTGTCCTTTGAACTCTCTTCTCTTCTTTGTAGTTAACGGAGCGCTCTTCAGACTGATATCGGAATGAAAGTGATGTAAGATCGAGCCCTTTTTCTTGTTTGGCAGTGAAGAGGACAAAAAATAGTTTATGGAGGCTATGCAAGCCAATACTATTGATGTTGCGAAGAGGATGAAGGAGACGAGTCGAGTGCAGCAGACTACCCGGAGGAACATGGCGTATCAGCCCAAGATATTGAAGGTAAACAGTATGTGTGAGCACAAACGAAGTGTTTTATTTAGTAGAGATTATTACCAAGGTCATGCATCTTTCTTTCAGGTGTTTTGGAGGAGCTGCAAGAACATGTATAGTCCAACATGGCTAACGGTAACAACTTCATACACTATAATTATTTGTACGTATATCTGCAAATAGTTAGTTACAGATTTGAGAATCCTCTTATTGGTCTTTTGAAAGACCAGTATGCACCTATCCGTGCAAGGGCGCTGAAGTTTTAAGTACTATGGTTCCAAAGAGCCAGAACGACGCCGTGGAGCACAAGGGCATGGAAACTGCTACTTAATAACCCTGACAAAAGCACTCGGAGCTATTTCATGTGAGTACACATATATACGTCCACACACACACACACGATCTTGAACTGTTGATGTTTTGTATTTTGCAGCTCTGATCCGGCATAACAAGCTGGCAAGCGCTGCTTTCCGCCTTGGCAATGGATTCTCAGGCTTAAAGGAGGCATTATGTCTAACTATATGCATACATATACATGTGTGTGTGTGTAACCCGTGGGAATGTAAGATGCATGGGACGTATGAGAGTAGTCTGATAATAGATACGTACATCTCTACCGATTGAACTAGTCTGTTACTGTTCGTTGCGATTTCTGTTACTTTTTATATATGAGTCTTTGTATTAAATGTTGTTATAATATAATGTGTGTGTGTGTTAGCTATCTGTATGCTTATCTTATCATCTTATTGTTATATACGAGTACTATATTCTTGCTACTATACTCAATACTCTTATCTCTGCGTGCGTGTGAGTGTGCAAGCAGTGATTAAATCCGTAGTCGAAAAATATTACAGAAATGTTTAATTACTAATCTAATTATTAGTTTACTAATTACTAATTTAGTTTAATTATTAATTCGTAGCAATTTTTTTACTACGGTATATATCACTGTGTGTAAGTATATGTTCATCTTATAGTGCAGAGTATCTAGATGCAATATGTGTGTATATCTTATTGTTCCGAGGAATACATACATATGTGTGTGTGTGTGATGTTGTGTCTGTGTGTTGATCTCATGCTAACAATATCGTATATGAACAGGAAAGCGCTGCAAGTAGCAGATTATCTGTTACAAGATAACCTGAAAGACACCGTGGTAATGTCCGAGCTAGGATTCCCACGTATACTAACAAGCCTGGCAAGTAGCAACAATCCAGACTTAAGGCCACGGGCACTCCTTCGAGTCTTACGGACGAGTCCAAGGGATTTCTAAACAGCAGGATTAACGCAATACAGCAGCTTAAACCCGAGTTGTTGAGTCCCCTTAAGGAGGAAAGGGCATTACTGGATTCCCTGTATAGTGGGTGTCTTCTGCCCTTGAGAAAAGGGCTACCTGGCGAGGACGAGCTTCCAAGGAAATTGAGTTCTCAAGCAAAAAGAACTTAAGCTGTTGAAGACGGTATGTTATTATAGTTTATGTTTTAAGTTACGCGTTTATTCATATGTTTTAAGTTTGATAGATGTTTCTATATGTATCCGCACACCACAAACGCTACATACCCAAATATGCAATATTTTCTTAAATATACAATATTTTGTGTATGAATTTACTTCAGGACGGGATATGTTGTTAATATTAATTTAAAATACTGAAGGTCCAACATTTAGAATTGTATTATTTAAAGTAAACCTTATTCTACATTAATGATATATTAACAGTTATATAATTTTCTATATAATTATAATGTTTTTTTAACAAAATTAAAAACTTCACTGATGCGAAAACTAATAATTAAATCCAATTTGATCCTTGACTACTCAAACATCCGTATTTTATAATTTCTTTATAATTTATTGATTATGTATTTTAAATCATATCTTATATTTTAATATGAGATTATTTCACTTTTGTGTGGGGTTTAGAATTTCATAATGCAATACGTTCTAATATGTTTGTAGATATACCTATTAAATAAGAAATAATATCTTCACAATAAAAAATAAGGAAGTATACTAAATAATATATTCTAAACTTTAATTAAGAAATAATCTTCATAATTTTATTTTATTTTTAACATCTTAGAAATATTGATAAAGAGAATATTTAATTGAATAATTTTATTTTAAAATATAAATTTTATGTTGTAATATTCATGTGTATTGCTGCACATGCACATACTGTTATTAGCATAGTGGGTTTTACTAATTATTAAATTGATTTTAATTTGGACACTCACTCCTTTATATAAGTTAGGGTTCTTAAAATAATGTATATACACATTTCTATATTCTGAGCTTTCACATTGGTAAAGGTGAGGTAATTGTCTCGGATTTGTGTCTTTTTTTATAGATCTTTGTCTTCTTAAGATCTAGCTTCTTCATTATTTAAATTTATTCTTTCCTTATAGATTTTGTCTTTTCTTTTTTTTTATTCATGGATGCACAATAAGCAAATTCTTCATCTGACTCATGCAGTTGTTAAATGCCATGTGGATGCAACTAAACAACCACTCTCGATTGATGGCGGCATTCACAGCCCATGGTACTCTTCCTCTTGTTCGTGCTGCAAATCCTCATGTTCGACCATATTTCTTTCGCAGAAATCTTAGGGATGATGTGTACCATTGGTTTGACCACTTCACCGTGGTCGCCACATATCATTCATGGGATGGTGCTCAGTGTTTGTGTGAGTTTCCTACTTGTTTGCATGGGATGGTATTGCAATGGTACAATGGTTTGGACGTTGTAACTTGTGGGAATTGGAAGTATTCTTCTAAAGATCTTCAAATGTGCATTTGGACATACAGACGACTGTGACGATGCTTTTCAGCAGTTGCATCGTATTTGTTAGGAGTCATCTAAGTCGGTGATGCAGTTTGGTGTTCGCTTTCGGAGCCTTTTATTACGTGTAGAGCCTAACATGTCGGAATGCATCAAGTTAGGTATGTTGTGGCCAGCACTTTATCAAGACCTTGTGGGGCTTGTGCATGTGCTAGCTCCAGTGACTCTTGACGATGCTTTGAGGCTAGTACAATGATATGAGTCATCACCTCTCCCGCTTGCAACTTCACGTTCTCTCATTCCATTTCATGTGAGGGATGGTCCTGCTCCGATGGAGGTTGATGCTGTTGCTAGTTGTGTACCAACACAAGGTTGGGCCCATGGATGTGTTGTTCATTGTTGGGCATGTGATGAGGTTGGACACATGTATTGGCGCTGTCAACGGCTTCCCGATTGGCATCCCCATTTTCGAGGTGGAGGCCTTAGCATCGAAAATGTTCGATTGGCACCGCTGCAGTAAAAGGTCTTGATGCAGTGGATCTCCTGGGAAACGACAAATCGCATAAGTAGAGGGAGGTCCTTGTGCGAATAAATTAGTGATCCCTTCGTCTTTCTTTTGGGAATATCATCAAGGGGTTCACTCAGCAGCAGTTCATACGGTCTTCACTTTTCAAGCTCGATTTAATCACACGCCACATCTGTTTTCCTTTCAGTGTTGGTGGATACAAGTTCAAGTTTGTTTTATATTTCTCACTTTGTTGCTACACGTAACCTTCATTTACGTCATGCAGACCAGTCTTCATTCTGTATAGCAATGGACACACTCATGCTTGTTTGCGGATGAAATTGACATTGTTGTTTTTGTGGATGATCGTGAGTTTGAGCTTCAATCTTTGCGAGTGATGCCGAGTCAAGCTTTGCACCTTATTCTTGGTATAGATTGGTTGACTTGCAATTATGCCAAGTGTGACTTCGAAAAGTCTCCCCTCTGTTTGACTCTCTCTCATCTTTCTTTCATTTCTCTTACTTCTATTCCATTTCATTCATCTGCTTCCATCACTTTTGTTTCACCCTTATTTTAACAATCTCCTTCATGTTCCTCATTTCCCTCTTTGGATTCATCAGATAATCGTCGTGTTGTAGTTGTTGATCAACTCAAGAAGGAGTATGTAATCTTTTCAACTTCAACTTGTAATTTAGGGCTAAAATTGCTACATGCCACCCTATTCCAATTAGGGATGTTAGGCCAATCAAAGTACCTGTTTGGCGTCGATCACCAAAGGAGCTCAAGATCTTATGAGCGAATGTTAAAGAGATGTTGGAGAAGGGTGTTATCCGAAAATCTTGAAGTCCTTGAGTGTGTGAACCTCATCTTGTGACGAAGCCGAATAAGAGCATTCAATTCTGCATCGACTATCGCCCATTAAATGATGTAACTATTTGGTCATCGGGGACTCCACAAGCCAAATGTGGTGCTTGCTATGAAGTCTCGGTGGTCGCCAGGACGTTGTGGATAGCGTCCAATCCCAGGGGTCTACGCCGGTAAGCCGGCCTTACCTCGGAAATACTAAAAGGTGATGAATGGCCTCACCACGAGGGTCTATGTACATGGGTGGGGAGTTCTCCTAGAGCAATGCTGCCGCTTGGTACCTGAGTATGTTGTTGGGCTAGGAGCGGAGCGAGAGGAGAGTCATCAAAGAGAGGGTGAACATAAAGAACATGTATTTATGTGTATATATATATATATATATATATATATATATATATATATATTGCATGCCTGAGCACAAGCTACCTCATAAAGATGGAGCAAGATACAAGACAAAAACTAGACTAGAAGGAACTAGCCTTCCTCCTTCTATAGTGGGTTGGCTAGTGCTAGACCATAGGTACATGTGGCACTCTCTCACTGGTCTGCCGCCATGTGACAAAGTCCTACCTGTCACATTTATGCACCTCCCTTACGCGTGTTGTCCCGAGTACCCTGGGTAGTTGATCTGGATGATTGGATCTATGCCTAGTTAAGTGCCACCTTATAGTTGTCACCGTCAATCCATACATGCGGTACCTTCCTTGCTCGGTGCTCCGACCCGTCGCTCGTTCGCCGGTTGGCGGTTTGATGGTGGTCAACCACCGTCAATCACTATTTCATATGTGTATATACTTCCTCATACTGTAGACCTTTTGGATCAACTGGGGCAGAACTGTTGGTTCACCAAGTTAGATCTCGCATTTAGATATTGGCAAGTTTCGATGGTTGATATGGACATTCTCAAGACTGTTTTTTGGACACCATTTGGCTTGTACGAGTTCTTGGTAATGCCTTTTGGTTTGAGCATGCTCCAACGACTTTCCAACATATGATGGACGAGGTTCTTTGTGATATACCAGAGGTGACTGCCGACTTCATCAATGATGTTTTAATCCACTCGAATGGAACGTGGGAGGAGCATGTCGGCGATGTACGCAAGGTTTTGTATTGGTTGCGGGAAGTTGGTTTGAAATTGAAGCCATCTAAGTGTGTGTTTGAATCTAAGAACACCACTTATATGGGTTATCGCATTTCACGTGAAGGTTTGCAAAAGTTGCAATTTTGAAGTTCCATACGCCGAAGTGTGTGAATGATGTGCAACACTTTCTTGGCAAGGTACAATATCTGGGTCATTTTGTGGATCATCTTTCAGATTGTACTACACCATTGCAGGCGTTGCTGAAGTTGTTAATGACTTCTTTTGTTTGGTCTAAGGATTGCAAGCATGCATTTATAAATCTCAAAGAGCTGTTGACGACTCCTCCAGTTTTGGCATACCCAGATTACACTCGTCCTTTCATCTTGCACATAGATGCTTTTGACATCGGTCTCGGGGGTGTATTTTTGTAGGAGAGTATGAGTGTCCCTGGCCAACGACATCCCATTGCATAGATCAGCTGTACGTTGCAACTAGCAAAGGTGAACTACTCCACGACCGAAAAGGAGTGTTTAGCATTAGTTTGGGGTTTTGAGATGCTCCGCATGGTTCTCGGACGTTGTTGAAAGGCGAACATGTAGTAGTCACTTCATTGTTGAAGTGGAAGAATTTAATTGGTTGTACTAGGTGGGCCTTGAAACTTCAAATTTACGACTTTGAAGTTGTTCATTGCCAAGGGAGTTCCATGGCTGATGCTGATGCTCTTTCTCGAGTTCCTCTTTCACCTTCTTCTCTTTTTTTTTTTGCCCTTGAGGAGCTAGTTGTTCTAGCATCAATGGACTTTTTGGACGAAGATTCTGTACCATCAGCAGTTGATGTGCTTGACGTTCAGTGTCCGCAGAATGCAGAGTTAGATTTGCCGTCTTTGGATGAGGTTCGAGAAGTTTAAAAGGTTGAACCGTGGATTTGAATGCTTTGTGATGGGTTTGAGAATCTTACAGCACTTGCTAATGACTTGTCTTTCAGGCATTTATATTCGCAATATTGCATTTAGGATGACCTTCTTTATTTTGTGGGGATTGATCTAGATGATCATTTACGGTTAGTAGTGTCTTCGGTCTTCATTCTACGCTTCCTCCACGCTTACCATGACTCTCCCATTCTTGGTGGGCACATGGGACATTGTCATGTGATGGAGAAGTTGCACAGATTTTTTTATTGGCCAGAATTGTGAGGAGATGTGATTCAGTATGTGCGTAGTTGTATGTGATTCCAAGCTTGCAATACTCCCCTGTGTGCTTCGGAGGGACGGTTGGAGTCAATTGCAACTTCTCATCCGTTTGAGTTAGTGGCATTTGATCTGATGGACCTTTTCCGCGGTCGATTGCTAGCAATGAGTACATTATTATTACTTATAACTACTTAACTCGTTGGGTAGAAGTTGATGCTCTTGCTAGTGTGACTACTTCTACTATTGGTCAGTTTCTCCTCAATCGGGTTGTGTTTCAACATTCTTGTCCTGAGCGAATTCTCTCGGACAATGGTCCTGCATTTATGAATGAGACATTTCATGTTTTGACATTTCAACTAAGGATATGCCACACTTTCACAAGTGCTTATCATCCTCAGACAAATGGTTTGGTGGAACGGCTTGTCAAAACCTTCAAGGAGATGATCGCAAAGTATGTGAACTTTCAACATTCGGACTAAGATGGTTACTACCATCTCTTTTATATGCTTATGTCACTGAGGTACAAAGTTCCGTTGGTACTTCCCCATATAAACTCTTGTATGGTCAGACCTGGTGTTGCGGATGGAGTTGGGTCTACCTTCTCAGTTACTGCGAGATGATGATGCTAGGTCATGGGATCGGTATTTAATGAGCGTTTTTCATTGGTTCATGCAGAGTCAGCAGAACAATTGGGTCAAGTACAAGTAGGACAATAACAATGTTACAACTCGCACCATCATCCTTATGTGGAGTACAAGGTTGATGAGCTAGTGTTAGTTCGTTTTCCCAAGTTTATAGTACGTGGTTTAGTTAAGAGTTTCTTTCCTTAGTGGAAAGGACTGTATCAAGTGCTACGACAAGTAAGGCCTCTAGTTTATGAGGTTCGACACGACATTTAACAAGGTTGATGAGCTAGTGTTAGTTCGTTTTCCCAAGTTTATAGTACGTGGTTTAGTTAAGAGTCTCCTTCCTTAGTGGAAAGGACTGTATCAAGTGCTACGACAAGTAAGGCCTCTAGTTTATAAGGTTCGGCACGACATTTAACCCGATCCTCCAAAGATTGTACACGTGCAATGGTTGAAGCATTCTGTGCAATGGGAACCAGTTGTGCCACTTACAAATCCACCAATGCCTCCTCGTGATGTTCCTCCAAATTCGAACCCATCTACCAAAGAACCCTAACCAACTTACATCCTTCCAAAAGGAGGGGATAATGTAATATCCATATGTACGACTGCATGTGCATATACTATTTTAGTATAATGGGTTTTAATAGTTGTCAAATTGGTTCCACTAGTATAAGTTAGGGTTCTTAATACACATTTCTATATTCCGAGCTCATTTAAAATATGTATTAAATTTACTTTACATGGAACATCATTTCAATTTTAATATGAATGGGAAACTTAAAAATTTAATTATATAATTTATTTAAAGATATGTACATGTATACATAAAAATACTTTATGTATGTAAGAGTGTGTAAAACATAAGATATTGTTATTTTTTTAAGCTTTAAGTTGAATTAAAGTTTAAATTTTTTAACTATTCCATTCAAGTATGTCCCGTCAAATCTCAAATAAATAAATAAATAAATAAACTGATCTCCCGTTAAATAATAACAATGTCCGTGATATTATGAACATTCAAGATGTATCCAAGTTAGGAACCCAGTCCTCGTCGCCTCGTCGAATACCATCCCTCCAATCCAGCATTTCCATGACATTCCAATGAACTCTCTCTGGGATTTCGCACATGCAATCTTGTGGGGATAAAATAATACGAAACTATAGCTTGGTCGAGTAGAAAGCCAAAACTCCTCTGGGTATTTCGGATAATACTCTTGAAAGCCCTGAAATTACAGACAACAGATAATACATGTGTGTGTGTGTGTGTGTGATATACAACTTACATCTCCCATGTTCCCATGGAATAGGAACGCCTTCGTGATTCCCCTGCCTCGAGCAAATAGGCCTGATCAGCCCCTTCACCAGTGCAATTCTATACTCGTTCATGCGCTGTTTGAGAGGAATCACAAGAGGTATAGCCCGTTTAGACCGTGTTACAGGACCTCCCGCGCTGCTGTCAGCCATTGTAGACCTCACCCTAATTGTGCCACCTTAACTTGTTTGAAAGTATGGACATCAAAGGCGTTTATATCATCCGTTCATGGATGGTGACAGTAATAAGAACATTTACAATGTATACTACCAGCATGACCATGTGACTGATCAACTCGGTAAGAAGCTTCCGGAGCAGGGCATCATCGCCATACACACTTTCTTGTCATAAGACACACGCACACACAACACTTACATAGAAGATAAACTGCTCGTTATTGTGCCACGTCGACTCCCGGACATATGCAATATGAACATGGTTAGTATAAATATTATGTTGTATTCACATTGTTATGTAATATGTGTGTGTGAAACACATGATATCAGCAGTGTTTTTAATCTTTTTTAATTTAAGTTTAAGGTTCAATTAAGGTTCCTAATTAAAAAATAAAAAATAATTTTTAAAATGTTTTAAACAATTAAAATATATTATATTAGATTTTAATTAAATTATAAATTATAAATTTAATTAAGGTATATCCTTAAGATACTAAATAAAGTTTGTTAAAAAACTTTATATTTCTTACTATATATATATATATATTTATATATGTATGTATGTACGTACGTATGTACGTACGTATGTATGTATATTATACAATTATTTTCTTGACATATAACATATTTATGTATATTGATATTATAGCTTTGAATAGTGAAAACATATTTAAGATTGTTCAAAGTTATATATTTTATATATTATTGATATATTCATAATAGAGAGAGTATATCAATATATCAATGTAAACATTGTTAAAATCATTTTATAAAAGAAACTTTATTTAACAGTAATAACAAAAGTGGCGACAGCTCCAAGAAAATATATATAAATTATAAAAGTAATAAATAATAATAATTTTAAATGAATATTTCATTTGCAATTTCATTAAAAATTTACGTTCATAAATCTTTTTAAAATTCATTTACACTTTATCCCAAATGAGAATTTCATATTATAGGTTGAAAATGTTATAAAATTTTAGTAATGTATAATATATGTGACATGTGCTTTTCAATTTATAGGTAGGCTAAATATAAATAGTCTTCCACCTATATTTAACATGTATTAGTTACATATAAGTTTAGACTTGTTTTTTTAATAAAGAATAATAATAACTAATACAGTTCCTAGTATTACACATAAATTAAATCAGTTTTTATAATATTTTATAATTAGAATATAATTTATGGTTTTCACTTGCACCATCTTTCATAAAAATAGTAGATAATATTAGAGAGTAAATTATATTAGTAAGTGAAAACCATGAAATGTATTTCAAATATAAAAAACTAAAAAATAATTTAATTTATGTGCAATATTTAAGTTACCAATACTTCTAATTACATTTATCAAGTAAATGAAGATAAGTAAAACTGATTCACATTCAGTTTACTCATGAAGTATATATCTCATATCTCATTAATGAAACTCTATATGTCTCATATTTTTAATTTATGATAATGTATGAATCCCAAAAAACATATAAACACCTATGATTCGTTAGATAAATCTTTGAGCAAAATTACTAAGATATTCATTTAAAACTATGTTATTTGTTATTTCTATAAACTTACAAGTGTTAATGTGACTTTATACTCGTTCATGCGCTATTCGAGAGAGGTATGTTGAATTTAGCCCGTTTAGACATTCTGTACATTCTAGACCTAACCCTAAGTTTATTGTAATATAGTTATAAGTAATTAATTAATTATTATAGGAGAACTCGCACACACGCACTATACACAAGCGGTCTGCGTTGACTGAAACATTATCTATGTGTTGAATGTCAATCTCTCTCTCTCAACACACACACACGTATAATGGCACTGTAAACTACATATTTTTAACAAAGTGAACCCATTAAAACTTAAGCCCGGGCTTCCTCTTCCTAACAGTCTTATACCCACACTTACAGGCTTACCCCACGGTGTAACCGAGGGCCTACCACCGTTGGTACGTCCACCATGAGGATGATCCACGGGATTCATGGCCACACCACGTACGTGGGGACGTATACCTTTCCACCTATTCTGTCCAGCCTTGTAAAGCTTGGGCTTAACAATGTTTGGGTTTGTTAAGGGCCCTATGACGGCTCTACACCTGGAATCGAACACTTTCTCCTTACCTGATGGCATACGGACTGCTACCCTCGGCTTGTCGTCCCTTTTCTTGATGATCTTTGCGAATGTGCCCTTTGCCCTTACTAGCTTTGCACCTTGTCCCGGTCGCATTTCAATTCCATGTATGAGTACTCCTATGGGTATGTATGCCATTGGCATAGCCACGCCTACCATTTGCTTCACGTCTAGCTGGTCATAAACCTTCACCTTGAGCTCCTGCGTATAACCAAGGTCGTATTAGTGTTAGTGTGTGTGCGTGTTTGTTAAAAGGATGTTGTCTAATGTACACACACACACATACATACACACACACACACACACACATATATACACTGGAAATGTATACACACACATAACGAGCCTTGAGCTAATGTATAAAGCAAGATAAATGCGTTTTGGGATGTTGTAGATGTATATGTATAAAAAATGGACAGTATTCATAGTATACTTGTCCATAACACAAATAAGTTATGCTTGTAAATGCGTGAGAGCTATTATTAATAATAAATTTCAAAAGCTAGAAATAGCAAATAATGCAGTTTTATATATCCATGTATGTATCAACCTTTTGCGCTAAGAAGAAAATTATCGGTAGCATCAGTGCCTGTGCAAGCATCTCTCTCTATATATATGAGCGTGTGAACGTGCGCGTGCGTGCGTGCGTGTCTGTGTACACACACAGGTTTGTGTATGTGTATGTATATGTATTATACACATTACCTTGCCACTGTCGGGCCTTGGGTAAATGACAGAGACGGGACCATCAAACTGTGGAATGCCCTTGAAGAGAGAGTTGGGGACGGGCTCTGGTGGCTTCTTGTTTAGTACTTCGGGCGGAGGAAGAAGCACATCCTTCATAACCTCTGAATCCAGATTATTACGAACTGTGTAGTGATGGAGTAGATAGTTCTGTGCCATCAAATGCGACTTGGCATCGGAATATGGCATTTCGAAGTTGGGATCCCCATGAACATCTAAACACACAGTTCAAGTATTAGTACATGTCACACACACACAATACATGTATGTATATATAACATGCCAAATGGGCAGTATGTGTTTATATAAGTTGCTTAATAAACCACAAGTTACATATACATAGACCTATTAAGTTGCATGTTTTCTTGTATGGATTCATGTAATAACCAATCAAACTCTACAGAACACATGCGCACGCGCGCACACACACACACACAATGTAAAAGTACATATCCATATGTATCTATACTATAGCTGAATCAGCTGGTATTATTTCATAGCTATTGCCTACCCTGTGATCATACATACATGAAATGGTTATAATAGCAGCTGAATCAGTTACACACACACACCTGTGTGTGTGTGAGTGTGTGTGTAACTGATTCAGCGGAATACGATACCTGCGTGGGCGAGCTGGAACATTCGGGCTTTGAGGATCTGCCAGATGTTGATTCCCGGCTGCGGGCGGACCCTGGTCGGCTCCATGAAGCTGCGCGTCTTGATATTGCTGCCGACCTTCCCCAATCGCCTCGCCATTTCCCCATACCTCTTTGGCCGCATTCCTTCCAAGAGCCCTAAAATGCCCTTCTAGGGTTTAAACGCCCTTAATTTAATCTAAACTACCCTTTCAATTTAAATTTTTTAAATGAGCGCTTGAACGTTAACACTTATTTAAATTTCCTATTTGAGTTGTAATATAATTTATAAATAAAATAAAATATTAGTTTAATATTACAATTAAATCGTTTGCAATTAAAAAAATATAAACATTTGAATTTTGTAAGAATCCCTAAAAATGCCCTTGTAGGGTTTAAACGCCCTTAATTTAATCTAACTACCCTTTCAATTTAAAATTTTTTAACATGAACACTTAAACGTTAACACTTAAATTTCCTAAGTTGTAATATAATTTATAGCTTGCAATTAATTTCTGTATATTACGTATAATTTTGATTAAAGTGTAAGGTTCCATGGTCATTCTTAGAATTTGTAAAATTCACAGAATATTCTCTTTTCATACTCCACTATTTTATTTTTTTTAATATTCATTCAATATATATTTATAAGCTACGAGCGCAATAAATAACACATAATCAAATGATTTATTAATAAAGAATGATAATAATCACTATACATGAAAAAGAAAATAACGTACGTTACAGATGAATCGCGTGTGCAAAATAGTTTTGTGAGCAGATTGGTCAATTTGACCCCAAGATTGAGAGGACCTGCACGCAATATAGATGAACGAATTAAACATAATTAACAGATTATTATATTATAATCTTATTATTATATAATACATGTCATTGTTGCTTATTATACACACATACGCATATACACGTGTTATCACACACATATACACACCTGCGTCGAAAGCTTTTGAACGAGTTCACTAGCTGATATGTCTAAGTCCGACATCACGTATCCGGCATCTTCTCCGTATTGGTTTCTTCTCTCAAAAAATCATCACTAGAGATTGCCGAAGAGTTCTGCATGTTTTACTCGCAATTAATCTCTCTCTCTTCTCTCTCTCTCTCTCTCTCTCTCTCTCTCTCTCTCCACCCCTAACATAAGAGGTATTAATAAAAAGTTATATTTAACCTTGTATATAAGCTGATATACTCTCTCTCTCTATTTTACTTACAGAGAATTTCGAAAGGCGTGTCTGACTTTCACTATCGATGCCAGTGTTTCCCGAGTTGAAAAACTGGGTTGAAGAAATCGCCTTTGCATTTGCAAACTTCCTCTGTGCTTCGTTACTCTCCGCAATCTAATAAATATATCAACACTCGGTAAACATATACTGGTTGAAATATATGTCATTAAGCAATTATTCACATTTCACATCCTGCAATGTGTGCGTGCGTGCGTGCGTTTGTGTGTGTGTGTGTGTGTTTTATGAGTCATAGATTAGCCACTATCAATTAGTGATAGAAGCGTCTACTACATGAGGAATGCAAGACAGAGACTATACGACTGCTTACGTACTCGAACAGTTTTCTAATATTATATTAAAGTTGCTCTTACATAACACGTCAACATGAATAGGACACCATACCAATATCGTGATCTAACACAATACATTGTTAAAAGACAAATTAGCTGCTTAGACGTGTGTGTGTGTGTGTGTGGACGCAGACTTTCTTGACTTGACTGTCCTTACACATCAGTATCTTTTATACAGAGAAAGACATCCCAACAATATACCAATTTATAATAGTATATAAGATATAATGTATATCTACATAAAAGTTTACCTCAACTCTTGGGCGTGGGGGTGTTGACTTGTGAGTAGATTTTTTAAATTCCGAGAAGAAGTCACCAGATCCTGATGGGGCCGAGACATGACCGTTTCTGACCACTTTCGCATCATCATCTTCATTCCATGTAAAGCGAGCCTGCGTTTGCGGCGGCTTGGTCTGGTTAACAGCTTGTTTAACTGTTCCCGGTGGAGCCTCTGCTGGCTTTTGATCGTATATGCCGTCATTTGCCTGTGCAAAGTTATACATAGTTTAAGTACACACGTATATACATGTATGATATGTACACACCTTTGTCGTGAGCTTCTTGATGCCTAAGCCACCTTTACTAACGCCAGTCTTCTTTGCTAAAACAGGAGTAGTTTTCTTTGTTGTAATGGTATTACCAGTCGAAGCCTGGACGGAGGCAGCTGGCTGGTCATTGAAGAAACCGTCTGAAAAGTTTATGTTGTCACTTGCTTTAGCAGGTGGTTCCTTGGTTAAGGCTCCATTAGCGTTGTAATTAAGAGCTTCTTTAGCTAAAAGCTGCTTGTAAAGCTCTGCGGCTCTAGATCCGTACTTGGATTCGTTCTTACCAACTTCTGTCCAGCCTAGACAAAAACAAAAGCATATATACTCATCTCTCTCTCTCTCTCTCCATAGCATAGATAGATAGACAGACAGACACATATATACAGATAAACAACTAACCGTGTTTTTTAAAAAATGTGAGGGCTCGTTGATTTCCACCACAGTCCATGAGTCTCAAGTGTTCCTGAGTCCAAGTGTCAAGAACCGTTGACCTACAAATATTTCAACAAGTCAAAAACTGTCCCACTACAAAGGTTTGTGAAAAGGGTAAACGCATCCTGTATGAGTAAGACTTTCATACTATCAAACAATTATATAATTGATAAAAATACACTGTCAACAAGTCGCATCTACGATATAAAGTAGAACTAAGTAGCATTATATTATATTATATTATATTATAATGTATCCGTCAGATAATCATGTGTAAGTACTATTTTCTAGATTGATAAAGTATATAACTAATTAATGTAAACTAATTATTAAAGCTGAATATGATACACATGAATCTAAGTAAAACGATTAAAAGGTATATTATTATATACATTATATATTTGCTATATCTAACAAAATATGAATGATTGTCAAATAAAACAATTACCTAACAAAGCTGATGTGAACACCAAGACTTCTGTGCATAGCGGAGCAGTCAAGGCATATAAACACTCCGTACGTCGTTGACGCCCAAGACGGATTCTTTGCATTACAGTCAAAACATAACTAAAAAAGACCAACAACATTCATCAGATCTCTCTCTCTCTCTCTCTCTCTCTCTCTCTCATGCATAGAGACAACCCTACCTTGTTGTCTGGCTTCGATTTGAGCTTCTTAAACAGCGAATCTCTGTCAAGAACTTGATCAACAGCAGCCGCCATTCTGGCGAGTTGGGATTCGCGGGGACTAGAATCACCAGATCTGGCAAAGCGCAGCTAACTCTGCCCTAGATGAACCCTAAATCTGACCCAAAGCTACTGTTTTAATTGGTGGATTGAACACAGCTTTCTGAGCTGCCTTACCGTTAGCTGAGGAATATTATCGAACCGTGGATCTGCTCAAATCTACGGCTACAGTTCTGACAATTGGCTGCTGGTGAGAGGGTGGGACCCTCGAATCCCACCTAGTGCCCATTAGTTCGCTAGTTCGTTTTCAGTTTGATATAATACTTTATTGTGGTGGGATACAGATTCATAATTATATTTTTGTATATTACGTCGTAAATGACAAAAGTTTGTGCGTGCGTGCGTGTGTGTGTATCTTTTGTATGTTTTAATATATATATAAGTTAAATGTTCCTGTGTCCTCACACAAGTTTTTTAATTTAGTTTCTATACGTCACCCATGATGTACATGTGCACTAATAGACGTAAATACACACACATGTATATATATATATATTCATTAAATACACATACGATATTACAAATAACAAGCTTGTGTTTCACACACATTCGTAACATGTTATACATTCAGAACACAGGCATTAATGTATGGTAACGCAACACAATTATATTATTTTGATTTAATGCGCTAACATAATATGTGTGTGTATGTGTGTGTGGCGCACATATACACTGTACAAGAACATACTAGGAATATCCCCAGTATATAATGCAAATGATAGATACATACATTTAAAATTAAGAGCCATTACATATAAGTAGTTATTGACGTCATTTTGTGGTTAGTATTTACCACAATGATGTCATTACAGTTATCTGTCTAGGGAGCAGGTTCGATTCCAGTCGGACACTCTCATCGGTCAAAAGATCGACCGCGTTACACGTGGACCGCGAGTAACACGGAATCCCTACACACCGTCCGATACTGATGCCAGAGAAGAAACTTCCCGTCACCTTCCTCTCCGATCTTCAAAGATAGGTGGCGGGCGAATTTCTCGGCAAGCACGTGCGCGATTTCGGCCCTCCGACGGCTGCATCTTGACTGTCAGTCAACAGAGCCATTCGGACGGCTCAGATTGGGTTTCATCCGACGCTCGGGATCTATCCATCCTGGCCGCCTCCGCGATTTGCGGTTGCGATCTGCACACGTATGAGGCTACCTTGGAATGCATCTCATATATACCTAGATTGAGAGACGGGGTTTTGAATTCAACATTCAAACAGAGATTTGAGTGTTATAAATTCTTAGTAATATCCTTCTCTCACTTACGAGAATGGCTACTGCTGCATTCATGGAGGATTCATCACACAGGACGAGCCGGGGAGGCCCTCTGGCCGTAAGCAAGTCGTCCAGGATAGGAAGATACGCCGGAACACAACCGCCTCGAATCAGCGTCCGCCTCCGACCGTGTACAAGACGGAGCCGGAGGGATTCAGAAGTCTAGTGCAGGAGCTCACAGGGCCGAATTCATCTGTTTCCGTGCAGAATTCAGTAAGAATTAGCAACAGATTACAGAATCTTGCTCCACCACCGCTTGCTGCTCCTGCTGTGTTGAAGAACACGCCTTTCTACACACACCGAGTTTCAGTCCCAAGTTCGAAATCTCCCCCAAGTTTGCATTCTCTCCTCTAACATTCTCCCCTCTGGCCGATCTCACGCCGCGCGACTGTGTCTGGGCAACCGGATTGGAGTCGCCGGGGACGGCCGATATCCGGAGCTTTGCACAGCTGGTGGGAGCGGACGAGCCCAAGATTGAGAATACGGAGTCGTTCACTTTCGAGCAGCCACCGAAGTTGCAGGGTAATCTGTATGGATTCTCTGAGTTTAATTTTGCTGGGTTGTGATATGGGTTCTTCGGAATGGACGGTTTTGATTCTTTGGGGTCCATGTACAGAGGGAGAAAGCACAGGCTGCCTTTTGATGTTCTTTACAAGAGTTTCAATGTACAAAACATATTACATAATAATCTCGTTTCTATTTGGTTTTAGTTATTTGTTATTTTTATCCTTGAACGATTAAGACATAATATAATAGTCTGGGTTCTTATTATATTAAAAATTATATTGATATTAAAAGCTTATGTAATTAAAAGACGACATAGATACTTGAATATACATAGTTTCTTACCACGTGTCACATATGTGACACGTGGCACTGACACATGAAGGATAGACCATCGCTTAAACTCTACGCTATCCTAGGCATGTATGGTATTGAATTAATTTGTTGAATGCGGATCTTTAATAATGAATTATTTGATTTGACAAGAGGTTCTTAAGAACCAACTCTTAAAAAGTACACAATAAAGACCTAAACACTTATGTAGTTAATATATGGTTAATTCATATTGAATTAATTTTAAAAAGCATATGAATATCATACTATTATCATAGAGACTTAAAGTCATGTGAATAAAAACTATTATCGAACTTAAGTTTAATTATGATTTCACATGTAAGAAAGATAAAACAATATTATTATATTATAACATCCTCAACACTCATGGTAAGGGGGTTTCACACACCATTAACTTAGCATGCATAAGTTAAGTAAGGGTTAAAGATGCATTTTTTACATAAACTCTCCCTTAAGAAGAAAAGTTTGTACCAACCTTTAACTTAAATTAAGAAATTGTGTTAAATGCAATTAATTTACATTCATTAACCTTTAACTTTTTTATTAAATTAAGGGATTGTGTTAAGGGCAATGAATTTGCATAGATACTTACAATAAAAATATTAAGGGCAATAAATTCAAAATATTACCCTTAATATAATATACTTTTATATTTACATTTAAGTTAAGATTATAAACTTAATTATTTTTAATAAACTTAACATTATTTACATTTATAATAAATATTTTTAAATAATTTTCAATTTGTAATATATATTTTTAACTACTTTAAAATATATTTATAGTATTCATGATTTAAATAATATATGCATCCTTAATGCTTGTATTCTTTTGCAATCTGTCTCTAACGTGCATTTGTTATTACATTGATAAGTTACCTAGTTGATATTTGTAACCTAGCCATGAACTCTTGTCGTTTCAACTTCATAAGCATCTTTGTTTTATCCATTGTTCAATTCCGAGACTAAGGTCATTTGCTTCTTGCTTGCCCTTCAATCTCATGTGTGAAGTCTTTCCTAAACCATGGCCCTCGCCCTCATTTTCACCAATGTCAAATGAGCAAGTTTCCTTAGTCAATAAGCAAGAGTGGAAAATCCCAAATCATGCTGTTTCACTCACCACCCTTAAAGATTGCTATTGTTTCTTTGGTCAAACATACCTAGCTCAAGTTCTTTCAACTGTCTCTTGACATGAGTTCAAGCCAACTTGGCTAGGGACTGCACAAAGCCCAACAACACATGCTGTCGGGCTTTGTGGGTGGCTGAAAGCCCGACAATAGTTGCTTCCGAGCTTTGGGCTGCCCCATGAGCTTGGCCAATGCTAGTCGAGCTCAAACCAGCCCAGATAGGGGTAGCAGAAAGCCCAATAGCAGTTGCTGCCAGGCTTTAGGCCGCCCCATGAGCTCGGCCAATGCTAAAGCCAACCTAGCCAAGGTGGGCAGAAAGCTCAACAACAACTACTACCGGGCTTTTTGCCACCCCATGAGCTCGACCAATGCTAAAGCCAACCCAGCCATGGTGGGCAGAAAGCTCGGCAGCAACTACTACTAGGCTTTTTGCCACCCCATGAGCTCAGCCAATGTTGGCCGAGCTCAAGCCAACCCAGCCATGGTCAACAGAAAGCCTGGCAGCAGTTGCTGACGGGCTTTCGGCCGGCCCATGAGCTCGGTTAGTATTGGTTGAGCTCAAGCCAGCCTAGCTAGGGTCGGTAGAAAGCCCATGAGCTCGGCCAATGCTAGCTGAGCTCGTGCCATCCCAGTCAGTTAAAAGCTCGGCAACAGTTGCTGCCGGGCTTTAGGCTGCCCTTTGAGCTTGAACAAAGTTGGTGAACCTAGTAGTTGCTATGGGGCTTTGGGCCACCTCTTAGATGCAAATGAATGCAAGAAAAGAAGAAGAAATGATAGAAGACTACCTGATCTACTTGTTCTTATGCCATTATCTCTTGATTTCTTTTTTCCCAATTTCTCCCGATCTCTTCTCTCCTGTGGCACAAGAGAAACCTACTGAAATTAGGGCAAAATGAGAATATATTAAGAATATATTGAGAATAATGAGAATACTTTAAAAAATTCATCTATATTATTTTTAATTTTTAATTATATATGTTAAAATAAAAATATAAAATATGTAAGATCCACGTGTACGGCTGCATGTGCACATATTATTATTAACGTAGTGGATTTTGATAATCGTCAGATTGGATTCAATCTAGACCACTCGCTCTTGTATATAAGTTAGGGTTTCTAAACTAATAGATATACACATTTCTATATTCCGAGCTCTCACATTGGTGGAGGTGAAAGGCACCTCTAATTGTCCCTACGAAGTGCTCAGATTTATGTCTTTTTATCGATTTTCTTTGTCTTTTTAGATCTAGCTTTCCATTGTTTAGATTTATTCCTTTCTTGTAGATTTCGTCTTTTCTTCATTCATGGAGCCACAACAGGCAAATCCTTTGTTTGTGGAGCAGTTACTCATGTAGTTGTTGGATGCCATGCGTATGCAATTGAACAATCACTCTCAGCTAATGGCAACATTCACAATCCAAGGTACTGCTCTTGCTCATGTTGCAAACCCCGCGTCCGGCCGGATTTATTTTGCGAAAATCCTGGAGATGATGTGTACCATTAGTTTGACCACTTCATTGTGGTTGCTACATATCATTCGTGGAATGATGCTCAGTGTTTGCGTGAGTTTCCTACTTGTCTTCAAGGGACAACGTTGCAGTGGTACAATGGTCTGGACGTTGCAACTTATGGAGATTAGAGTATTCTTCCAGAGATCTTCAAACATGCATTTGGGCATGCGGACGATTGTGACGATGCTTTTTAGCAGTTGCATCGTATTCGTCAGGAGCCATCTGAGTCGGTGATGCAGTTTGGTGTTCGCTTTCGAAGCCATTTGCTGCGTACCAAACCTAACATGTCGGAACGCATCAAGTTAAGTATGTTGTGGCCAACACTTCGTCAAGACCTTGTGAGGCTTGTGCATGCACTAGCTCTAGTGACTCTTGACGATGCTTTGAGGCTGGCATATTGTCACCTCTCCCACTTGCACCTTTACGTGCTCTTATTCCACTTCATGTTGGGGATGGACTTGTTCTGATGGAGGTTGAGGTTGTTGCCGCTCGTGTGCCAGCACAAGGTTGGGCCCGTGGACGAGGATGTGGATGTGCAGTTTGTTGTTGGGCGTGTGATGAGGTTGAACACACGTATCGGCGCTATCAATGATTTCCCGATTGGCGTCCCCCATTTCCAGGGTGGAGGCCATAGCGTCAACAACATCCGGTTGGTGCTGCTACAGTGGAAGGTTGTGATGCGGTGGATCTTCCGGGAAATGACAAATCGCAAGAGGAGGGTCCTCATGCGAATAAATTAGTGACCCCTCCGTCTTTCTTTCGGGAGTATCATCAAAGGATTCACCCGGCACCAAATCATCCGGTCTTCACTTTTCAAGCTCGATTTAATCACATGCCACGTCCTATTTTCCTTTTAGTGTTAGTGGATACAGGTTCGAGTTTGTCCTTTATTTCTCAATCTGTTACTACACGTTGCAGCCTTCATTTGCATCGTGCAGTAGAACCAGTCTTCATTCTGTACGGCAACGAACACACTCATGCTTGTTCGCAGGATGAAGTTGACATTGTTGTTCGTGTAGACGATCGTGAGCTTGAGCTTCAATCTTTGCAGGTGGTGCCGAGTCAAACTTTTTACCTTATCCTTGGTATGAATTGGTTGACTCGCAATCATGCCAAGTGTGACTTTGAAAAGTCTCCCCCCTGTTTGACTCTCTCTCGTCTTTCTTCCATTCCTCTTATTTCTATTCCACTTCGTCCATCTGCTTTCACCTCTGCTTCCATCACTTTTGTCTCACCCTTACTTCCAACCATTTTCCCTTCATGCTCTTCCTTTCCTTCTCTAGACCCATCAAATAATCGTCATGCTGCGTTGTTGATCAACTCAAAAAGGAGTATGCTGATTTTTTCAACTTTGACTTGTCCTTTGGGGCCAAGATTGTGACATGCCACCCTATTCCAATTGGAGATGTTAGGCCAATCAAGGTACCTATTCAGCGTCGATTACCAAAGGAGCTCAAGATCTTACGAGCGAATGTTAAAGAGATGTTGGAGAAGGGTGTTATCCGGAAATCTCGAAGTCCTTGGGTGTGCGAACCTCATCTTGTGATGAAGCTTGATGAGGGCATTCGATTCTGCATTGACTATCGCCCATTAAATGAGGTAACCGTCTCAGATGTGTACCCACTTCCTCATACTGCAGACCTTTTGGATCAACTGGGGCGGAGTCGTTGGTTCACCAAGTTAGATCTCGCCTCTGGATATTGGCAAGTTCTGATGGCTGACATGGACATTCTCAAGACTGCTTTTCAGACACCATTTGGCATGTACTTCTTGGTGATGTCTTTCGGTTTAAGCAATGCTTCAACAACTTTCCAACGTATAATGGACGAGGTTCTTTGCGACATGCCGGAGGTGACTACCGATTTCATCGATGATGTTTTGATCCATTCGGATGGAAAGTGGGAGGAGCATGTCGGTATGTACATAAGGTTTTGGATCGGCTGTGGGAAGTTGATTTGAAGTTGAAGCCATCTAAGTGTGTGTTTGGATCAAAGGACACCACTTATCTGGGTTATCACATTTCACGTGAAGGTTTGCAAGTTGATCCTGACAAACTAGTTGCAATTTTGAAGTTCTCTCCAAAGTGTGTGAATGATGTGCAACACTTTTTTGGCAAGGTACAATATCTGGGTCGTTTTATGTGAATCATCTTTCAATTGTACTGCACCGTTACGGGCGTTGTTGAAGTCGTTAATGACTTTTTTTATTTGGTATAAAATTGCAAGCAGGCATTTGCAAATCTCAAAGAGTTTTGACAACTCTTCCAGTTTTTGGCATACCCGAATACACATGTCCTTTCATCTTGCGTGTAGATGCTTCTGACATCGACCTTGGGGGCGTATTGATGTAGGAGAGTACAAGTGTTCCTGGCCAATGACATCCCATTGCGTACATTAGTCGTACATTGCAACCAGCAGAGGTGAACTACTCCACGATAGAAAGGAGTGTCTAGCAGCAGTTTGGGGTTTTGAGAAGCTCCATGCCTACTTGTATGGTTCACGGACATTGTTGGAAGGCGATCATGCAGCAGTCACTTCGTTGTTGAAGCTAAAGAATTTGATTTGTCGTACTGCTTGGTGGGCCTTGAAACTTCAAATTTACGACTTTGAAGTTGTTCATCGCCCAGAAAGTTCCATGGCTGATGTTGATGCTCTTTCTCGGCTCCTCTTTCACCTTCTCTCTCTTCTGTTGCTCTAAAGGAACCAGTTGTTCCAGCTTCAGTGGACTTTTTGGACGAAGATTCCATACCATCAGCAGTTGTTGTGCTTGACATTCAGTGTCTGCAGAATGCAGAGTTAGATTTGTCGTCTTTGGATGAGGTTCGGGAAGCTCAAAAGGTTGAGCCATGGATTCAAAGGCTTTGTAATGGGTTTGAGAATCCTGCATCACTTGCTGATGACTTGCCTTTCAGGCATTTACATTCGCAGTATTGCCTTTAGGACAACCTTCTTTATTTTGTGGGGACTGATCCAAATGATCCTTTGTGGTTGGTGGTGCTTTCAATCTTCATTCCACACTTCTCCATGCTTACCATGACTCTCTTATTCTTGGCGGGCACATGGGACATCGTCGTGTGATGGAAAAGCTGCGCAAATCTTTCTATTGGCCGGAGTTTGCAAGGAGATGTGATTCGGTATGTGCGTAGCTGTGTGTGGTGCCTAGCTCGCAATACTCCTCCATGTGCTTCGAAAGGACAGTTGGAGTCAATTGCAGTTTCTCGTCCGTTTGAATTAGTGGCATTTGATTTGATGGGACCTTTTCCACGGTCACTGTTGGCAACGAATACGTTATTATGCTTTTGATTACCTAACTCGTTGGGTAGAAGTTGGTGCTCTTGTTAGTGCGACTGCTTCTGCTGTTGGTCAGTTTTTCCTTCATGTTTTAACGTCTTGACTAGGGATACGCCACACTTTCACAAGTGCTTATCATCCTCAGACAGATGGTTTAG
Organism: Selaginella tamariscina; assembly: GCA_003024785.1. NCBI lineage: Eukaryota > Viridiplantae > Streptophyta > Lycopodiopsida > Selaginellales > Selaginellaceae > Selaginella > Selaginella tamariscina. The sequence goes on from PUQB01000122.1 coordinate 413,639, forward strand.
TGGAATGGCTCGTCAGAACCTTCAAGGGGATAATCGCAAAGTATGTGAACTTTCAACATTCAGATTGGGATGGTTATTTGCTGTCTCTCTAATATGCTTATGTCATTAGAGTACAAAGTTCCATTGGTACTTCCCCATATAAGCTCTTGTATGGTCATGACCCAGTGTTGCCAACAGAGTTGGATTTGCCTTCTCGGTTATCGCGAGCTACTGATGCTAGGTTGTGGGATCGGTATCTGACGAGCATTCTTCCTGGTGCATGCGGAGTCAGCAGAACACTTGGACCACGTACTAGGACAACAACAACGTTACAACTCGCACCATCGTCCTTCTGCGGACTACAAGGTTGATGAACTGGTGTTGGTTCGTTTTCCCAAGCTTACGGTACGTGGTTTAGCTAAGAGTCTCCTTCCTCAGTGGAAAGGACCGTATTGAGTGCTATGGCAAGTAGGGCCGCAAGTTTATGAGGTTCGGCACGACATTCAACCCAATCCTCTAGAGATTGTACATGTGCAACGGTTGAAGCATTTTGTGCAACGAGAACAAGTGTGTCACCTACAGATCCACCAGTGCCTCCTCCTGATTCCTCCAGATCCGGGCCCATCTACAAGAGAACCCTAACTAAATTACATCCTTCCGAGAGGACGGGATGATGTAAGATCCACGTGTACGGCTGCATGTGCACATACTATTATTAGCGTAGTGGATTTTGATAACCGTCGATCTAGACCACTCGCTCTTTGTATATAAGTTAGGGTTTCTAAACTAATGGATATACACATTTCTATATTCCAAGCTCTCACAAATATAAAATATAAATATATATTTTTTACATATAAACTGTTCCTTTAAATGAAGTTAAGAGCAAGTATGAATCTATTTTCCCTTACTTAAGCCCACTTAAGTAAGGGAAAATGGATTCGTACTCGCCCTTAAGTTGAGTAACCACTTAACTTTTTTAAGGGTTTGACCATTAAGGGCATTGAATTCGCACATGTCCTTAACTTAAGAAGTCACTTACTTAAGATTTTTTAAGGGTTTGACCACTAAGGGCAGTGCTTTCGCAATCTTCCCTTAACTTAATTTAAGGGAACAGTGAAAATTTGTAAAGAAAATTGAAGGGTGGCCCTTAACGACCCACGAGCTTGCCACCTTCTTCTTTAAAATAAAATAAAAAATAAAATTTTACATGTGTAATGTGCATTTTTATATGTAAAATATATATTTATATTTTATATTTTTATTTTAACATATACAATTAAAATTAAAAAAAATAATATAAATTTCTCATTATTCTTAGTATATTCTTAGTATATTCTATGTATATTCTCCTTCTGCCCTAATTTCTGTAGGTTTCTGCGCATCGGAAGAGAAGAATTCAGGAGAAATCGGGAGAGAATGGCAGAAGAGCAAGCAAATCAGGTAGTCTTCTTTCCTTTCTTCTTCTTTTCTTGCATTCATTTGCATCAGGAGGCGGCCATAGAGACTACTAGGTTCACCAGCTCTATTCGAGCTCAAGGGGCGGCCCAAAGCCCGACTGCAACTGCTATCAGGCTTTCAGCTGCCCTGGCTGAGATGGCACGAGCTCGGCCAGCATTGGCCGAGCTCATGGGCCGGCCAAAAGCCGGTAGCAACTGCGGCTGAGCTTTCTGCCGATTCTAACTGGGCTGGCTTGAGCTCGGCCAATGCTGGCCGGGCTCATGGGCCGGTCGAAAGCCCGGTAGCAACTATTGCCGGGCTTTCTGCCCACCATGGCTATGTTGGCTTGAGCTTGGCCAATGCTGGCCGGGCTCATGGGCCGGCCGAAAGCCCGGTAGCAACTATTGCTGGGCTTTTTGCCCACCATAGCTATGTTGGCTTGAGCTCGGCCAATGCTGGCCGGGCTCATGGGCCAGCCGAAAGCTCGACAGCAACTATTGCCGGGCTTTCTGCTGATTATGGCTGGGCTGGCTTGAGCTATGCCAGCATTGGCCGAGCTCATGGGGTAGTAGAAAGCCCGACAGCAACTACTGCCGGGCTTTCTGCAGCCCCTGGTTGGGCTGGCTTGAGCTCAGCCAGCATTGGCGAGCTCATGGGTGGCCCAAAGCCCGGCAGCTACTATTGCTGGGCTTTCTGCCACCCCTGGTTGGACTGGCTTGAGTTCAGCTAGCATTGGCCGAGCTCATGGGGTAGCAGAAAGCCCGGCAGCAACTGCTGCCGGGCTTTCTGCCACCCCTGGCTGGCTGGCCGAGCTCATGGGGTGGCCCAAAGCCCCACAGCAACTGCTGTCGGGCTTTCTACCTCCCCTAGCCACCCATGAAGCCCAGCAGCAAGTGTTGTGGGGCTTTGTGCAGCCCCTAGCCAAGCTGGTTTGAATTCAGGTCAAGAGGCAGTTGAAAGAACTCAGGCTAGGTCAGCTAGGTATTTTCAATCAAGGAAACAACAACAATCTTCAAGGGTGGTGGGCGAAACAATTGACATTGGTGAAAATGAGGGCCAGGGCCAGGGCTTCGGAGAAACTTCACATGAGATTGAGGGGCAAGCAAGAAGCAAACGACCTCGGTCTCGGAATTGGACAATGGACGAGACAAAGATGCTTGTGGAGTTGAAACAACAAGAATTCATGGCTAGGTTACATATGTTAACTAGGCAACTTGTCAGTGTAACAACAAATGCACATTGAATACAAATTGCAAAAGAAATGTAAGCACAAGGTTTCGATGATCGTGATGGAGAACAATGTCGTAAAAAGTGGGAGAATTTGATCAATGATTATAAAGTTATTCACGACCACAACAGGAAGTCGAGAGTTACTGCATATTCGAGCTTGTCGAATGTAGAGAAACGACGCCTTGGATTGCCAAACATGGATTTGGACCTGTTTGATTTATTGGATTCATTTCAAGGTGACCGAAGCTGCATGATGCCTCACAACGTAAACGACTCTGAAAATGATCCACCAATGACTCCAGTTTCACAAACAACTTCAACAAGTGCACCTTTGACTGCTGATCACTCAGATGATGATGGAGATGGTGTCACTGCGACGAGAAGGCAAGCGAAGAAGGAAAGTCTAGTTTGGTTGAAGCGGTTAATGAAGGTACAAATGTACTTCGAGCCCAGGTTCAGATGAGGAGCGCCAATTTGAGAGGACAGTAGAGTTGAGGAGGGAAAAGAACGCTTCTATTGAGAAGTTCGCATTGGCTATGACACGAATTGCTGATCACATTTGTGGACAGGGCAACAAAGACTAGACTAGCATGGGTGCATGTAGGTTGCATATATTTATCATTTGCAAGCTTTATTTGGATTATGTTAATGCATTTTTGTTTGTTATTATAATATCGATTATATTATTTTTTTCAGGACCGTTTAATAGGATTAGCATCGGAGATTTTTTTGTTCAATTCATCATGAACGACTCGAATTTTGATTTGAATGTTGAAGATGAAGAACGTGACGATTCAGATGATAATGATGCAGTAGTTCAGTACATGCGGAGGTCAACACAAGCTGCAATTGATAGGTCTTCTCCTTCATAGTGGATTCGACTACGAAGTGAGGCATGGTGGGACACTTTTATGATGTCACACTACGATGATGAGAGGTGGATAAAACTTCTTTGAATGTCACGGAGAACCTTTGTTATGATTTGTAATGTACTAAAGGATGACATCTCAAGGCATTGAGGGATAACCCTAGTTGACTTAGGGTTTAGCCTAAGTCTCCCTAGGGTTATCCCTCAAGGGTTCTGGGGGCAGACATTCTAGGGAGACTTAGGCTAAACCCTAAGTCTCATGTCCACTTGGGCATTAGAGTCTAACCCTAGGGGTCGTTGGGGTTGTTCTGGGAAACTTAGCGTTGCTCACACAGGGTGATGACGCCAAATGGCCACCTGGCGGCCACGTGTTGCCACGTGTTGGCCCTTTGGGTTAAAACTCTGACAATTGGTTCAGAGCCTATTCTCTACGGTCAGTAGGCTACCTAAAGTGTAGTGTATTTTAGGGTTTAGTTAGTTCTAAATTTTTGAAATACTCTATCACTTTCGGCTAATGTCTGAATTCTGCGTGGAGAGTTGGTCCTGACATCTATAACTCTTCAGAGTACACCTACTTCATAAGTGGGTGTGGGTTATGGACTTAGAAGGTAGCACTTGGAAGTCAGCTTCCAAGTTGTATGCAGGTTATTTTACCTTAAGGTTGTCCAGGTTACTTTACCATATGTTTCCACAAGACATGGCGTGTTAGTTTGTTCTGGCTTTACAAACTAAGTCTTGGAAGTGGATCATGTGATATGCTAAGCTTACCCATTATTAGAAAATTTTTCAAAGGCGGGGAGTGTGTTGTTTTTATTACCCCCCTTGCATTACGCGAAACCAAGTACTTCAGAACCGTCGTTCACTGAGTCGTAAACCCAGCTGCCGGAGGCACCACCTGCGACATGAAGTCACTTGGAGACCTTTTGCACGTCTGCAAAGTCTGTCACCCGACGCACACAACACAATGGTTAATTTCTTTACTTAACTAGAATTTATATTGGAGGCCTCTAGTTAGTGTTGTTGCCGGCCCCTTGGTTAATAAGAAATAAAGACTTGCTTTATTCCTTTATATTAAATGCTGTTGACGACCTCTGTCGTCTAATACACAACAAGCACTTCTCAAATGCTTGACCAAACACCTTCGCATTTCTTTGATTTTCCAATGGTCCCACATGCTACGATATTATAGCTTACATCTCTGCATCCCTCGGTGTTTCTCATTACCCCTTTTCATAAGGGTCTGCTACTATACCTATCTCTCGTTAGTATATAGTTACGCTAGACTAAGTATGAGACTTTTATCGGAAACAAGCTCTTTTCCGATACAAGAGTACAAGTTGTAAAACCCTGTTCTTTGTAAACATGTCAATCTGGCCAGAGGCGATCATAGAGGCGCATGGCTGTGCACATGTATACAACAAGGTCTTGCCAACCTACCAAATGCCATCCACTTGGTGTGTTATTAACATAAATTTATTCCCGATAGGAATCAAATTCAGTCAAATTTGCAACCAAGTGTGATAGCACTACCATTCATCTTTCACAATTAACTTTGTACTCTTTCATAACACCGACCAGTTCAGGGACCAGATAAGCTAACATACCTTTCTTATAAATCAATGTGGAAACCAGGAAATTCAACCCATCTCTAATGCCTCAATTAACAATCTTTGTCTTAATTAGTACCCTCATTGTACTCATTCTCCAAAGAGCACAACATACTAGGTGTCATTCAATAATTCCTAACTCCTTATCGTACTAAGTTCAAAATACGGAATTTTAAAACTTAGTTTTCACGATAAGAGTCTCCCTGAACTCGTAATACTGTACGCCTCCGTAACATTATATTTATTTCCAACTCTTAAACTTATTTCGTAAATGTTTTTCAACACTATACCGAAGTATAGCATTTCACTAATTGAAACAACTAGTGTTTTTGATAAACATCTTTTAAAACTAATCCTTATTCTATAAATAGTCACAATTTCGATATTGATACTCTCGAATGGATAATGATCGTTTTAACGTTCAAATCCTAAGCTTATCAACTAGTTGTTATACTAGTGGATATAAACTTATAATCATATCAATTTATCGAAATGCTACAACTACATTATAGATATGGTCTTAGTTTACATGAACCGAACTTCAATTTTGAGACGGAAATATAATGTTACGACAGTATTTCGAGGAACTTTGTTCAGAGATTAAGAGGAATCATGAACTAGTGTCTGGTTCATCTAATTGATTTAGTAAGATATAAACCTCCACATAAATGCTATCATAACACTGAAGTGTTAGATCAACTTCATGTTTTAGTCATACCTTATATTTCAATAGATCTCCCCAAACATGAATAAAATATCTAGTTCAGTACATTGAACTAAGATACATTATTCACTCTAGACACCTAGCAATCCAGAAAGTGTTACATTGCCCCTCAAGCAATGTATTGAGAAATGTCTCATTTCTCAACTAACTTGAAAACACGTTTCAAGTTATAACACTAAGGTAGTGCCTTACCAAAGTGTTAAACTCAAGTCTGCTTGAGTATTTCGATTATATGATTATGGCCACCTCATGTGATCATAACCAAGTTTCGATATTGAGCGCTCCAAACTCAATATTAAAGAGATACTATATTTTACTTTGACAAGTCATTTATAATCAATCTTAAAAGACTGTCATAAATACTTTCAAAGTTTAAGCTATGAATATCTCAATGAATGAGGTGATAGGAAACCTCATATTTTCGAACTGGATATTGGAGCATACGTTAGGAACCTTGAACTACGATCATCAAGAAGGGACACCATCTTCTTGAGCTAATCCCGCTACACAATATCATACTTACAAGAATATTGAACCAACTCAAGGAACACCATCAAACCTTGAGATAGAACCAAAGACTAACCCAAGGAATACAATCAAACCTTGAATCAAGAGTAGTTCTATGTTTCAATATTCTGAAAGATTGAAGATACATACTTTATTTGTTCTTTAAGTGCCCACATTTGTGACCATGATGCAGAGTCAAGAAACCATCTTTTGAATAATCGTATTCGACTCTAAAATGAAATTGATATTGAAAATCAATATCAACTTTCAATTCTCATCGAACACCGACTCTATGAGGAGGTACATGCACTTAAACCTCCAATGGAAATTCGACTATTACTAGCTCATTGGTAATTCTCAACATAAGTTATCAAACTTAGCAAGTTTCCTTACTTAGCCGATAAACAAAGTGAAGAATCCCAAATCATGCTCTTATTAACCAAGGAATCACCCTTGTTCAAGAGCTTATCCCACATTGCAAACAATGTTACAGATTTCAAGATTAAAGAGTTAACAATGAAAAATGCACAAGTGTGCGCCGAACGCCTTCACTATGCAAGTCCTTCATTACTCAGTAAACTGAAAATGTAAACGTATGTTTCCAACATTACTCTTTCTGATAGATCATGCCATCTATCCCAAAACTATATCGATAAGAAACCGAAATCCTCAAGCTATTATCCGAAGTCTCTCTCATGATCCCATATGAGATAACTTCATAATCAAGTTAGTCGAGCTAGCTAACTTGAATACAGAGTGCGCACTTACAACTAACTAAGGTTTCAAGTTATACTTGTCCAAATTAGGTGACTTGAACTTAGTAAACTATTCCACCTAATGTTACTTGCAGCTAGCATCATCAAAATATTGCGAACATCAGACAATACTTTGACTACATTGGATCTTCAAACCCATTGCTTAACATATTTATCATATGTCAATATCCGACATTCCATTGTATCATAAGTCATCACCATAGTCTGCTTCTGGAGTATGACATTTTCAAAGGCGGGGAGTGTGTCATAGTTTTTACTATGACTCCTCTTTTACTTTGGACGTAGACTGTTGTTACCTACTGGATTATGTGACGAACCCTAGATGTAGAAGAAACAGGCCCGCATAGTGCACTTGGGTATCTAGTGATGGTCCGGCCGGGTGTCGTTAGGTATTTGCAAGAAACTCTAGGCAAAGCTAGCACTTCCATTTAGAAAACTCTCCCCCGTTTTGACGTTCCAGGTTAGGGGTTTTCAAAAGTATAGCTTGTCAAAATAAGGGTTAGGGACACCCCTAGGGTTGACCTAACCCTAGGGTTGCCCTAACCCCACGTCCTAAACCCCCCCCCCTAGGGGTTAGGTTTAGGATTAGGATTGGACAACTCATTTTCTCTAAGGGCTAGCATTTCAGTGCCATCCCACTTACTCATATAGGAAAACAGGGGGGGGGGCTCTGTCACATAAATAAGGTAGAGTATACGTAGGAGAGCTCCTGGGTTCATGAATGAGTTCGTTGCTCTTCTGCCGGTGCAAGCTTCAACTTGTGTCGTTAAGGTACAACCCTCTGTTGTGCCGCCCTAACTTCCAGATGCCAGGGGTACGTCCCACCTTCGGGGTAGCTTACCCTTAACATTGGCGAATCCATGCCTAGGAGGTCTTGTCGGGATGCACATTCCAAGAGGCAGAGGTTGAGGCTTATCTCCAACCTCCTCCTCCACGTCAAGCTAGGTGTAGCACTCACGGCCAAGCAAGGCACATCTGTGTCCTTGTCCAACTGTGGGCGTGGGATCTTGTTTGACAGGTTCACGTTACCTGGTTCCTGAGGGTTCATTGAGGGGTTCTAGAGTTGGCATTTAGGAACCACGTTTGTGGTACTTGGTGCAACTCTTGAATCTAAGGGCTATGGCATGATAGCCACATCTTGGAAGGCAGTGTCACATGGGGATGTGACACTGGGCTAAACGTCACATGGTACAACGCCCGAGGCACGCCCTTTGGGGTTATGTCATGGGCTTGTCGCTAAGGGGTTGGATACTCTAGCAAACAGGCATGCTTGTGCTTGCACTAGGGTGCTAGCCTTGGGCATCCGCTCGAGGGAGGTTAGGTCTCGTAACTAGGTGTGCTTTGGCACACTTGGTTAGGGGAGTGTTCTCCTTGGAATCCAGGGGTTGAACAACCTAAGCTCATTAGCAGAAGCCCTTTCGTAAGGCACTCGCAAGGTCATGTGCTTAGGGTTATCCAAACCTAGCCTTAAGGAGTTTGCTTAGCAGAACACTCGTGTCCGCCTACGGCGCACACTCGTGTCCTCACTAAGTACTAGCCCTAGGTCTAGGGTATACTTGGCCACTCAAACCCTTAGGGGTTAGTCGTGGTTCAGGGTACCCCTTGTCACCCTAAAGGGGTTGTACTCCCGGATGAGGGTGATTCCTTAAGGGGTAAGTGATGATGCCTTAGTTCTGTCTAGGGGTATGTGTGGAACACACGTCTCCTTGATGGGGGTTAGGGCATGAGCCTGTCTAGGTCTTCTAGGGCAAGACCCTAAGTCAACTAGGGTTATCCCTCAAGGGTTTTGGGGGTAGACACTCTAGGGAGACTTAGGCTAAACCCTAAGTCAACTAGGGTTATCCCTCAAGGGTTCTGGGGGCAGACATTCTAGGGAGACTTAGGCTAAACCCTAAGTCTCATGTCCACTTGGGCATTAGAGTCTAACCCTAGGGGTCGTTGGGGTTGTTCTGGGAAACTTAGCGTTGCTCACAACAGGGTGATGACGCCAAATGGCCACCTGGCGGCCACGTGTTGCCACGTGTTGGCCCTTTGGGTTAAAACTCTGACAGGTATTTACAGGTAGTGTACATGATATGCGAATTTGGAAGAATTGTTGACTTCATCAAAAGATCATCAATGGGGTTTATCTTCATGGACCTTTGGAGGCTGCTCATGTTGATTTTGTGAAGCCTTATATTGTGGGTGATAAAGAATACCAATTACAACCATTTTTAATGGTCCCATACACAGGCATGTAAAGTTAATATATTTATAACATATTTAACTTGAGTTTTTATAGGTGTCCATCTTAATCTTGATCAGGAGACGTTCAACAAGGAGCTTACTAAAGCACGATTGGTGGTTGAGCAAGCATTTGGCCTTTTAAAGTAAAAATTTTTTGCCTTGATTATAAGTTGAGAGTCCACCTTCCACACATTCCGAATACTGTGAATGCTTGTGTTATTCTCCATAACATCCTCATTGATGAGGGCGAGGCCAATTATGAGGCAACTTTACGAGCAAGGGAGTTATGAATTCGGCACGTCAAGAAAGAGGAGATTGGGTGGAGTATTATGATCCCTCACAAGATCCTCGAAAACTTGGTGACACATGCTCGCATTATTAAATCAGCTCTTGAAGCTCATTTTATTTTTGGGACGCCATTCATTAATTTGGAAATTGTTAATTTATGTTTCTTTATTATTATTTTTTGTTTTACCATAATAAATATCATGTGTTAAAAATAAACATGAAATATGAAAAAGGATGTATACTAGAAATGGAATATATTTAGCATTTTTTTATTAAATAAATAAAAATATGAAATGCAAATACATGTATACACACATGTTAACGCACATGCATATGTATATATAATATTTTTCATGAAGTTTTTACTTGTTTAAACATATCCAAAATATATAAAATTTAATTATCTATAGAATGTACCCATACAATATTATATATAAGTATATAATTTCATCTCACCATATTTTTTATTTTTTATAATAAGTAAAATTATTTTAAATGTTAATAAAAATTAAGGATGCACATATTATTTAAATCATAAATATTATAAATATATTTTAAAGTGGTTAAAAATAATTTATTACAAATTGAAAATAATTTTTTATTACAAATTGAAAATTATTTAAAAATATTTATTATAACTTGACATAATAATGTTAAATTAAATGTAGATATGTTAAATTCATTAAAAATAATTAAGTTAATAATCTTAACTTAAATGTAAATATAAAAGTATATTATATTAAGGGCAATATTCGAATTCATGGCCCTTAATATTTTGATTGTAAGTATTTATGCGAATCCATTGCCCTTAACACAATTCCTTAATTTAAGTAAAAAAGTTAAAATTGATGAGTGCGAATCAATTGCCCTTAACAAATTTCCTTAATTTAAGTTAGGGTTGGTACAAATCCAAAACCTTAACTTCTCTTTTTAAAAGAAAGTTGATGCGAATCAAATGCACCTTAACTTTTACTTAACTTATGCATGCTAAGTTAAGTTAAGTGTGGTGCAAAACGACCCTAATTCTAACTCATTAAGTAACAATAATTAAACTTTAAATATTTGTCACGCTTGTAAATTTTAAACAAACCATGTATCGTATATTTGAAGACATGCTTTTTAATGTTTAATTCATTTATTTTATTTACAATATGAAAAGGTAATCAATCACTACACATGTACATATATTCAGATACTAAATCACTGCTCAATAAATAGAGTCATAATATTTGTTTACACCTTAAAATTTTAAATTATTTATATAACAAATACCCACAGGAAAAGACAAACTAATTCCCATTTCCCACATCCTCTTTGTCAACAGTGAGCCACTCATTAGACCCCACTCTCTCGTGCACCTGGCCATCAAGCTCAACCCATCCCTGAGATCTATTGTGCACCGTCCGATCCTCCTCATCCTCCAGATCACTGAAAGACACATCGTCGCCGTCCTTCTCTCCCTTAATACTACTAACACTAATATCTTACGACTATTAGTTTCTCTCTCTTCATCTAGCCACTCATCTGCTTCCTCTTCTTCCTTTCCATATATCCCTGACGCAAGCTTAACAGTACTCGGAATAGCGTCCTTATCCACAACCATGGAACTAGCAGATTCCAGAGATATTCCTTGATCGCCCTCTTCAGTATGGGACGTATCTGTATTCCCATCTTGCTGTCCCAGCTCCTTCACAAGGTGTTTTCTCGCCTCTAAAACCTGTGTTGAAAACAGTTAAATCACCCTTAAACTTGGTGTCTACTACTTATTTGCTTAAATACCATTCTTATTTTGCACATTTAAGTAAAAATGCTTTATACGGAAAAAAATAATATAATATATCATACTTGTGTGTGTGTGTGTGTTAATATATACTACGATTATGAAGGACGCTAATACAAGTCATTTGAATCTTAGTAGGGTGTATGATATTGCTTGTGTGTGTGAAGTGAGTGTATAAATGTGTGTAACACTCACGAACCTGTAGCGTGGAGAGGAGTGGCATCGTCCTGACTTAGACGTGAATGGAGCAAAACAAAGTATATCTTCCAGAAACGTCCCTCAGTCATATGCTCCGGGCATAACTCAACCTTCAAGGCTGCCAAACGTAATGCGCAACGCTCGATGGCATATGCGTGGTCCTTCTGGTAGCTGTTCATCTCAAAACCTGGAACAAATACATAACAATATATACATATAAGCGTGTATGTATACATATACAATAGAGTATGAGAAAGCAATTTCTCCAAATGACACAACAAACACACCATTTTGTTGGTCGTCATCTGGAGCTAATGGGAAATCCAGCCAAGTCTCAGGGTGCTGTGATATGTCCCTCGCGAATGCAATAACTTCATCAGTGAGGCCGGGAGCTTGTAAAATATCGTCGTCAGAATCCTCATCGTTAGCAAACGGGAAGAAGCTAGACGCTAGCCTGGATATTTCGTCTGCAAGCTTGGACACTCCGTCGGAAGATTCTTTAGTATCTTCCTCTGTATCTTCAGCCTCCACCAAGGTACCATCATGCTCCGACAAAGACCCTACAGATATGATTGTTTTATATAGACCGAAGAAATACGCAAAAATGTGTATATTGTTCTAACAAAAACACATAATACTGTGTTATTTATACACATCTACTCTCTCTCTCTCTCTCTCTCTCTCTCTCTCTCTTCTCTCTATCTATCTATCTATCTATCTATATATATGATGACATGAATATTATATTTGTCATAAAATAGCACACAATTATATTATATCGACACACGCAGACAAAATCGAACAGTTCTGTGTGTGTCGATATAATTGATAACTTGTCATACATCTAAACTGCAGAAACGTGAATGGTGGTCGTATATAGGTACGCAACACACAAAGTCATGTCAAGTGTAAGTGTAAGTGTGTGTGTGTGTGTGTGTGTGAGAGAGAGAGAGAGAGTCCCACACTATGGAGTGTACGTCAATATATATATTATATGTTCAACACACACACACACACACCATATAATAATATATATGCATGTGTTATAAAAAAAATGTTAATGGTCATCATTTCATATACATTCTAGCTTAACACATAGATATACTGCATGATAAATAGCGATATGCAAATGTATGCATATAAATCCACATACACAAACAGATAAGCTTACTTTTGGATTGTTTATCATCTCCACGAATGACAGACGATAAACGAGATAACCCCTTCGCAAATCCACCCTTAAGCTCGGCAAAATCATTCTGAATACCAGACAATTTAGGCGACATTCCACCTGTCTCCTCCTGGGGAACAGCATTCTGTTCTGCCCCCTTGAGGGAAACACTCTCCGAATACGATGATGGTGGAGGAGCTAGGAAAGACGCCACACCCCACAGAGATTGCGTGAGGGTGTTCTTCAACTCGGACAAGTCCTCCTTCACAGATTTCCCGGATAATAATTCCGGATCATCCCAGAATTCCCCGCCGGATTCCTCATTGCCGGCTTTCCCTCTTCATTCCCATCTAGAAATCCCGTCAATGATCGAGGTAGCCACGACATTTCTGCAAATTTCTCTCCGATCTCGCTCCTCCTGATAAATTCTACACACTGGGCATCTACAGCGTGAACCCTAAACACAGTGAGAAGTTCCAAAACTCCGGCCAACCGGCACATGCCACGTGGATCTCCGCCCGGCCACGTAAATAACTTTTATCTAAATGAACTTAGAACTGCCAATAAGAGACTCGAAACCTATATACTAAGATGGCACGTTCTTTGGCGGACACCTTCTTGGATAGATTTATAACAAAATCTTCTGTTTTGATGATGTGCACATCAGCTAACATTAGCTTAAATGGTATCTTCGATTGAATCATCACCTCTTGTATTATCTCAATGTTATTTTTAATAATGAGAAAATCATTATCGTTCGTCATAAATTCGACCTTACTATCACTAACCATGCATATTTCAAATAAATACACGATATCCTTGTGAAACTACCCTCTGCTTTTTCATTTCTAAAGTCAATTTTAGTCTTGCAAACTTTAGCCAAGTTATGCAAAAGAGACTTATTATTAGGATTATAAGTTTTGATTCGAAACGCACATTTTGATGCGTCTACTATGCAAACGATGTTAAGAAATTAAATTATCTATTTGCCATTGCTAATCTTTTCAAAAACAAACCCGTGCAGCAAATGAATTAACGAGATCAATAGTATTTTGATAAAAATACTACATCAAAAACCAAATAACATATTAATGACAAAAATTAAGATAAAACACACTAGCATTTCACAAATGGTGGAAAACCTATTGCAAGTAAAACATACTCATTATGCACATATATACATAAACTATCAACTATGGTACTCAACATGTATATGGTGGAAAAACCTATTGTAGTAAAGACACGTGTACATAAATTATTAACTATAGTTCCAAGTAAAATGGACTTTAGAACACGACATAAGCGGTGGAAAAAACGATACTCACCAACACATACACACCGTATATGGACTATCAACTACAACACATTATGAGCTGTACATAAATTATGAACTACAACACAGTGTATGGACTTACATACAATCAACAACACACATATGAACTACACGTAAATCTATATTGTACTTGGATAACGTTCTTGTCCAAGTATTTTTACTTGTTATTGACACATACTACTTCAAATAGTGGTGACAATGACAAGGCTTAATCTTTAAAAGGTCTTTTGAATAGAATCCATGTAAGAACGTCTATTGAAAAAGTTACAGAGTTTCTTCATTTTCAATTTAGAAAAACGAGCACTATAGAGAACCTGCGTACGTGGAAAAGAAAGAGAATAAAAGATCTCAAAGAGAACCTGTGTGTTGTGTGCCGAGAGTGAGGGTGTGCATATATAATGATCATGGGTCAATCAGTCAATGCTAGGGTGGCAAATGAATATTTTTGTACGATATTCAAATATTCAAAGGATATTCGACCTAACGTAAAGATGTTTAACAAACTTTGATGATTTGAAAGTCAAATGAGTTAATTTCTATGTACTTGCATGTAATATGTTTAACAAATTCCGACCATTTGAAAGTCAAAAATTTTAATATTCTCATAAGTGAAACGTGGTGAAGATTTGTTTGTACTTAAGAAATTATTAAGTTAGAATTTGATTTTCAAAAGGTCAATGTTTATTCGTTTCAAGCTAATCTTAATTCTGACTTTTATTTAAAGAGATATTAAAAAACACATTTATACGAAAAGATTATAAAACTTATATTTAAAAGGGGAAGGTAATTTATATAAAAAATCTTCCATGCTTCTAAAAGTGCTTCATATATTGTTTTTTCTTTCGACATTGTCAATTGAGAAGGTTTAATCATGTTGTCAAATCATTAATCAAGTACATGTTTTGTGGTGTTTTGAGCTAAACTTACTATAAGCAGAAATAAAAATGACATGTATGATAAAAGAAAAAACTTATTAAATATAATTATGTATTTTTAGAGTTCTATAAGTAAATGATTAAGAATAGTTAATTATATATAGCTTATGTATAATTGATATATAGTAGATATAAATTAATGATAGTCAATTATTTTAAATACCTTTTGTACAATTAGTAGATATTTCTATTTATATATGTAGATTATTGTTTATGAACTAATTATTTATCATTTAAATAAGTGAACATACATCATATATGTACACACACACAATATGTTATGTAGCAATAACATGCAATTCAAGCCCATTTGCATACCTCCTTTGGTTGTTATTGTTGTGATTATGCCATTTTCTTTCCCAATCCCTAAAATGGTGGCAACCCTTATTGAATTAAAAAAGAATATTTGATTTATCTCCTTTATTCAAAATTCAAACCCTTAAAAAAAAAGGTAAAATAAGATTTCACCCTTTTGCAAGGTTCTCAAGGGCAAGAAGACCTTTAAATTTATGCATTACTAACAAGTGAACAAAAGCTTATCAAGGTCTACATTTGTCACAATTTTATTTAAGTTCACTCAAATAATTAACAAGTTGAAAAGATGATAGTATTGAGTCTACCTTAAGATGAGGAAGACTATTTTGCATGCTCAATCTTATTGCACGTTGTGCACCTTCATGCAATTATGTATAACCTTTTGTACAATTTAGTATTAAATTCCAGTAGGAAATTTCTACTCTATGATCACATCCTTTGCACTAAAGACAATACTTGTATGGATGCATAGAATTCTGCACAAGTCCTTGGCACATAGGATGGTTAATTTTGAATAAAAACATTCATAGACCTAATTTACATAATAATGATCATTGATTCATAAATAACATTTCAACAATCAGAATATGCATTCTTCCTCCATACAAAGTATCATTCTTGACGTTGAGGACATGTTCATGATGTAAGAATTTTTGTTACATAGTGCTTTATATTTTGCAAATGTCTTTGGTATAAATTTTGAATAAAGATAGTCAAAGACCTAAACTTGTGTAACAATCATTATCGATTTATGAATCTTTATTTTATGTAAAAGACTCTTTGATAATGAAAAATACTTATTTTGGCCATTGAACTATTAGAAACATGTATATTCAAAAAATTTTCATTTATTCAACTTTTAACTATTGTAACTTCAACCTCATATTCCGAGAGCATTGGGCAGTGAATGAAAATGTCTTTCTCCACATTCATTGCTAAGACTTTACACATGACATAATACATGTGTTTGCATATAGTGTATTCAAACCTTGAAAACATAGTTGAAAAAATAAATATCTAACAATTGCATTTATCTTTTATTCAAGCTTTCTTCTTGATAGGTAAGATTGAATAAGTACTTGAGAGGTGACACAATAACATATTCTTGCAAAGTTGCCCTTAGACTCATAAAGAGCATGTATGAAATGCATTTATAGGATAATTTACCATGAAAGAATAAGAGGTATGTAGTCTACAAGAAAATTTATAGAGTAGGAAATTCTTAATAATAGAAAATCCTTTAGGAAAGAAAGTTTAAATGAAGGAAATCTTATAATGATAAGATGGTAGACAATTATAACAATTGTGTGGCAAAAGGGATATATAAGTGAAGAGGCATGATGGGAAGTAGGTCTTTCCAATCTTGCTTCTCATGTATCCATCTTTGCAATGCAATGCATTTTATATGAATTCTTTTGTATATGTATTTTATGTGTAAGCTATTTAGTGAGTAATATAACATTACATTGGACTAAAGTAAATATGTGCCATTGATTTAGGAAACTAGTTAAGAAGTTTGATTGCTATAAGTTAAGTGTGTAAGCATATGAGATATATTTTATAGTTCAGAAGATTATCATGACACTGTTTTTCAGAAGAAATCATGTGAAACAAATTGCAATCATGGAGGGATTTTACCATTGTTGTGTTAGATATCATTGGAATTCTTTAATTAAAGAAGAAATTTGAGTGAAATCTAATAATGAGATGCTTTGAAGAAATAGAGTTTATATAAGAAAGAAGTGTGTATATGTAAGATGGATTAATCATATTCGTAATTTATTTTTAATGGAAAAGAAAGATAATAACCAAGTTGAGAGAAAGGTTGCATATGCAAAGAAAATAAACATTGTAATAAATACAAAGGTCTTGTAAGACTTATTAATTATATAGAAGAAAGTGCTTTTAAAGAGGTGGAAGATAATCCTTATTAGACAATTATCACATAGCTAAAGAAGAGGAATCCCACAAAATCTAATTTGCCTTTATAAGGAAGTGAATGAATGCTTACTAGATAGGGAGGAGGATTTCTTGAGAGTTCTCATAAGAGAGAGGAGGAAGGTGGTAGAGGAAGTCATCAATGATGTTGAATATCGCACTATTCCCTGGTATGTTGGGAGGTACTTTTATGTATCCCATCTTTTCAATAGGAAAGAATAAGAATCCCAAAAGACATTTATAACAGTTTGAAGAGCTTGCAAAACTATATAAAGTAGCTATGTGGAAAGAATATTTATATTTCTTCATACATTAAGAGAAAATGCATATGATTTATGAACTAGAAAGAAGTGAAGGTTACTATTATAAAGTACTTCCATAAGCATGAATTACCAGAGGAACATCTTGAAAAACTTAGAAATATCATGCAAGAAAAATCAAAAACTATAAGAAGCATGAAAAGAAATGTAAATCATATGTAAAGAAGGAATGCTTTACTCCAATGATATAAATAAGAATTATTAAGACCATATAGGAATTTAGCATTGACTATTAATAAGATGGATATAAGTGATCTCATTGCTACATTGAAAGTATATAAGAAAAAAATGAGACAAATAGAGAAGATAATTAAAAGAAAATTAAAAGCCTTTAAGAAAAAAGAAGAATCTTCGGATAAAGAGGAGGAACATATGAAGGTTCAAAAGCATCAAATACATAATATGACGTAGATGCAATTAGTAAAAACTTTAAAAGGAAAACTTCTTAGACATGAACTAAATGTAAATGTGTGGTGCACAAAGTGCAGAAATCTTGGCCATAGTGCATAGGAATGCCAATTGCCAACTATATGATAAAGAGGGACACATGGCCAAGGATTATATATACTTGACAATATTCAAAGTAAAGGGTCGAGTCATAGTAAAAACTATGACAACTGTGGATATGTATGTAATATAATAGGTGCCCAATGTGATAATAATATCTTGATTCATCACTTGGTGAGAAAGATTTTCTCTATCTTCTCTCTATTTCATGATATTCTTTTCCCAAACTGAATTGCAAAGGATTAAATCCTTTAGTTGTATTGGAAAAACATCCTCATCTCTTAAGAATTCCTCTCTTTCTTTTGGGATATAAGTATGTGTTACCGCCCTTACTTTGGGGACCTCTTCTACTCCCTCTTTATCTACATCAACTAATCAAGCTATTGGTTGTTGCTTACCAACATTGTTATAAGTAGAAACTCAATTATCCCTAAGGCAATCCTTAAAAGTATGTTCCATCTCACTACTTATATAGCAAAGAGGTGTAGGAAAACTTCTTGCTGAAGGTTGTACCTCCCAAAAATTCTTCTAATTCAGATTTATATCTCTCTTTCTACTCTAGGGATAAATTCTTTCTTTTACTTTAAATGGTATATCTCTTCGATCATCATATGACTATCATTCGGTTACCCATAATAAAACAGATTTCTACCATAGTGTATCATTTCCACCTTTATATAGAATATCATTTTTAATTTTCATGAAGAAGTTCATTCTTCATCCCATAAGGATATCCTTTCTCCTCCATAAGGAATGTCATTATATCTTTCCATTGCTTTATCATTATTCCCATAATATCCTATTTCTACAATCAAATCTATATCTTAGAATTTGAGGTTGTTTGAAAAGAGGTGGTATATTGTATCAACCTTCATTTCTTCTTTGTGCTCTTATTTGGGCAACATACTACCTATTGTATTATGTTGATGGACCCTAGATGTAGTAGGAAATAGACCCGCATAGGTATTTGGTGATGGTCCGGCTGGGTGTCATTAAGTATTTATAAGAAACTCTAAACAAAGTTAAAACTTACCTTTTAAAATTCACCCCCAATTTTAACGCCCTAGTTAGGCTAATTGGTTAATGTAGATGAGTTCGCCGTGTTTAGTAGGGTTCCTAAAAACCCCCACCCCCTTGGGTAGGGTTTTAGGGTTAGAGTTAGGCTAAGTTAAACACTCTCTCGTTAACTTAATAAGGGGCTAGCTAATTTCGTGCCAACCTACTTACACATTTCAGGAAAGAAGGGGGGGCTCCATCACATAAATAAGGTAGAGTAGGTGTGGGAGAGCTCTTGGGTTCATGATGAGTTCGTTGCTTTTTGCCAGTGCAAGCTTCAGCTTGTGTTGATAAGGCACAACCCTTTATTGTGCCGTCCTAACTTTCAGATGATAAAAGTATGTTCCACCTTTGGGGTAGCTTACCTTTAACTTTGGCAAATTTATGCTTGAGAGGTCTTGTCGGAATGCACATTCCAAGAGGCAGAGGTTAAAGCTTGTCTCCAGCCTCCTCCTTCACGTCAAACTAGATGTAACACTCATGACCAAGTAAGGCATATTCGTGTCTTTGTCCAACGTGGACGTGAGATTTTGTTTGACAGATTTACATTACTAATTCCTGAAATGTTCACTAAGGGGTTTAAAGTTGGCATTTAAAAGCCACATTTGTGACACTTAGTGCAACTCTTAAATTTAAAGGCTATGGCATGATAACTCACATCATGGTAGGCAATGTCACATAAAGATGTAACACTGGACTAAATATTACACAATACAACGCTAATAGATTGAATACTTTAAAAACATACATGCTTGTGTTCGCACTAAGGTGTTAAACCTTAAACATCCGCTCAAAAGAGGTTAGGTCTTATAACTAAGTGTTCTCCTTAGGATTTAAAAGTTAAACAACTTAAGCTCATTAACAAAAACCTTATCATAAGACACTTGCAAGGTCAGGGTTATTCAAATCTAGTCTTAGGGAGTTTCCTTAGCAAAACATTTGTATTCGCCTGCGGCGCACACTCATGTCCTCACTAAGTACTAGGCCACCTCTTTGTACCTGTAAGACCCTTAAGGCTTAACCCACCTTATATATTAATCGTTTTATCCTAATCTGTTCTGTATTCCTGTAACCATTATAAAGACAAAGTTGGCTTTTTCCTGTATCCGACGTGTATGTACAATACATTGTATTCTGTATAGGGGTTGGTTCTGTATGGTACTTTAATAGCAACTTGTTTTCAACTTGTTCATAATAGATATGTATTGTGTACCTCAGTTAGAGCCTAGTGGAAGCAAGTGGAAGTCAGTTCAAGCTCAACCCATCCCTGAGATCTACTGTGGACCGTCCGATCCTCCTCATCCTCCAGATCACTCATCGTCGCCGTCCTCCCCCCTTAATACTACTAATATTAATATTATTATGATTATTATTTTCTCTCTCTTCATCTAGCCACTCGTCTGCTTCCTCTCTTCCTTTCCATATATGCTTAACAGTACTCGGAATAGCGTCCTTATCCACAACCATGGAACTAGCAGATTCCAGAGATATTCCTTGATCGCCCTCTTCAGTATGGGACGTATCTGTATTCCCATCTTGCTGTTCCAGCCCCTTCACAAGGTGTTTTCTCGCCTCTAAAACCTGTGTTGAAAACAGTTAAATCACCCTTAAACTTGGTGTCTACTGCTTAAATACCATTCTTATTTTGCACATTTAAGTAAAAAAGCTTTATACGGAATATATATTATATATATATATCATACTTATGTGTGTGTGTTTTGATATATACTACGATTATGAAGGAAGCGAATACAAGTCATTTGTATCTTAGTAGAGTGTATGGTATTGCTTTGTGTGTGTGAAGTGAGTGTATAAATGTGTGTAGCACTCACGAACCTGTGGCGTGGAGAGGAGTGGAGCATCTCCTGACTTAGACGTGAATGGAGCAAAACAAAGTATATCTTCCAGAAACGTCCCTCAGTCATATGCTCCGGGCATAACTCAACCTTCAAGGCTGCCAAACGAAACGCCAACGCTCGATGGCATATGCGTGGTCCTTTGGTAGCTGTTCATCTCAAAACCTGGAACAACAATACATAACAATATATACATTAAGCGTGTATGTATGCATATACAATAGAGTATGAGAAAAGCAGTTTCTCAAATGACACAAAACACACCATTTTGTTGGTTCTCATCTGGAGCTAATGGGAAATCCAGCCAAGTCTCAGGGTGCTGTGATATGTCCCTCGCGAATGCAATAACTTCATCAGTGAGGCCGGGAGCTTGTAAAATATCGTCGTCAGAATCCTCATCGTAGCAAACGGGAAGAAGCTAGACACTAGCCTGGATATTTCGTCTGCAAGCTTGGACATTCCGCCGGAAGATTCTTTAGTATCTTCCTCTGTATCTTCAGCCTCCACCAAGGTACCATCATGGTCCGACAAGACCCTACAGATATGATTGTTTTATAAAATACGCAAAAATGTGTATATTATTCTATACACATATGACATGAATATTATATTTGTCGTAAAATAACACACATTATATTATATCGACACACGCAGACAAAATCGAACAGTTTCTGTGTGTGCCGATATAATTGATAACTTGTCATACATCTAAACACCTAACTATGTGCAGAAACGTGAATGGTGGTAGTATATAGGTACGGAGCGTACGTCAATATATATATTATATGTTCAACACACACCACACACACCATATATAATATATATGCATGTGTTATAAAAAAAATGTTAATGGTCATCATTTCATATACATTCTAGCTTAACACATAGATATACTGCATGATAAATAGCGATATGCAAATGTATGCACATACACAAACAGAAAAGCTTACTTTTGGATTGTTTATCATCTCCACGAATCACAGACGATAAACGAGATAACCCCTTCGCAAATCCACCCTTAAGCTCGGCAAAATCATTCTGAATACCAGACAATTTAGGCGACATTCCACCTGTCTCCTCCTGGGGAACAGCATCCTGGTCTGCCCCTTCAGGGAAACACTCTCCGAATGAGATGATGGTGGAGGAGCAAGGTAAGACGCCACACCCCACAGATTGCGTGAGGGAGTTCTTCAACTCGGACAAGTCCTCCTTCACAGATTTCCCGGATAATAATTCCGGATCATCCCAGAACTCCCCGCCGGATTCCTCATTGCCGGCTTTCCCCTCTGCATTCCCATCTAGAAATCCCGTCAATGATCGAGGTAGCCACGACATTTCTGCAAATTTCCCTCCGATCTTAGCATCACAAATCGTGAACCCTAAACACAGTGAGAAAGCCGGCCAACCGGCACATGACGTGGATCTCCACCCGGCCAAAAAGTAAATGACCTTTATAATGAATCGAACTCCATACTGCCACGTGGATGTTGTGGTCCATTGCATAGAGTTGCGGGTTCAAATCCTGCTAAAACATTTTTGATAAACAGGGTTACAAACGTAATTAACGCTTGATTAAGAAGCTTTACGACACGGCTAATTTCAACTATCTATATTAATAAATAATAAGTATTCTTATATATTTTAGATATTTATGTTATTGTCCATATATATATATATGGTTGTTCTTATATACACATGCATATAATTTTCATTGTCTTATTTGCTGTGTCCTATTTACATACATGTAACCAACACAGTAGATAAGACAATGGAAACTATTTATAACTAACAACCATATTAATAATATAAACAATAAAACATATAAAAATAGTGATTGCATGTTATGACTTATATAGTAACTCCCAACTTTAATAATTTATCAATCTTAATATGCATTTGCTAATACATATTCTGTATTTATCATTCGTAAACCAGTCATCCTCAGGGACAAAATGCCATTTCACATTACTAAAGACATTTTCTTAAAGATGCTATTGCACCATATCACAGGCTTGTACATAAACATTTGAACATCTATGTATATGTATCTCAACATATACACCTTTGTATTCAATATTAATTATTAATAATAACAATTTTTTTTTTTGTAAATCTGTTACTAAAATTTTGATTTGGCGAGAAATGAAGCACTTTAATTGTGAACTTAAAATCAAGGTAAATAATTATATTGAATTATATATATATGTATGTATGTTGTATATGCATGCTTTCATATATAGATATATTTTGCAGTGATACATAGTTGAAATCCTATTGAAAAAATAATTAAGTGAGGAACTTCATATTTATATATTAATACATTAATTTAGATACCTTTATTTATATGTAAAACAAAACTTACATACCCATATATCAAAGTTTTTTATTTTAATAATTTCAACATTAACTAACATAATTTAAAAAGTATTTTAACTTAAGCATTAACTCTTATATTATCATTTGGTTATCGTGAATAATGATAAATCATTATCATTTATTATGAATTCTACTTGGCCATCATTCATTATACAAATCTTTAAAAAAATACATTAAGTAATTAATAAAACTACATTTTGCTTTTTCACTCCGAAATTGAATCTTATTCTTCAAATTTATTAAATAAACTTGTTTAATGATTGTTAACTTATGAATATTAATAAATTATTATATATAGAATTATACAAAAACATTAAGCATATCCTCATTCATTTTTCTTATTTCATGCCTACATATTAATATAATTGTGCATGGTCTACAATAAAAGAAGGCTATTTAATTATAAGGATTTAAGAGTTATTTTGTAAAACTTCTTATAATATTTCTATATTGATAATTAATTAATATAGACATTTATGAAATGATTATTATTAAATTTTCATTCATACTCTGTTGATGTTAAGATATATTGTAAAAAGTTTGTTATAAATAATTTATAAATTATGTCTAATTTAACATGTCGTAAGTGTATAATTTATTTTCAGTTAGTAACATAACTTAATTGTAAGTGTTTTTGTTAAATTCTTCAACATGTATGTAATTATTCTATTAGTGTCAATCAATGTTATATATTTTCTTTAACAACATAATTCAATTTTAATAGAACAATTTGTTAATGCTTAGAGAACTTGAAATTACATGTTATTCAAATTTTAAATTAATTATTTTATTAAAATGAATTGTTATTCCTGTTCATTTAGTCACTTTAAATGACATTAAATTTAAGTAAATATTATATTTACATTATTAATATGTGTTGTATGTTCTAATTATAATATCTCCATTGCATAAAATAATGTTAACTTGTTACATTAAAGTTTGTTGTAAAATTAATTATTGTTGTTCTTGTAAATCAATAATAAAACATAAAAAGATTATGTAATGTATGCATATATTGTTGAATGTGTTTCACTTAGATTCAGTTATTGTATAGTTGTTTATATGTTTATGTATACATCTATATGTGTGTGTGTTGTATATTGTTGAGTGTTAATTTTTGCATCATCATTAATATGTTTATGCACATGTTATACACATTATGTATATGCTTGTTGTCGATTGTGTTTTAATTAAAGTTAATTTTACACCATTTGATATGCTTTTATACACACTGTGTGTATATGTGTTATTGAGTGTATTTTATTTGGGATTTTTTATTTTATTTGACTTTTGCACCATTTATAATATGCTTATATATATTATTAATTGTGTTTTATTTAGTTTTTTACATCATTATTAATATATTTATTCAGTCTTTTGTTTTAACATTTTTACAAAAACAAACTTAAACTTAATGAAAATGTCTTTAAAAATTAAGAACTTTCAATCTATAATATAATATAATTATTTTTGTAACTATCTTATTTTTTAACATTTACTATTATGACATTTTTAACATTTAACATATAATAAACTTACTTTGAAAATGAAATTAAAATTAAAATAAATAATTATATTTAAACTTAATATGTATATGCTTTTCTACATACATATTTTGTACTATATAGTTGAAATTTTTTGAAAGGATAATATCAAGTGAGGAGCTTCATATTCATACATTAATTTAACATTTATTTATTATAACAATGAAACCTAAAATGTATATACCCAAAATGATATGGCCTTTGATAATATCTTTTTAATAAATTTACATTAAAGTCATTTGTTTTAATTTCAACATTAATTAATATAATTTTAAAAAGTATTTTTGATTTAAACATTAGCTCATGTATTATCATGAAAATAATGATAAAATTGTTCTTATTTGTTATGAATTTCACTTTATTATTATTCATTGTGCAAATTTTAAGAAAGTATATTAAATTCATAATAAAATTACTTTTTTTTAAAACCCTAAAATTAAATCTTATTCTTATAAATTTATGTTAACTTATACAAATGAGACTTATGTTTAAGGTTGTATTTTTTAAAAAAACACACATTTCTTTGTTTTTATTTGTAATTTTTTTAGGCCAAATAATGTTGAAAACACAATATTTTAAGTATCATTACTTCAACTATTTTAAAAACAAGACACGTGCAGCAGATGAATTATTAAACTTTAATTTATTTTTATAAACATAATTAAAATAAAAAATCAGATGAACATATCAACAATGGTGCAAAAATCAAAGTAAAATGCACTCAATAACATATATATAAATATATCAAAATTAATGTAAAAATCAAATAATAATCTAAATAAAATATATTCAACAACACATATACACACAATGTGTATAAACATTCAACAATAATATAAAAGCCAAAGTAATAAATTTAAGTACAAACACATACATACAATATGTATGAACATGTACATAAGCATATTAATAATGATGAACATTGTAAGTAAAATGGGAATGATATATGAAAATGAGAATATAAAAAAAAATTAATTAATACTTACATATTAATTTTTAATATTTTAAACATACATTTTAAAAAAATACATTCTTTCTTTAAACCTATATTATTCTAAAATTTATTTCTTTATATTAAAAAATACTAATTAAATAATAAAAATTATTAATTATTAAGAAAATGGGACTATAGACATTTCCATTTTAATTACAACGTTCATAATGGTTGAAAAAATTGATTTTAATTAAACACATTCTACAACACACATATACACAACATGTATAAACATGTATATAAACATTTTAATGAAGTGTGAAAATCAAATCCAAGTAAAACACACTCAACAACATACATACATATATGTTGTTGAGTATGTATATGGATGTGTACATAAGCATATTAACGATGATGCAAAACTAATCCAAATAAAACATGTTCAACAATACACATATACACAATGTATAAATATATTATATAAATTTTTTATGTTTTAGATATATTATATGTTTGATTTATAAGAATAAGAATAACAATTATTTCCAAGGTGAACATTCATACACGTTATACAACATGTCATATATGTAATTAATTTTATAATAAATTTTAATGTAGCAAATCAATATTGAAGGTATTAGAACTAGAACATAAACACATGTATCAATAATGTAATTGTAATATTTACTTAAATTCAACACCATTCAACATAATTAAATGAATAACCAATAATAATTCATTTTCAACAATTTCAACTTCTCTAGGCTTTAATAAATTATTTTTATTAAAGTAGAATTATATTATTTAAGAAAATATATAGCATTAATTAACACTAGTGAAGTATTATATGCATATTGAACAACTTAATAAAAATAATTCACCACCAATATATGCTATATCTAGACACCATCAATTGTGAATTAAAATTGATTCATTTAAAAATGTCAATGTTAATTAATTATTACATGTAAAATGTTTTATCATAATTATCAAAAGTTTTACAAATGAATAAGTCTTTCCTTATTGTAGATTATGTATAATTATTTCTAATTCATGAGTTGATACATAAAATATATTTATCATTTGGTTGGTCAATGGAGTTTGCCTTGTCAAATA
The DNA here is from genome assembly GCA_003024785.1 of Selaginella tamariscina. Taxonomy (NCBI): domain Eukaryota; kingdom Viridiplantae; phylum Streptophyta; class Lycopodiopsida; order Selaginellales; family Selaginellaceae; genus Selaginella; species Selaginella tamariscina. The sequence goes on from PUQB01000122.1 coordinate 440,663, forward strand.
ACATATTACATCATTTAACTATTTAGCATGGACACTATCGTAATACTTTAGGGTATAACTAAGTAAAAATGTTAAAGTATAATATAATTTAAATAAATTAAAATTAAAATTGAAATAACACTGAATTTATCAGTTCATTGGAATCTGCCTTTATCAACCATATGCACGGAAATTCATATCTTTCTTGTATTAGCAATTCATATTTTCTCCATTAAGTTAAATAGATATACCTAATATATTTCATCCTTTGGCTGTGGAACTAGGCTGACCAGCATAGGTGTGTTTTGAAATGAAAAGGCCATATTTTAATAAATATTTTAGTATATTTTTTTTAATTAGAATATTCTAATGAATACGTTAGGATAGTCTTTAATTTAGGATTTAAGGTTCTTCATCACATCGCAAAATGGTGTATATATATTACATTATATTAAATAAACTAAATAAAATGAATTAATTTTAAGCATATTAAAATTGAAATTAAATTACCATTAAGTATTATTTAACTGGATTTAATAATCATTAAAGTTCACTAGTCAGCAATCAAGTAATCAATCCACTAGCAAAAGTATACTCGAATGTTCCATATTCGCTAACCCAGATGACGATTATTGGTGTGCATGTTCGCCTTCACCAAATAGAATCAAAAATATTCTTTTTAGGTTAATTAATTTTTATATTATGCTGATATTATAAATAGTTTTCTATTATGTTTTACAGCTAACTAATAATTTCATTTACAAAATATAATATGTAGGCATATATAATAACCTACAAGTTTCGTGCGTACCTTTAATTTTTAATATTATAGCTCTAAAAGAAAGTAAGACATTTCAAAACAAGAATATGCTTAACAAATTAAAAAAAAACATAAATAATTTTGATTTTATATTCAAAATAATAACATTAACATTTAAAATATATATATATATATATATATATATATATATATATATATAAACTTGTATTTTTAATAATGTTTATGTAATTTTATTTAATTGTTTAAAAAATAATGAAATAACATTTTTATTTATTTGCGTTGGAAATTAAAATGATACTCCATTGGATGGAATTTAATAAAATTAATTAATTATATATATATATAGAGAGAGAGAGAGAGAATGATATTAGATAAGAAAACGCCATAACATTTTAAATAGTTTTTATTGTACTAGTTATTAAGCATGAACATTAACCTAAAAAAATATTCTATGCTTGGCTAGAATATACCAGAGATTCGAACAGATTAGGGTTTACGGCGCCACTGTAAATCTCTCAATCAAGCGAAGGAAGGCAGATTTTAGCACTAGGATGGCCCTCGAAAAACTCATTTCTACGGTGCAAAATCTTTGTATGCGCGGTTAATGTTCATATGTAGTCTTTGTACACTAGTGTGTATATATATGTAAAACATGTGACTAGGTATAGTAAAGAATAATCCATGTCTTGAATTGATCTTTGTATCGTTGCACATTCTTGATAGGGTTTCTCCTTTGGTGTCGTGTAGCCGAGTGGGGATGAATGCGGATTCTGGGAAATTGTTTGAGTACGCTGTCCACCTGGCAGAATATGCTGTTCAACCTGGCGGCAAACATGGAGAGGAGGTGCGAATCTACCAAGTTATATTGGTGCCCAAGTGTAGGTTTCTTAGTTTTTTCTTTTACACATAGTACTACTGTCCTGTATCATCTGTGATCGGACTATTTCATATGTGAATAAAAGTGCCGGGTCTTGAGCTCGGCTTATCAACATGGTATTAGAGCAGGTTAATTAAGGCACATATTCTTGATTCTTGTTTCTTAGGCGTAGTGTTCACCGGCTAAGTAGATTGTATGAGAGATGGCCTCGTCCTCTTCTTTGAGGTCTTCGATGATAGTAATTTTCCTCAGTGGAAAGAGCGTGTGATCTTTTGGTTTATGAGATAGGGCTTGTGGCCTGCTGTATCAGGAAAGAGCAAGTGTCCCTTTGAGACAGCGGATGCTGATGGTTCACAATGCTTTGTTTCCTTGAGCATTGCTAGTTATCAATGACAATCGTGCAGTCAAATCGCTTCCAGCCTTCACGCACAACATCTAGCCTCGAGTTCAAGCTTTCATACTCCTCATTCAAATGTTTCACCTGGATCGCTTCATACTTTGGAGACACCAAGAAGTAGCCCGGACCAGCTCTCTTTCCAGTACGGGATGTTCACAACATTGTAGATAAACTTGCGAACAGCAACATCTGCATCAATGTAGCTCCGATTTTGCCATGTTGTATGGATGCTTTGTTGTTTGCCAGTAGCCATGCCTAGGCCAGTTGCGTCCCCCCACTAGAATTCATAGGACCTGACATGTTGCTCCATTGTTGCCCACCGGAAAGTCCTCTAGAGATCTGAGCATCTGTTGCATTATTATCATTCTAAGCAGCAAAATCCATTGTCACAGCCAGGGATTGTTGACTTGGAGCATTACTACTCAGCGAAAATGAAGATGTTTCATGACTCACAATCGGTGGGCAGGTAGCAGAAGCCAATCTCCGAAAAGAAGTCTTGAAAATCTCCCCATTGATGTTCACATATTGGGCATTTGCAGTGCAGATAGTAGGACCATCTTTTTGTGGTGATTCACAGCGATGAAGAACTTTGTTCGCATATTGTTGAGCACATTCAAGGGCACCTGACCGCAACAAACCTCAATCTCTTCCCTTGGGACCCTCCCTACATGCATAATCAATCTCTTTAGTGAACTAGATTTCAACTCATTGCAGAACTTGCAAGTGCACCTTGTCCGTGGCCTTGCTCATAAGCTGCACCGCAAATAGTAAATTGATCCCATAAAGAGTTTCGTCTTTTTCTTAGACGATCAGAAGAGGTGGCTTGGCGAGCCATTACACCAGCAATTGCCTCTCGCTCGTGAAAAGAAATGTAAAAAATTTTAATTTAACTTGGAATATTCGTTTAACTTAACAACCCTCTATAAACGGAATGCGAATGTGTACGTGAACGTGAACGCCGCCGTTTGTGAACAAGGTTTTTACAAATCAAACACGTTTTCTAATAAGTATGCCCTAAGGTTGCACCTTCTCGATCTGCTAGCTTCAGAACCTTCAAACTCGGTTCCATCACCAGCAAAACCTTAGCACAACAACTCCAAAAACCATTCTAAATTAGTACTTTCACCGTTGAAGCTTCACTCAACTTATCCCAGTTTTGGTACCATACATCTGATACCACAAACTGTTGCAAAGCTTTGAGCATGTCCTTTAGTAAGGAGCTCATCACCATGAAGTTGTACGCAAATCTAGTTGATGCTGGTTTGATGAGGTCTCGAGGGGCAATTTTCCAGAATGCTGTAACCAGGCTTGGCTTCTTCAACATGAAACTAACGATTTTCTCACAGCCGCTCACACAAGGTTGAACCCAATCAAGGTTAGTGATATCCTTCAAGAGGAGGCTAAGTAGTGGCAAACACATTTGCCATGAACAATCTTCAGAAACTCCTCTTCATGAAATCCCCCATGTGAATAAAGTTGGAGCCATTATCAGTGATCATTTGAACCACATTCTCAACTCCAACCTCCATGAGAAAAAGCCTCAACTTCGACCACAACCAGAGACCGGTTTTTCTTCTCCTCCAACGCATCAAACGATTTCAGAAACATTGATCTATGAATGCTCACCACCATCACGTTCACAATGCTTCATTTCCTTGAGCATTGCCAGCTATCAATGACAATCGTGCAGCCGAATCGCTTCCAGCCTTCATGCACAACATCTAGCCTCGAGTTCAAGCTTTCATACTCCTCATTCAAATGTTTTACCCAGATCGCTTCATACTTTGGATACACCGAGAAGTAGCCCAGACCAGCTTTCCCCACAACACTGAGCATCTCTTTCCAATATGGGATGTTCACAACATTGAAGGCTTGTGCAGTTCCGTAGATGAACAGCAACATCTACATCAATGTAGCTCCAGTTTTGCCATGTTGTATGTAGGCTTTGTTGTTTGTCAATAGCCATGCCTAGGCCCAGTTGCGTCCCCCCACTAGAATTCATAGGACTTGACATGTTGCTCTGTTGTTGCCCACTGGAAAGTCTTCCAGAGAGTGCTTGCCCTATCTAGGCATTTGCTGCATTATTATCATTCGAAGCAGCAAAATCCATTGTTGGAGCTAGGGATTGTTGACTTGGAGCATTACTACCCGGCGAAATGAAGATGTTCCATGTCTCACAATCGGTGGGCAGGTAGCAAAAGCCGATCTCCAAAAAGGAGTCTTGAAAATCTCCCTGTTGATGTTCACATACTAGGCATTTGCAATGCAGATAGCAAGACCATCTTTTTGTGGTGGTTCACAGCGATGATAATCACTAAAGAACTTCGTTTGCATCTCATTGAGCACATTCAAAACACCTGACTGCAGCAAACCTCAATCTCTTCCCTTAGACCCTCCCTACATGCACAATCAATCTCTTCAGCGAACCAAATTTAACTCATTGCAGAACTTACAGGTCTAGGGGCCTTGTCCGTGGCCTTGCTCATAAGCTAACCGTAGATAATGAATTGATCCCACAAGGAGTTTCGCCTTTTCCCTGGACAATCAGAAGAGGTGGCTTGGCGAGCCATTGCACCAGCAATTGCCTCTTGCCCACATAAAGAAACGTAAAAGATTGTAAAAATTCTAATTTAATTTGGAATATTCATTTAACTTAGCAACCCTCTACAAACGAAACCGCGAACGCATACTTGAATGCCCATTTGCAAACAAGGTTTTTACAAATCAAACACGATGGTTCAAGTTTCGCTCCTCTATGTCGACTCTGGAAGGGTACCTATTGGTAACTTCGGCGGGTGCACGGTGGATGAAGACTTCGCAAGGTTTTTACAAATCAAACACGGTGGTTCAAGTTTCGCTCCTCTATGTCCTAGGTGTTCCGACTCTGGAAGGGCACCTAGGAATTGGTAACTTCCGGCGGGTGCACGGTGGATGAAGACACTACAGAGCCATTCAGGCTATGTCTTGAGAAATACATCGACACACTGCACGATGCTACTATCACAAACGTATATATATATATATATGTGCGTCACCTGAGGGAACTAAAAGCAGTCGTGAACGTATATACACGAAGAGCCTATTCATAAAAATTGAATTGTCAGGAATGGGATTCGAACCCATGCCCTTAACGGACTAGTACCTGAAACTAGCGCCTTAGACCAACTCGGCCATCCTGACTGGGTGAGAATAGGGTCAAGAGATCAAATTATCGACACGTGGTTGCACCTCTTTGGACGAGACGTGGTGTGACTTAGGGTTAGGGTTCCTGAGGAATAGCTATGGCGATGGAGGAGCAGCAGGGGAAGAAAGAGGCAGCAGGGGCGTACGATTACGATGCGGATCCAAGATGGGCAGATTACTGGTCTAACGTGCTCGTCCCGTCGCATTTGGCCGCCAGGCCCGAGGTTTTACGCCATTTCAAGCTCAAATTCTACCAAAGATATGTTGTAAGCTCTCTCTCTATATCGCCTTAGATTTCACATGACAATCGGCATTCTATATATATGTACTTGGCATTGTATATAAGCTATCCGTTCAAAACGGCATTTGCATATATCTGCCTTCCTAAGTATTTGCTGGTTGTGAAATGTATATAGCATGTGACACTAGAAGCTAATATATTTTACTAGCATAATATAAGTATTACAAGTTAAATGTGTTATTAGGATCCTGATCTCGTGGTTGAGCCCTTATCAGCCATCTCATCTCCAAGATCTTCTCCATCGTCAGAGCCAAGGAGACGCTCTACTACAGGAGGTATGATTTTAGTCTGTTTAGTTGTGTTTTATCTGGTTATTTATATATTTGGGTTATAACTAAAAGAAGAGATGCAGTAGCTTATTAGAGAAATTAATATATATATAAACCAGATATACTCTGCAGCTGGTGCGAGGAGCAATGGGATAGATAATGCCCAGCAGTCTGCACCAGCCGCAGGACCACCACCATCATCCTATGCTAGGAACTTCTTTAGGCTTGATGCACAGTCTGTAGAGTTCTTGGCAAATGCCTGGGTAGGCAATCTATGGGGGGCAAAACAAGCAGGTGACTTATATTGTATATACAGGTGACGGTTATGGCTTTCTTGGCTCTGTTTCCACTGCTTCCTTATGCGTTGTCGGACAAAGCTTACAGAATGGCCTTACTCGGCTCAGCAGGAGCTAACGTGTACCACATTGTGAACCGTCATGGGGTAGTACTTAATAGTAACATATACGATATATATACATAATATGTAACGATGTGTATGTATATATGTATATATCACTTTAATCTTATGATTTTCAGATTCCTAGGGGTTTGTGGTACAAAATTGGCAAAATTGGCTTCGGACCACGTTTCAGACTAGTGGAGCAGAGTTCCTTTACCTTCTTTACTCTTTTTTCTTTGTCTCAGCATCCATGCCTCTCAAAGGTAATGTTTTTCTGTACATACCAATCTAAAGACAGACGGACACACACAAACACGCACAAGCACACTCATAAACGTATTCATTGAACCTTTGCAGTTGCTGTAATTCCTGTGTGTATCCGTTCCCTTGAGCAGGTTGTGTACTATTTAAGACGCAACTTCAGCAACACCCAACTTTACAAGTAAAGGATACATATAAAATATATAATAGAGGAGCTAGATTAGTATTAGAATATAATTATCTATTTTATGATAATCATTACTATTTTTTTTAAGATTATAAATTTTTGCTGCAGGAAGTACCTTGACAAACCATCTAATTGGATTGTTGCGAATCAAAACCTTTTGAAGTCCGTCAGTGCAAATGCGGAGATTGGACTGGGCTTCTTGTTAGTGATCTTACTACTTACGTAAGTTCAAGTACACGTAAATATGTAACTTGATATTATTATATTTGTGACAACTGTGCATATTATGAAAGTACCGTTAAATTTTGCATTAAATATGTGCAATTTCTTCTTTCATACAGGCCTCGACGGAGCATCATACAGGCATTCGTGCACTGGCGGGTACACTCTCTCTCTCTCTCTTCATTTATGTGTATACATATATGCTTGTGTGTCCTTGTGTGTGGATGGGTGCATAAATACATGTTTATACATATATATACATATGCATGTCCGTGTGTATGAATACAGCAGAACTTTAAGTCAGTGAAAACGGAACCTTATACAAGCATTGTGTGCATCTCTCTTTTCTGCATATATACGTGTGTCATGCATGTCTTCATATATATGTGCATACTCGTATGTATTTTTGTATATCTTTGTTTGAATCTGTCGAATATATATGTATGTATGTATATGTATACACACACGCACAACTATACAATTACATGTATGTTTCCAATAAACTATGTTCTCTCTAAATGCAGCTGTTGAAGATGATGTACGATCTGCAGGAGACAGCACCGTACCATAGAAGCAGTTGGTTGGCTATTGGCAGACATGCGAACCCCATCATAAGGCAGTATGCACCGTCTTTGGAAGTTCCTATTGGCTACGTACAACGGTGGTTTAACTCTTGAAAATATTCGAGTGTAGAATTTGGAATATTCGAGTTTTGATAAAGGTTCAGACTTCAGAATATTCTGCTTTGGAATGTACTAGTTTATTAATCTTCACATTATACCATATAGATTGATAATTGAATAGTTTTAGTAATAAATAAATTAATACCCTTAGGAATCATATTACTTGAGTTTTGTAAGATATGATTTATTTTTAATTATGTTATGGATTTATTATGGGTTGAAGTTCTCTATGATATCAATATTTTTGATTCTTTGGTTATTTTATATATGCAGCTATAAACTTAAAAAGATAAGAAATAATATCAATATAATTTGATTTTATAGTTATTTTTATATTGTTCAACTTAAAAAGTAATAATTGATATAATAGGTTTTTCTATATATACAATTATAACTTAAAAAGAATGTGTAGTTTTTTTTAAAAATTATATATTACATAGTTTAATTTAAAACATTATATTAAATATTTAAAGAGTTGGGTTTTTTAAAATCATTTCAGATGAAATTTATTCCAAGCATGGCCAGTGATATAAAAGAATATTAATTTAAGTCCATATTAAATATATAGAATATAAAACATACTAAAGAAAAAGAATTTATTCGATGATAAGTTGATGTAAAATTATTAAATCTTTTATATGTTAACATGTTCTAATTATTCCCAAACCCTCTCGTTATGTTATATGTAAACCTTTTAAAACTAATTAGAAAGTTTTTAAAAAGTAATTTAAAGGCTTTTAGGATATTTAACTATAATTAACCAAAATTATGGATGTTTTTGTTAATTACTTGTGTTATTAAAGTACACTTCAAAAAGTTATAATGAAAAATCATAATAATTTAATATCCACTCCATACTAATAAACTCACCGAATAATTTTAACTTTCACATTTGAATAAAAATCATTAATAAAATAAATGTTTAATATAAATTAATTCATAAACATGGACAAATCTACATCATTATTCTCAATAAATCACATATAAGAAATTAATAAATCACTTTTGTTTTAATTTACTCATACACTTAAAAGATATTATTTAAGTATACATTCTTTAAATATATTGTTTAAGGCTTTCCTTTTATATTATTTAAAAATGAAGATTTAATATAGATTTTTATATTAGCTTTTTAGGAGTTAATAATGAAAGATTTTAAATTAGCAAGCCACTTGTGACACTGTAACTTTTGGCATCTTGTTTATTATATTTTTATTATAACTACTTTTTATTTTGAAGGTTATATTATTATTTATTAAATTATATTAATGAGTGTAGAAAAAACATGCATGCTGGATATTTAACGATGATTCAATTAAGTGTCATTAGGTATTTATATGAGACTCTTAGTGAAGTTAACAATTCCATTAAAAAAAATTCTTTTATGTTGTACATTTCAATTAAATTATTAATCAATTTCGATTAGTTTGATGTATACATATATATCATATTTGAAATATACATATTAAAATTATAACTTTAAGTAACTTAGTTCTACATAAACACATTCTATATTTAAAAGTATTCTAAATATAAAAAACATGCACAGATATTTATATTAAAGATTGAAAGTTAAATCATATTTATGTTTTAATTGAGATAACTTTGAGACATCTTTAGTTAAATAAATTCTATATCATTACATTAACTCACATATCCATTTTAGGTGGAAAATAAGATATGCATTGTAAAAACCAGTGTTTATATGCCATAAAAAATGTTATGGATTAGTAATTAAAGTAGATTAATTAATAAATTAGTAATTAAACATTTCCGTAGCATTTTTTCGATTACGGATTTAATCACTAGTAAAAACTATAAATATTGAGTTCAGAAAGTTTAAAATGTTTTGAAATAGTATATCTTTGATATTTATTTTAACGATACTTTAATCAATTCTATTAAGCTTATTCATTCATTCTTAAATATATCTTTAATTTTGTTAACACAATATTGAAACTAATATATTTTGTACATAAATTTATTAATTTAACTATAAAGTATAAAGAATTTTTATTTCAAGCTAATATAAAAATTAATCAAATTATTTTCTATTTTCCTACTTTAAATATACTATAATATGATAATATTTAATTAGTATAATATAATATAAATAATATTGAATATCACAAGTATGATTATTACTTTATAAATCACATTTAACGTTAAACTAGATTTAAATATTTCAGTTAGGATTTATATTGTTAATATTTAAACCTCCTTAATATTAACATGTTTCAATTTTTACATATATAATAAATTACATTTTTAAATTTTCAATGTTTAAAAATATCAGTGTTTAACTAATTATAACTAGAGGGACATAAATATGTGTTTAGCTTGGTAATATCACATATCTTTTAATTCTCTTCTTCATGGTTACTCCGTTAACGTAGTACATACAGTATAACCATAGTGACATTGTGAGAAAGATTCATAATACATTAAATGATTTACAATGATTCAACCATGTGAAATTTTTTAATATAAACTCACCAACTGGTACAACTGGTACCTATGATATTGTATGACAAGTTTCATTCTTTATACCATACCTGTCATACTTCGAATTCATAATTATTATGTTATTAAATATATATATATAGCTTCTAGTGTCACATGCAGACACACACACACATTATAAATATGTACTTTTCACAATCAGCATATACTTAGTTTGAAGAGGAGTGTCAAGCACTAAATAGGATTATTGGCTTATCACTGATAACAGTAACATTTTTCCATGCTGCTTAGAATGCGAAAACGTCCTCAATGCGACCGGTTTGATGAGACACAAATCTGGCGTCGTGGATAAAGACTCGGAAATACGATGTCAATTCCCGCCTCACTCAAGAATCTCGAAGTAGAGCCACAGTCTTGGGGTTACCCGTGATGAACACCTTGTGTTTTAAGCAGCCAATCGTGTCCCTTTGCCACGGCCACAACGCATCCCACAGCTCCGGTTCTGTTTCAGTACCTCTCGATGCGAAGGGCGGTGCCCGCCAGTCACTGGCTAGCACCTTCCAGCCAGGTGAAATGTGCTCGGTACTCTCCCTCACGTAGAGTCTCCCCTGACTTAAACGCTCATCTACCCACTCAGCCAGACCGTCCCTGGCATCACTAAGTATCTCGTATGCTGATTGGTCACAGTAGTAAACAAGGCTAGCTTCCTCTCTGGGTATTGACATGAACAACCCATGCTGCCGTTCCCATTTCTGTTCAAACCCATCGGGCAGCCGGTCCCAAAAAGCACTCTCCAGTGGCAACACATCCCACGGATCCAACAACCGTTGTGTATAGTCTCCCCTCCTGTTTCCGAGCGTCCACCCAGCTCGAAAGTGGTCCCTCTTGTCCCTCCAGGAGATCAAATGCAGCCGAGTCACATACATAAAGAAATGCGACTCGTGCTTTTGCTCTCCAAGAAAATCCCACAGATGACAGCGGCAGTTCTCCTCCACATCATTCCTCCTCATCGGTACCTTTTCAGCGCCCCAAGTACATCCTCCACCATCCACCGCATTGTCACAAACCCTAGAATCAATATAACTAGAAATATACAGTATTAATAATATCTTATAACTTGATATTAGTATATAATTTAAATATTTTAAAATAATATTTATCATATGCTAAGAATATTGTAGCATAAGTGTACCATATGTATTATTATATTTGTAACATTCATTGAGCTTTCATGTTAATTAATTTTATTAATTTAAGAATTATTAGTTCAATATGATTTTAATATAATTAAATCTTGTTCATGTGTTTCTTTTTTTTTTTTCTTTTTATTAAATATGAATTCTTCATTTATAATAAGTCTAATGAATAAATTTATTTATAATGAATAATAAACATGCTTTTTGGTTCTTTTATTCTTATAAATTAATATTTGTATCTTCAAATTAAATAAGTTCCCATAATTTAAATTATATATATATATATATATATATATATATATATATATATATATGATCATTATTTGTTTCATATATTATTCATTGAATATAATATATGCATATATATCATATTTGAAATATAGATATTAAAAGTATAACTTCAAATGTTAAAGCTATACAAACACATTCTATATTTAAAAACATTATATATAACATACACATAAAGATTCAAGAGTCAAATCATATTTATATTTTAATATGAAATAGCTCTGACACATTCTTTAAATAATAATGCATCCATATGCTATCTAAATACATAATCTCTTTAAAAGCCCTTCTAACTTTAATATAAGATATTATTAATACATTTTAATTTAGATGCTTATCAATAATAAGTGGAAAATAAGCTATGTTTTATAATAAATATTGATAATGAGTCTTAACCATTAATACTCCTAAATTTCAGAAAGTTTAAAATGTTTTGAAATAGTATATCTTTGATATTTTATACTTTAATGATAAATTAATTAATTCTATTTAATCTTATTCATTCATTCTTAATTGTATCTTTAATTTTGCTAAAAACATATATTGAAACTAGCATATTTTGTAAATAAATTTATTATAACTCTAAAGTATACTATAGAAATTTTAATTCAAGTTAATACGAAAATTAATCAAATTAGTTTATATTTGTGGTAAAAATGTTTAAATTTAAAATATTTAGTTAATATATATATAATATATAAGATTGTACCACAAGTAATATTACTATTTAAGATTATTACTTTATTAAACCACGTTTAACGTTAAATGTTTCAATTAGGATATATATTCTTACTATATGTTGTATTTTTAATATTTAAACCTATCATTAACGTGTTCCAAATTTTGAGATTATTAAAGTTGAAACAAAACAAATTCTCTACTAATTAAGACATATATATTACATGTTGGTATACCCAACCCTCTGTACTAGGTTTGAAACAAAATCTACATTTTTAAAATTTAAAGATATACTTACATAATATTTTGTGTTTAATCATGCTTTACGATATCACATGTCTTTTTAATCCTCCTCTTATTCATGGTTACTTGCTCATGCTATCTTAACGTTCACACACACATTAGTGTGCACTATTCTACTGTATATCATTTATATGTCTGGCTTGTTTGCTTATGTGTGGTGTATACAAGCTTATTAATCTCTCTCACACACATTATTTCGATGTTGGGATCAAAATACGAAATGGTTTTTAAAATCTATTTAGAATTTTTATAAACTTATCACTATACATGTAGTATATATAAACTAGTTAAAATTAACCATATTATAATCTACACTCGCCGTACATGTGTTATCTTCTCATGTAATGACAATCCCCAGCAGCTGCGCCAAAAAGTTCACGTTATACACACACATGCGCACGTCAAAACGCAAACATATTCAGTGTGTACATGTGTATCATGGCATACATATTATATCATACTACTTAAATATGTAATTAATAAATATAATATAATTAATATTTATATTAAAAAATCTTTAATATATTAATTTTTATTTTAATAATGTAAAATTTTTAATTCAGATACATATTTGCACACTTGACATTTGTATATTTTGGTATTGTTGTATATATAAACACTCACATATATACATACATATATGTAAAATGTACACACATATGTATAAGCATACATATATTTACCTCCAAATACACAATCAATACCCCAAGATGAATATGAAGTACGTACACTCACAATGTATATTGAAGGATGTGTATATTATACACGCGCATAAATGATGTGTATGTATGGAGTAAAATAATTAATGATTCCAATTCTCATGCATATCTATAACACTACATACATATGTGTGTGTGTGTGTGTGTGTGTGTATTATAGGGGCGAACCCTTTACCATTTACTGTTGATTCCATAACCAGATGTTTTAGCAAATGATTTACTAAACCATTTAAGCTGACGGTACCACAAATAATCAATCGCTACATACTGCATTAAAAGTAATATTAGTTACAATCGTATAATATTATTTTGTACAATTAATGTTATACACATCTAAATAATAAAAGAAATACATTGTGACAAGTTAAAATAATAGCGATTATTTAAGTATTACATTTATATTACATTACATACTACAAGACAATAATAGTATAAAACACTTAAATAATCGCTATTATTTTAACTTGTCAAAATGTATTTCTTTTATTATTTAGTTATGTATAACAATAATTGTATGATGTAATATTATATAATTATAATTAATATTACATTTATACCTCTGAAATTTATCATATTTGTAAATATAAAATTTCTAAGGGGTATATATATATATATATATATATATATATGTAAATATGATATATTTCAAAGATATAAATATAATTTCTCTACTTAAACTGTGTTTTATACTATTATTGTCTTGTAGTAATTTTATTTATGTACTCTAGTGAACATACATAAACAAGTACACTAGAACAAACAGGACTCGTGGCAAACATTATTTTTCTAACAACATATTATACGTTTTAAGTATTTGATATATTTTCTTCTTTTATGAAACTTTAATTTTATATATTAAACTATTGTCAATTCATTATAAAATTATTATCTAACTAATGATTATTTATACTTGGCTGACTAAATAGTACTGTATGTAATTCAATTGAGCTTTTATTTTTATAAAAGCTTAATTGTGTATAAATTATGTTATATGCAGATAATTATTATACTTGCATACTTTGTTTAAATTTTAAAATTAATTTTCATTTTGATTAATATATTTAAATTATTTGTTCAGCTTAAAGTGACAAATACATTTTCAAAACCCAAACCCCCACCCTTATATAGTGAAAATTAATAATGTCAAGCTCATATAAACTAATAAGCTAAATATTAAATTATTAAGGTATTATTTATGAAAATCTAAATATAATAAATATATGTACGCATTGCTTATGTATAAATAAGTTCTCTAAGAGCTTCTTAAAAAAAATTTAAAAATTCTTTTGTTCCTGCATATAGAATTATATACATATTCTTCATAAGTCTTAAAATATTTATAATAACATTTTAGTTTATTATTATTAATACATACATACATACATACATACATATATATATATATATATATACACACGCGTATGTATGTATGTATACTATGTAATAATGTTCATATATTCTTTATACATATGCAGTTGTATATGTTTTGTGTTAGCTAATACATGTATATTATCTTTGTTTTAAGTTATTAATATATGTTGAACATAGAAAATTCTATAAACTAATCGTAGCAGTGGTCGCCATCAACAAACTATATTAAGAGTCTATCAGAATAAGGGAAATGAGATAAAAAGCAGGTCAGACTTCAGAAGGTTGGGAAAGGGTAAGAATGGCAAGATATATATCAGGTAGAACTGCGGATCCCATCACAGTAAAAATAAAAGAAAAAGACTAAGATAACACGTAATATGGGTATAACAGTAACACATACCCATAATAAAGGTATAGCATATAAACGACCCTGTAATAAGGGTGACAAACAAATAGACAGACCCGTAATAAGGGTGATAGACTAACCACCGTAATAAGGCACAAACAGACCCGTAATAAGGGTGACAAACTCACTAACAAACATGTAATAAGGGTGACAGACTCACAAACAGACCCGTAATAAGGGTGACAAACTCACAAACAAACCCGTAATAAGGGTGATAGACTCACAAATATACCCATAATAAGGGTGATAGACTCACAAATAGACCCGTAATAAGGGTGATAGACTCACAAACAGACCCATAATAAGAGTGACATACAGACAAACAAATCCGTGATAAGAGTGACAGATAAACAAACAAACC
This sequence comes from Selaginella tamariscina, assembly GCA_003024785.1. Lineage (NCBI taxonomy): Eukaryota > Viridiplantae > Streptophyta > Lycopodiopsida > Selaginellales > Selaginellaceae > Selaginella > Selaginella tamariscina. The sequence goes on from PUQB01000122.1 coordinate 455,988, forward strand.
CGTAATAAAGGTGATAGACAAACAAACAAACCTGTAATAAGGGTGATAAACAAACAAATAGACTCACAACAAGGGGTATAGCAGAAATATGAAGATCGACACAAGACTAGAAACCAATCCTCAGATGGTCAAACGGGAGTGACAAAAGAAAAGAAATAGCAAGTAGTACTACAGATCTCAACATAATAAAAATGAGAAGTAAAAATCAAGGAATCAAGTAAGACACTGTAGAGAATGTAAAAAAAGAATAGATATAGCAAGTAGTACTGCAGATCTCGAACGCAGTAAAATGAGAAGTAGAAATCAAATAATTAAGTAAGAGGAGAGTATATATTATCAAAACATAGTACAATATTCAGTATACCTCAATATGCTTTCCTACTCCTAATTTCATCTATTTATACCTACACTTCCAATCTAGTACGTTTAGTTATCGTAACTTCCTTTGAATTTTATTTAGTTGGTTGTGTAACTTCCTTAATGTCGTTATGATAACTGCTCCCTCAAACATAATACACTAATATCTGGAACTACCATATTCCAGTTCTCTGGAACTACCGTATTTCAGTTCTCTCTGGAATCGCCTTATTCCGGTTCCATTTGGAACTGCCGTATTACACTAATACTTGAATCATTTTCGTATTACAATTGACCTGTATTTCTATGTTCTTTCTCTAACTCCCATATTTTTCACCATATATATTGTTTTTGGTATTTTCCCGTTATATTTTCCTAATGAAACACGTCTAAACTTAGAAATTCTATGATGCTTAAGTACTACTCTAACAGTATATTATGGATTATTTATTAAATATTATGATTTATGAATATCTTTGAAAATGTACTAAACTATGGATTTAGTAATTATCTATAGCTATGGATTATTATTTAAATGAACTTGATATTAAATAGTACATAGTTTAAATATTTTTAAATAATGTTTATCAGATGCTAAAAACATTTATAAATAAGTATATTCTGGCATAATATATATATGTCATATTTCTTATTGATATACACTTATATTTGTAACATTCATTGAGCTTCAGATACTGCATGTTCATTTATTTTATTAATTTAATAATTATTAGTTTCAGTACGATTTTAATACAATTACTCTTGTTCATGTGTCCAATACAATCTAGGACGAGTAATATCAATTTATAAGAATAAAAAAATGAAGACAGCATGTTTATTATTCATTATAAATAATCTGTTCATTACACTTATTAAAAACAAGAATTCATATTTGAAAATGGGGTGAAAAAAATAAAAATAAAAATATATGAACACATCTTCAAATTAATAAAACTAGTTTGTTGAAAGCTTCATAATTTTAAAATTTTATATATATATATATAATTTCTTGAATATATATACGCATATATATCATATTTGAAATATACATATTAAATTATGACTTCAAATGTTAAAGTATAACTTTGTTCTATACTAACACATTCTATATCTCAAAATATTTTACATATAACAAAACATATCATCTCTACTAAATTTAATATAAGATATTACTAATCCCTTGTAGGTGGAAAATATGATATGCTTTGTAAAAACTATTAATATAGAGTCTTAACCATTGATACTAGGAGTTTCAGAAAGCTTAAAAAGTTTTAAAATAGTATATCTTTGATGTTTTATATTTCATAAAAAATATATTGAAACTAGCATAGTTTGTACATAATATATTAATCTAAGTATAAATATATAGAAATTTTTATTTCAAGCTAATATGAAAATTAATCAATTTTTTTCTATTTTCCTACTATAAAATGCTATATGAATATACTATTCATTTAAAATATTTAATTAATATAATAAATAAAAATAGGATTGAGTACCGCAAGCATTGTTATTACTTTATTAAATCACATTTAACGTTAAACTAGATTTAAATATTTTATATTCTTAATATATATTGCATTGTTAATATTTTTTAACCACCTTAATATCTTATCATTAACATGTTTCAACGTTTTAGATTATTAAGTTGAAACAAATCTAAACTTTCTACTAATTAAAACATGTATATTACATTTTCGTAAATTCTTTACTAATCCATGCAACTAAATATATCCTTATATAATATATACATTACATGTTTAAATTTAAAATATATCTTTAAAAATCCCAGTGTTTGAAAATATCAGAGTTTAACTAATATTTAGAGGGAGGATATATACACTCACAGATGTGTTTACACACGCTTGGTAATATCACATATCTTTTAATTCTTGTCTTCTTCATGGTTACGTACTGCAAACAGTACAACTATCAGATCATAATATTAAATGATTTACAATGATTCAACCATGTGAATTTTTTTAATATAAATATGTTTAGCACTCACCAACTGGTACAACTGGTACCCATGATTGTATGACAGGTATCATTATTATAACATACCTGGTACTTAAAAAACATAACTGAGCAACCACAGTTAGTTAAAATTCTCTCTAATCTATATTTACATGCATCTTCTTATATACAGGCACATGCATCCCGTGCTACTTAACTATCTTAACCTTCACACACACACACCTGTGTGTGTGTGTGTGTAGTGTGCACTATTCTATTGTATACCATGTATATGTTTGGCTTGTTTACTTATGTATAGTGTATATACCCAAGATAAGCTGATTAACTCTCTCTCTCACACACACAGTGCCCGCTAGAGTATTTGCAACAATACGTAGTCTCAGTTTAACAAGCAAACATAGAGAAAATTTTCTTATGTACTTGTTTAGCAAGCATATTAATTATCTATTACAGTGGTTTACTGTACAGTTTTATATTTACAGGAAAGTCCAAATGTCACACAACGCCATACTTATGTCGACAAATCACTAGAGCTTATTTGGGGTAACAGTGTATGGACAAATAAAAGCAGCTTAAACCCAGCATTATATTAAGAAAACAATAATATATTATATATCAGCGTGTTTTGTGAGGGCAGCCAAAAAAAACAGTACCGTAATACCTGAAGAACAGGAAGACACGGAATGTATGATAAAATAATAGAGAGATACCTGAGAAAGTTACTTCATTTACGTGCAGAGTTTATCCTTTTTCTTTCTAGTACGCAAACCTGAGTGGTGGAATGTGGATATTATATAAATGTTAGATTTTTTCTTTATATATATATAAATATACGTGTGTGTGTGTGTGTGTTTGTAACACACTTGTACACATGTAGATGTGAAACTTTTAATTATATCAAATGTGTACACATGTAGATGTGAAACCTGGAAAAGGGCTAAAGGTGACGTAACAAAGGTGACCAAGCATAAGGTTGTGATTACGTGCACGTGGTGCGCATGCGACTTGTTTGGTGATTTCTATATATTTTTTCTACATGGTTTGGTTCATCTATCATTTCCTGCTGGTTTCCTGTTGATTCCCATAAGTCAATGTGGTTATAATCTGAATTTAAATTAAACTAAAAAATTAATCTCATTGTATTTATCTTCACTGCAGTATTTGACTTCCAATCCTTTTCTAAGATCTACACCCCACGATCGAATTGATTATATTGTATATTATGATAGAAAATTAAATTAGATTTATTATTGTTAATCTAGTCTCCTTGCCATACACGCATCTTATTGAACATAGCTAATAGTTAAATAAACAAAGACATCAGCATCAAACAGTAGGGCCATGCAGCAGAGAACAGGGACTCCTTACCCCGGTGCAAATATGAGATTCTCTTCTTTTATTTAATTACATATAGAAAAATTAAATTATTATTTATTTACAAAAGTTTTGATCCTTTTTACAGCTTAAGGTCCCTGTACTTCCACACTTTCACATTCTGTCCTGTAACTGCAGATCTTTCCTGCAAGAAGCACACATCAGGTGGTTGTGGGTGGTGTTGTGTTATGTGTATGTGTGTGCGGTGGTAGATATGCCTTTAAATGTGTGTGCGTGTGTGTGGTGTGTATTTTATAGGTGTGTTTCCAGATCTTACAAGTACATAGAAATTGCAGTAGTTGCATCAAATAGTCAGAAGTAGCAATCCATTTATAGGACCACATTTTGATTTTTTTAAAAATTATTATTATTATTATTATTTAATTATTTTCTGCATCTGAAGAAAAGATGAGTCCCTGCTGGCAAAATTTACAGGTGTCCTAACAAATTGTCTCGCTGACAACAGATGGACATTCTGAACCAAAGTGGAAGATAAAGAAAAGGTTGAAAATAAGGGGAAAGGTTAAAGGACAGTGGAAGATAGCTCCATCTGGGCTCCCCTTTTGTGGTTGCGTGCAAAGCTAACTCTCTAACCGACATAAATGGGGAGGTTGGCAGCCACTTTTTTTTTTCTTCTTCTTCTTTTTCTTATATTTTTCAGGCGGGAGATTTTAAATTCAAATTCAAATTTTAAAAAACTGTTTGTTAAGATGGGATCTCTCTATCAATCTTCCTACCACTCATTGATATGAATGATTAAGGTCTAAAGGGCAAGTTAAACAAGAGAAGAAACATGCCCTTAATCTGTCTGGAGATTCGGTACCTAGATGTGGACTTTTGAACCGCAGAGAGGAGGAAAAGTGGGGGAAAAATATTATAAAAATATATAAATAAAAAATCTAAAGGTTTTTCTTTTGTTGGTGCGGTTGGCTAACGCGTTTGGACACCTGAACTGACGTCATACACACACACACATATATATATGATAGATAAATTATATATATTTAACATAATTAGGGTTATTAGGTAGGGCATCTGCTGCTGTTGTGTGGCAGGGCCACCAGCTAGCTGCATTCCATCTTCTACTTTCACATGCACTGGAGCCCGCCATGGCCTCCATTTTTCAATCTCTTATACTTATCAACTGCATGCATATATATATTTTATATAAATATGACATCACATATAAGCTGTTGTAGTCCATATCTATAACAATATTACTTGTCCAACTACATACCAACAATAACATTAGTTCTTAACAACAATCATAATACTTGTCTAGCATGATACAACATGTTAACCTGTGTTTTTTTAAGTGTTTATCTAGATCTGCCTGCATTATAGAGATTCTTATCTAGTAAATACCACTATACGGTATAATTCTTGGAACTAGCAACTGTACTATAGAATAATAATAAGTGTAGGTTAGTGTTGACATGTAATGCCAATAATGAGATAAATTAACATATACATATGTCCGGATGTCCTATAAATTAGCATTGTCCAAGTGGTACGCCAGATTCGTCGAACGAATGTCCCATCCCATATGCTGTCTATGTGTTATCCGGAGACATTATTCAGATTCACCCTGGTTCATTTGTTGGAATAAAGAGCAAGTCTTTCGTTATTAAAATACACTTAATTTTATATTTTTAGCAAGTTCTTCGAAAGTAGTTGATTCTTTTTCATGCACATGGTGATGGGCCTGCACATATCATATTTAATTACATCGCCACCACCCCCCCTATGGTCCATGATTGAGATTTATATATACATATAAATATATGTAACATGCATCCAAGTACACTGTGAGTTTCTGCTTCCCTTGTTGGTAGTTGGCCTGGATCTCTGTTGTTGTTCGTGTGCATTCTTACACATACATAATATGTGTGTATATATATATATAAAGAGATATGCACTGCATAAAGTGGAAGTTAAATACACATATATACTATTAAATACACATGTTACAATGGATGTATATGTGTGTAAGATATGAATCGCCAACCACCAGCAAACCAAATTGGTTAGCTAGCAGCACAAATGCACAGATACACAAATATTTGGTTTGGTAGTCCCCACGTACACATGCACCAACTTTTCTCTCGTATGAATTTGTTAAGTGCAGATTACAACAGATGCTCCATATGGCCAGCCTGGTATTTGGCATTCCTGGTGGGGATGGTGGTGGGGAGCAAATATTTCTTACCTTTATATATATATATATATATATATATATATATATATATATATTTTCCTTTGCCCTTTACCCTTTATTATATCCATCTATCATTGGATCCAGAACACATACGTGTCAGCTCCCCAAATATCTGGATACTACATTACAACGCAATAATTCATTCATCACTTAACTAATCTTAACAAAACAGTAACTCTGATGTGTGCATGATTGAAGTAAGGTCGTCGACATGTTTGCCCTAACTGTAGGTTACAAGTGGGGACATGCTGTTAGCTAGCTAGCGTGTTTCACAACATAATCACCTCTTCCTTCGTTAAGTACTCAATATCTCATTGAATAAGTCCATAGCTACCAAGTTTTTCCACGTATAACACATTCAATACTTTGTTGTTGACTAGAAACTCGTCAAAATGATTAAGAGAGCTTGCCAAGTAGTCGGTGTTGTGAAAGTCTCACGAGTGACCCCACTAAAGGGATTGTGTTTAGTGTAGTTATAACTTGGAGTGATTAACGAAACCATGTAATGGTGAGGAATTATACACACACACATATAGACAAATCGAACAAAGGCCCCACATTATAAGTGAGAATGATACCCGTAGAAAAGTTCTGCATGTGGCTCATGCAGCATGAGATGAGCAAGTTGCAACAATCAAACCTTGGACCACTTCAAGTGTCCTTTTGCTCAATGGGATAACTTCAAACAATCGATATATATACTGGGGGGACCCCTTGTGTCTATATGTATGGAAGCCAAATTGCCAATTCCTCCTCGAAACGACTGCAGAACCCCATTGCGAGTTCCCTAGTGTTTTTATTACACACCTGTTATAAAGATTAAGAAACTGCAGTGTTAATGTGGAGCACGAAAGAGGGTGGCGGTCAATTGTGTAAGGGAAACCGACTCTCCATAGTAAGCGTGTGGAATAATGTACTGCAGTGTGGCGCATATTTTTGTCCGGCCATGTGGTGATCCTATCTACACATTCTTTATCTCGTCCGGAGCACAGCAGGGCTGCCTAGTGCAGGGTTGTCTACTAGGCTGGACTTTTTCTATATAAAAAAGTGTTTTTATATGATTAAGGAGTGTTTAGATTGGCTCTCCTAGCTTGCACGAGAGGATAAGAGCAATCCGGTGCTTCTTCGAGGAAGTTTTGTATGGCCACCAAACAAGCAAATAGAAGGAAGATGAAAGGTCGTGAGAGAGAGAGAATGTTATTAGCTCGCAACAACAACAATGTTGACTTTATAGTAATATTATGAAACTCCCCTGAACAAGCCCATGCATCATCAGGTGACTTTTTATTAATGTGTGTCACTTCTTCTACACAACGTATGGGGTTTAAGCAAGCTTTGAATGCTCCGTGGACGGCGCCGGAGCCATGTTAAGCACATGTTTTTAACTTGCAGCTTCGTTTTACTCTGTCTTGTATTTAACTCTTATCAAATGCTTGCCTTAGTAAGCTTTAAAACGCATCAAATTAAATACATTACAATATACATAAGATATATTATCATCGACCCGTAAAACAATGGGTGGTGAAACGCACCCAAGTATCAATCATGGTTGATGTCCAACCACATGATCTTATACCAAGTTCCTGTAAAAGAATATAGCCCCCAAAAAATCTTTGTACACATATGTCGTACCTAGTTATAAACAAAACACGTCCCCCACGAAAAGAATGTCAGCTGAGAACTTACACAAACCCATCACGGTCGTTCCCTTTGGGATCCGCTGCAACTAGAGGAATCCTCTTCCTCCAGCCTAGACAAACACAATCTCCTCCTCTTGGACGAGGATTGACCGCTGCTGCTGGCATTAGAGGAGCTAGCGCGATCGTCCTGTCTGGTGGTGCTGTCCTCCTTCTGCACCAGCGATAGAGATATCTGTGTATTGTCCGGGTCGCGTAGATTCTCGAGACTCGGAGGAGAACAAACTGCATTTGAGTTGCTGCTTAGCAGCTCCACCCCGAACAGCCTGGTAGTGCTCGGCTTCTGCAGTGCTTCTGGAGCTCGTCCGGACGATCCCACGAGCTGTATGCGAGTCTGCTGCTGATTTAAGTACCTCTGCTGCTGGAAAGCTAGCTCATCCACTGGGATTGCCATGGGGGCGGAGATGGCTGTATAAACCTACCTTGCAGTTGCTGGTTAGCAACAGCAGAGAATTGCAGCCAGGGATGCACATTGCTTGCATTTGAGACGGGGAATGCGTATCCCATCGGAGTATGACGAGAGATTCCCCATGTAGCACGCGAGGAAGGAAGACGCGGCGTGCTGCGGTATCTGATGCAGTGGTACGACTCCTGCACTACCTGGAGGAACCGGGCGGCGCCTCCAGCTGATGTAGAGCTCCTGACAAGGTCCTCGCTCGAAAGTAACTATATCTCCTGCATCGAGCTTCTTTTCTTTCACAAACCTGCTCCATCCCTTGGTGAGAACGTAGCTCTGGCTGCTGTTCCAGTACGAGTATCTGAACCGCCAGACCTTGCCAGTGATGTCCTCGAACGACAGCAGGAGTCCCTTTTCGTTTGCAGAGAGATCCAGAGGGAAGCATCTCTCTGCATGCTGCTTGGGAATGACTAGCCTGTTGAGCTTCCGACGTCGCTGGGCGTCACCGCCTTATCGAACAGGTGCTCGCGGTGCACAGCAGGCTTGCTCGGATTCGGGGAATTCTCTATATTGGAACGATCAATGCTCGGCCTGTGGAGAATCAGCTGCTGCTCGAGAGTGGATGGAGAGGAAATGGGATGGACAGGGAGCCTGGGATGCTCCAGCGTCCAGTTTGAATTCAAATTCTGCTGCCGAGAGAAGCTGGCAAGAGTCGACATCTTCCTGCTCTGATCGAGCTCCTCCTCGTATGTGTGCCTCCTGAGCATGTCGACGACCTGCTCCTTCGAATGCAACCTGAGAAAATTCGCTTCTGGATCAGAATCCAGTACCGGCCTGAAGTTGGTCATTGCATCGCGCCCCCGGAACTTGATTGCCGCTCGATCATACGCACGGGCGGCTTCCTCCTCCTTATTGAAAGTCCCCAACCACACTCTCTGGTGCTTCTCGTAGATTTGCGCTCCCCATCTCCCGTTCGGCTGCGGAACTACTCCTTTGAACTGCGACGACGGGAGTTTCCCGCTCTCCCCGAGAATCATAGAGCCTTTGATTGCGTTGCTCCCGTCTTCATCAGAGATTACCGTAGCCGACTTCTCGGTTTCCATCACAACCGGCTCCGAGTCACTCTCCGACTGGTTCGAATTCGGCAGGCTCTCGGAGCTCAATCTGAGTGAAAGCGTTACATCCGGTTCCTGAGCTGTGCCAATTGTCGGTTCCAGCCACCGACCCGCTCCGACCTCGGCTACCTGGAGAGAAGAATGCACAATTGGTGAGCAGACACCATTGAATCGATTCCAATTTGCCATCTACCTTGTTCATGATGTCGAAATGCGGCACAAATGTCGGGTTCACCAGAGTTGTCGCTGCCATCTCTTGCTGTTCCTCCTCGCTCACACTCTCTGCATCAGTTCCTGGGTGAATTCGGAAAACGTAAGGAGATGTTTACGAAAAAGAATTCAGGGGCACTCACTTGCCTGATTCCTGATTGTTGGACAAAGCTATAGCAACTCCGAGGCGGTGCTCCGGTTTCTTAGTATTGTGCATAGAGTGACCGGGAATCCACTGTGAATTTTAAAACAGCAGAAAACGAGCCACAGAAGCAAAGGAGCAAGACTTGGGGAGGAGGAAGATTACACAAACAACAAGGGGCAAAGGAGGCGTGCCAAATTATATATAAAAAATGAGTCAGGTTGAAGCAAATTATAATGGTGGTGGTCAAATTTTTCTTTTAGCACCTTGTGTGCTTACTTTAATAAAAATCGTTTTTTTCAACAGAAGTAGAAATTAATAAACGCTTTAACTTCAATACTAGAGAATTTGACTTTATAATGGGAGATTAGATACAGCAAGCAAGCCAGCAAAGCCAGCTAGCTGCTGCTTTTCAATATGCACGCGTGGTGGAGTTGGAGATAGACAAATTCAAACAGCAACCAACAACATCCAATTATATAATCTTATTATATATATTTGTAGTGTCTATCTGCCATGTGAAATATGCACAAGTAATTCTGTTAATCTGTAAAATCGCATGCCACGTGGCAAGCCCCTGGCGAGGTGTACCACTGGGGGAGCTAGAATTATTGGAGATGATTGGAATGGTGATTAGTTTATGTGTTAAACACCATATAAATTAATCAACACATCCATTATCATATTGCCCAGTCAACCACGCAAGTAATAAAATATATTAACAATATATATAAATATATATATGCTCACTCTGTTTACGAACTCCCATCATCATCTATTATGGATAAGCTGTCGCGAAAAGTCGCTCCTTTATTGGCCCAATGTAGAAACCCATCCATCTACAAACATAAACAAACATTACTTCTACAGGTTTCGCTAGGATAGAATCTCTCTCTCTCTCTCTTTCACACACACACACACACGCACGCACATGCACGAGAGGTAAATGTACAAGTACGTACCACCGTTGTTGGTTACTGGACAAAAGGAACAGTGGAGAGCAGCCAAAATATGCTTGTCCCGATAGCTGGTAAGATGTCAAATTCGGTTTATTTATATTATTAATTTTTTCTTTCTTCCTATCCTGCTGTCCTTCAGGTACCAAATCCACCTCATTCTTCATAAACCACTCCAAAAGCTCCACAGGTAGATTTGCCTTGTATGTTGCGTGTTCACTTACAAAACAACAAAAACTTACTACACATAATCCAATTAAATAGCATACATAATATATAAAATGTGTACCTGTGGAATGTAGAATATCCTCCGTAGTCAAACAAGTGGTGTTCACCCTGGCGTGTTGTGTATAATCTTTGGCCCACCTGGACCGAGATTAGAGTTGCCGTGGGAGAAGTCTTACCACTTGAGAATCATATTTACGAATCCCGAAAAGTGGCAAGCACCGTCTCAGTTCTTGGACGTTTCTAAGCTCAGACAAGTTACGCTTGTCTTCTAGAAGCCTCAGATCATAAAGAGTGGTGTGTGGAGACGATAATGCACTCAGTCCACCCAGTAGTGCTTGCTTGACATATGTATATGGTCCAAGTTTATTGTGAGCATACGTAATTTACCCCCTCTCGAGCTCATCTGTTTGTTGTCTTCTACATACTTGCTTTCCAAAAGTGTGCTGTCAACAAATGGTGAGATGCGTATGGCGTTGTCGGTGTTATCGCACACATATTGCCACCTCTCTGTATCTGTAGGACCCTTAAGGCTTAAGCCGCCTTAGTCGTTTTATCCTTCCCACATGTAATATCGTGCGTGCCTACCGTATAAGAACTCCATGTAACCATTATAAAGACAAAGTTGGCTTGTTTTCTGACCTGTATCCGACATGTATGTACAATACATTGTATTCTGTATAGAGGTTGGTTCTGTATGTTACTTTAATGGCAACTTGCCTTCAACTTGTTCATAATAGCTATGTACTGTGTACCTCAGTTAGAGCCTAGTGGAAGCAAGTGGAAGTCAGTTCATCGAAGTTTCTACACACACTATCCATATACAGATGTATGTATACCATAACAAACACACGTACACGTTCACACGCTCGCACATATGCATGTGTGCAAAGAAACGCTGTCAGAATATATGCAAATAGAACCACACCTTTGCTAATGGAGCTGCCTAAGATTCATCGGGAAGTATATCCCAGACGTAAGACCCCAACCTCCCGCCCCTATATAGCTGCAGTATTATATATTAGATACAGCCTAATCAAACAGACATTTACACACACACACACACACCTGCAGAAGTCTCCTGGCCACTTTGTTGTATCCATCGTATCCTAACGTCTCTGGAATCCCAAACACTTTCCGAAGTTCATACATCTGAGCATCTACAAGGTCCATCATTTCATTTTCATCCTCTAGATCACCATTATAGTTTATCATCAGCGATGCTATTGCTTGTCGAACCGCATGTTCCTGTGGTGAACATCCTTTCTGCGTACAAAAAAGGCATTCCGTTATACACTGCACTTTGACATGTCTGTATGTGTGGTTACATCATTGTTGCACACTTAAACAGCTCTTAGTGTGGATTTAAGATGCACTACTAATATGAACATACCTCCTCCCAAAGTATATCACCAGGATGTTTACACTGAGGTTTCCATTTCTTCATAAAGATTGGACGTCGAATATTTAGTAGTGCGAGCAAGTATCGAGCAAGTCGATCTTCCCCAATCACAGAGTCCTTTACAGCACCTACACAACTTTTCACATTAGTGCGTGCGTGCGTGTGCGTGTGCATGTGCGTGAGAGAGAGAGAGACGATACACATGTCATGGAATGCGTGGAAGGACCTGTTATAGCAAGTCGAAGTCCAGTTTCAACATCCTTGATGTTGGGGATCAAGACTCCTGGAGTATCTAGCAAATATATGCTTGGAGATTGACCAATCTGCATAAGGTCATATTCAGCTAAACATACAACAGAAAACACACAAGCAACCATAATGTATATGAATAAAGAAAACAAACCTTAAAGCCAGATATGTGCTTGGTAACACCAGGTAATGGACCGACTTCAGCCTTCTTAGGCCGTCCCTGCACTAAAGAAGAGTTATAATAACAACATATATCAACATGCTTAACTGTAGGCTATTACGTGATAACGACAACTAGTATCAATAAAGTTATATACACACATATATATACATACACCCAAACTATGTATACATAGATACTTATATATATACCTGTGGCTCGATAAATTGCGTTTGTAAGCACAGACTTCCCAACGTTAGGAATTCCTGCTATCATAACCAGCAATGTAGCTTCTTTCTGGATTACGTTAGCTAATCGCTCCTTTACATCCGTGATAAGCTACATTGTTACGTCAAATGTGGTTTTTGCATAATAATTACTCTTACTTACAGCGTTCACTGAATGCTTGGAATGAGCATTTACATATATGGGAACTTGTCCACGTTGTTCAAAAACCTTCTTCCATCTCTGCAAACACATATTCAGTACACGTATATATATGATATACATACACTCTTGTGTATCTATATATGCATATGTAGATCTTCAAGACGTATATATACCGGTACTATATACACAAGTTTAATGCGTTTTAATGAAGGTTACTCAAAGCCAAAAGCAAGCTCCATTTTGTTGGAAACAATCTATACGTGGTATATACGTCTATCCGTTTAAGGATATGCATACCTTCAACGATGTTGTGTATTCTTATATACACTGATTCAAAAGTTATGAATAACGCAAGGTATTATGTGATGATCATATCCTGGGAAGCAAAGTCGATACAAACATGTATCTATAAGTACATCCATGCACACACACATGTTTCTTTTTCAGATTTTAAACAATGTATATATATATATATATATATATATATATATATGTATATGTATGTATGTATGTATGTATGTATGTATGTATATTTAGTGCAAGTGTGTGTGTGTCATGCAAAGCTCGTCTACTCTTCTGCGTGGTATCAACATAAATAATGTATGTTTATGTGTTATGAGTGCATTTAATTGAGACTTACGTGGACCATGTTCTGGGAAGCAAGGTCCATTTTGTTCATTACTATAACATGCTTCTTCTTAGCCACAATCTCCCCAAGATCATCATTTGCAGAAGACACAGGAATCTGAAAACACATTATACATACATATATAAAACATGTAGCTATTTAACTATATGTATGCATTTATCTAATTATACATTACATGAACGCAACACCGGCATTTTCAAAACAAATTCCGCCATTCATCCTTGTATTAGTGGTAATCAATTCAGATTTAATTAATTGGTAAATACTAAAAACCAAGTAAAAACATGTACTTATATATATATATATATATATATATATATATATATATATATATATATATATAGCAAATCATGTATACAGGATTAATTAAGTGTGATTAAGGAAGGGGGCTTGACTGTGAAAACTAGCCTAAATAAATGCAGGTATTTTCTATCACAATATGCTAGTAAAATATATACATTATACATGTATGTACCACCAAACCCCTGCATTTTGTAGATAAATTCTGCCAAATATATGGAGCTACATTCTATGAGAAATTTTAGCATTCTAGCAACTGCATTCCTACGAGCAATTCAAGAAATTGAGCAAACTAAGAACTGAACATACCCTAGCATCGCGGATCTCAAGAACAAGATCGACGTACTTGAATCGCTGCTCGATGTCGCGCATTGCCTTGACCATGTGGCCCGGATACCAACACACCTTCTGGCTCCCCGCCGCCTGCAGCGCCAGCTTCGTTATCAAGCGATTCCCCTTCCTTGTAGACGCCGCCATAGCCAAAACCTCAAACCCTAAACCAATTAAATACTTATTCTACGTTAATATTATTAAGTTTATTGATTTTGATAAATATATTGTTCATGTTAAAATATATAAATATAAAACATGTAAGAAGCATATTCATGTAATATATAAGTGAATAACAGACATTGAATTTATTTATATATTACATATATATCCACATTTTCAAGATGATACTCACAGATAATTAAAACACATACTATTAACCAATTTTTTTTTAATATGTTAAGATAAACATTTTACTTACTAAATTTTTACACTGGGAATTTCATTACATAAAACTTCGATGGTCAATTCATAAATTAACTGTTAAAACTAAAGTTTAAGCAGGGTTTAACTAATTAGAATTAACAAATCAATGGGTATATATGTATATCCTACTCAAGCTATGGACGTGCATACATGCTCTTGACTGGTGTGTGTGTGTGTGTCCGCGCGCCAAAATTGATGTCGAATACTAAATTGAAATTTTGATAAACACATTACCAGCATATATCTTAAATTACATATTAAAATTGTAAATATCAATTTTTTCTTCACACTAATAGTGGATATAAAAAATTTCCATCAAACATGTTTGTACAATGGTAGTCATAGAAATTACTTGTCATGATATTTTATATAGAAATAATATTATATGAATATTCTTTTAAAATATTTTAAGAATGATTAATATTTTATTAATTAATATTTATTAAATGTAAATACAATTTTAAAATGCTAGATATTTTATCATTTTTGTTTTATAAATTCTATACTATATTCACCATATATTATTAATTTTGTTAAATGAATATAACCTTATATTGTGTGTGTATATGCACACACACACTATAGTATATTGAAGAAATTTGTTAGGTGAAAATATAAATATATAATATATTTACTAAATATTGAAAACCTTCGTATAATAAAAAATATATTTCTGATTTGATTTAGATCATACCATCACACCAATTGATATTTCAACAAATTTATATAAATATTTTTATAATTGTAAACATAATTGTTTTGCTTTCTTACAAACATACAAGTAATTTAAAATTTATGGCATCATGCAATTGAATTAATAATGTGTATAGTCCATTATATTGTGTATATTGTTTATTATATTTGGAACAAATAATTTATCTAATATAGTTCTATTTATAACCAGTGATATATGCCGTAGTAAAAAATGTTAAGGATTAGTAATTAAATTAATAATTAATAAATTAATAATTAAATATTTCCATAGCATTTTTTGACTACGGATTTAATCATTGTTTATAACCATTTAGGTAGGTTCAATCCCCTCCTTTAATCATAATTAATTAAGTTAATTATTTTAATGATTTTATATGTATTTAGAGGATACAAGTGAAAAAAACTTTCATGGTTGATGCATTTAATTTCTCGCCGATCATCCTTGTGTATTTTATAGTTGGCCATCTCCCATTTGGGACAGTCATTAGGAAGAAAATCCAGTCAGAAAGGACAAATATATAATTTTCTTAAAGACATATTTTTTTCTAAGTTTTAATATTTATTAATTAATTAAGTTTTAATTAATTATCACTAATATAAAAGAAGGTTATATAACATAATTGTCCCAAAGTTTGTAACACCAAATTTTGTAGTGGTGTTTATTTATTTATTTTTAATATCGCTCATTTCAATAAATAATAAATCATAAAATTGCTTAAAGATATATTGAGTATATTTAATATATTATATATCAATTATGATTGTAAATATGTTTGTAAGAAAAATATTATTAAAAATGTCAGCATAGAGTTGTAAGCTAAAATGATATTGTAATTTTTTTTTATAAAAAGAAATTAATTAATGATATTTTTCTTAAAGAATATCTATTAAAAGCCCAATTGAATAAAAAATGAATCATGAATTCAAAATTAGTTAAGTATATTTAATACATATTATATACATTTTGATTATATATTTATAAGAAAAATATGTTTAAGAATATGAACATAAGGATACAAGTTAAACAATATTGTATACAAAAATAAATTAATAGAGAACATATTACCTTTTGTTTAGCTTTTGTTATGAAATTTAAAGTTAAATCTTTTAAAATATAAAATTGTTAACTTGGTTTAAAAGTATTGATAGTATTACATCTCCTTAAATTATTTT
Organism: Selaginella tamariscina; assembly: GCA_003024785.1. Taxonomy (NCBI): domain Eukaryota; kingdom Viridiplantae; phylum Streptophyta; class Lycopodiopsida; order Selaginellales; family Selaginellaceae; genus Selaginella; species Selaginella tamariscina. The sequence continues at coordinate 472,449 of PUQB01000122.1, forward strand.
AATTTATATTGCTTTTCAATATCATAAATCATCTACATACATAAATATGTATACATTATAAAATGAGATTAGAATGAAACAAAAGGATGTGTTAAAATTATAAAATTATTAAAATCTAGTGAGAAATTATAATAAATAAGTCGTGTAAGGAAAATATAGAAAGGACTTTTAAAAGAAATTAAAAATTGCTGTGTATATGCAGTTGTATAATTATTTTTATAAAATTAAGTCTATTTAATTAATGTTGAATTTTTAAAACTTATAAATAAAATAATTTTTGAAAAAGAAATTAATAAATGTAAGTATTCACTTTAATTAACACTTATTGTATTACTACAAAAAAATAGCTTAATAATATTAATGAGAATATTACATTGAGCTTTAGTTAATATAATAACATAATTAAATATTTTCTACTTTTAAAGATATCATTAATTAATTTATTTTTATAAAAAAATAATTTACAATATCATTTTAGCTTACAACTTTATGTTGACATTTTTAATAATATTTTTCTTATAAACATATTTACAATCATAATTGATATATATATATTAAAAAGTTAAAGGACTTAAATATATAAGTTAAAAAGTGACTATTCAAAAGATTTTTAATTTCAAATGTAAAAACATAATAATTTCTTATAATATTTAATATAAGATTTACAAATATAAAAGTTAATATTAAAGAGCTTTGAAGTTAAAAAACTTAAATTGTTTGTTGAATTTAAACATTTTTAATTCGAATCTTAAATACTTTATGTAGGCTTTTACTACAGTTCAAATATCATATATATATTACAAATATTAATATAAATTTAAAATAAATAAATTATGATAATAAATAAACATATGTAGAATTCCTATTTCGTGATTTTAACAATCATGCTGTCAGAGTTTTACCTGGTGCCACAAAAGCGGCTTGCTAGGTACCAAACATAGAATCCCCTCTTTGGAAACCCCACGGAATCTGGTAAAGTAACCCTTATTAGAAACCCAACCCTTAGGAATTTAAGCCCCTAGCTGACCAAGTTCACGAATGAGGCTCACCTAGTGAATTAGGACATGCGGACCAGCCGAGCTACATATATTGTGGCATGGTTGAGGCGGCCGGAGCAAGGCTTCAACCATTAGTTATGTAGAACGGGAACTTAGGCTATGGCTTTGAGCTTGTGAGCAGGTTTTCAAACTAATAAATTTGACTAACTTCTTGGAAGTGACATACCCAGTCACAAAGGCGAGATCTTGTTAACGATAAGGATAGTTTAATCCAAAGATGGGACGTACCCCTGTTGTGTGAAAGTTAGGATGGTACAACAGAGGGTTGCGCCTTGATGACAATATTTAGGGTTCATCACACAACTCGGTAGGTAACAATAATCAAACCCCAAAGTAAAGGATCGAGTCATAGTAAAAACTATGATGCACTCCTGGCCTTTGAAATGTTAATGTCCTTGTTGACAACCAACTCCAAGACTAGACTAGGTTAGAAAAAATTAATCGAAAACTAACATTAATCACTATATGCGAAATCATCAAAATGTTCATAAGTTTTATTACCCCTTGCATTACGTGAAGCCAAGTACTTTAGAACCATCGTCCATTGAGTCAACTCAGCTGCAAAAGGCACCACCTATGACATGAAGTCACTTGGAGATCTTTTGCATGTTTGCAAAGTCTGTCACCAAACATAAATAACAAGTTAGTTAATTTCTTTAAGTTAACTAAAATTATATTGGAGGCCTCTAGTTAATGTTATCTATCGGCCCCTAGGTTAAAAAGAAATAACACTTTATTTCTTAATCAATTTGAACCTCGCCTCAAACTCATTCACCAACTCCATTGCGTTTTGTAAATTCTTCAATGGTTCCCATGTCGACTTGCATGCTATTCACATTTACGTTTTTGCCATTTATGAATGTTTTGCCCTTTTAATATTGCCTCAACTTGAATTATTTCCACTCACCAACTAACTCTGGAGGCGGACATAAACTATGATATCTATCTGGATGTTTTTCATCCTTGTGAAACGATTTGAGAAAATTGACATGGAACACATTATGTATCACTCCCAACTCTGAAGGAAGATTTAACCCATAAGCCACCTTTCCCACTCGCTTTACCAACCTATGTAGTGCGATAGAAACTTCCTCGAAAGAGTCGTTGGAACCTTCAAGTTTCTAGTACTCAACAATACATATTTCTAACTTGATACTCTACATCCCATTGATGCTTATTGTACTGCTGACGATACCTTTCCTGTGCTGCAGCCATTGCTTGACGAGTAGCTTCCCATGTTCGATACAACTGTCTAGTGAACTTTGAGGAATACCACCCTTATTCCCAGTTAACACCTCCATTGGCTACACTCAATCATAGTGTGCATTGAGATATTGTAACATACTTCAGCCCAATCGAGTTGATCACCTTGAACATAGCATCTGAGATAGTCCTTAACTTGTTGGTTCACCCTCTCCGTTTGACCATCTATTTGCTGATGGTAAGTTGTATTAAACTTTAGCATCATGCTAAACTGTTTAAATAAAATTTGCTCGTAAATCGAGGATTCTGATCTGAGATCATCATTTCCTGTAGCCCACGCACTCTTACGACCTCGTGGAAGAACAATTTTGCTGCTTGTTTTGAATTCACTATCTCTACAATTGGAATGAAACGAGTAACCTTTGAAAACCAATCAACCACCACCATGAGAGCATTAAAACCCAAGATTTTGGCAATCCCATGATAAAGTCCAAAGTAACACTTTGAAATGCCCACTTTGGAATTGAAATACACTGCAACTTTCTAGCTTATTTTTGTGATCGACTTTTCACTTGTTGATATGTGGGGCATGTTTTAACATATTTGACAACATCATCTATCATACCCGGCCAATAAAATTCCTGTTTCCCCGTCTTATGCCTTCTACCATGTCCTGCCAAAGGAACGTCGATGCTCTCTTAATAACCTCTCCCTCATTGTCCCTTCTGGAATATAGAGTCTCCTTTTTTTATAATAAAGAACTCATTGCATACAATGAAATGTGGCCGCTTGAGTGCATCCATTCGACTTTCTATTCATGCTGGAATATTACCATCTTTTCGTAACTGATGAACACATATTTCCTCTTTGCTACCAGGTTCAGAGCTTCCTTAGCAAACTTACACCATCACAATTCATCCCCACCAAAGTTGACATTGGTGCTGACATAATACAAAGTTGACCCTTCCTACTAAGTGCATCTACTACCACATTGTCTTTTCCAGCTTTATGTCTGATTTCAAGTTAAAATCGTGTCGACTTTTGCTGCCATTTAGCATACTTTGGTAATAGCTTTGGTTGTATTTTAAAATACCTTAGAGTTACATTATCTGTCCAAACCACAATGCCATGACTTGGAAGATAATGAAGCCAATACTCCAAGGAAACAACAATAGCATACATCTTCTTTTCATGAGTAGGCCATCGAATTTGTGCGGCATCCAACTTATTCAAGAAAAAGGACACTTGATGTCCTTTCTGTTGCAATACACCATCAATTGCAAAGTTGGAAGCGTCACATTTTATTCAAAGGGATCTTCAAAGATGAACAATTGCAAAACTGGCTCAGAAGATATAGCTTCTTTGAGTTTGACAAATGCACGTTGTCACTCTAGAGTCCAATGCCATGGAATGCTCTTTTGAGATCTGTCAATGGGGCTGCTATCTTTGAGTAATCTTTTATGAACCTACAATAAGAACTTGTCAGACCAAGAAATGATCTGACTTCATACACGTATTTCAAAATTGTCCACTCGGTAATAGCTTGAACTTTCTTTGGGTCCATGGCAACCTTCCCATTTGAGATTGAGTGTCCTAAGAAATCTATCCTGGTTTAACCATCTGCTTTCCTTAGTATACAATTGGTTCTCCCTTAACTTCTGAAACACCTTTTCCAAATGTTCCACATGTTCCTCAATTGTTGAATTGAAAACCAGAATGTCATCAATATACATCACTATAAACTCGTCTAGATAGTTTTTAAACACATCATTCATCATTATGCAAAAGTTGCTAGAGCATTGCACAACCTAAATGGTAAGACTAGAAACTCAAATGATCCATAGCGTGTTTAAAAAGCGGTATTCTCAATGTTATTCTCTGCTACCCAAATCTGATAGTACTAAAATCGCAAGTCTATTCTTAAAAAATACTTTGCTTTCAATAACTTATCGAATAAGTCATTCACTTGCGAAAAAGGATACTTATTTTTGATAATTATCGCGTTTAATGCTCAATAGTCCACACACATTCGCATTGTACCATCCTTTTCATTACAAACAGGATCGGTGCACCATATGATGATCGACTAGGTCGAATGTGTCCTCGACTAATCAAATCTGTTAGTTGTTTCTTCAATTCTATTAACTCTTAAGGATTCAGCCGATATAAGGCTCTTGCCAGTGGAGACGAACCCAGTAGAATCTCTATTTTGTGGTCTACACCTCGACGTGAAGGTAACTCAGGCAGCAAGTCTTCTGGCAACACGTCCTTAAACATGTTCAAGATTTCTAAAATAGGCAGATTCTTGACCATCTTCTATCTTGACTTTACCAGTATTCAAAACCATTACAAGAAATACACGTTCCCGATGTCTAACTGCCTCACGCAACTGAGTTAAGGTAAGGAACATAGGATTTTAATCCTTATTAGTTAACGTCTCCATCTTGAGTGTTATTTTTTCTAATGTCCTCTTTACTTGTTGCAAGCGTGATTCGATTATCCTTAGAACCCCTCATTTTGATTACATACCCAAAACAAAGTCAAATCCTGTTATATTCAAGACAATTAAGTCTAGCTTAGCCTTCCAACCTTTGATTTGGACAGGAATTGCCCTATTAATAGTGAAAACCTTTGCCAAAATTGATTTTTATTTTACACATCTTTATTACATTCAAATTCAATCGACAAGCTAGACTAGTCGATATGAAAGTTATATGTTGCTCGAGTATCAATCATCATTCAGACTCGGTCCCCTCGTATCCTTCTTATTAAATATAGCAAACGGTCAGTTTTGTCTTGAATAGTGAATAAGGCAGGTTGTGTTTGACTCATCTTCTGGATCTTTAAGTGTTTTCGATTCAGCAACTTCCTCTTTTACCATTGCTTTAAAATGACCCGATTGTTGTGAGGGTGCCCAACATTGTTTAACAAACTGACTAGGCTTGTTACAAATATAACATGTCGGAACCCTGCTTATGGATTGCGAGGGAGCAAACTTTGGAGCCGAGCCCTTGGCCTGCTAAAGTGGTGATAACACTAACAGTTTTCGGGATCCGATGGGTCTTAATGTATCCAAAAACTTAAAACTACCGACAAAGGGACTTGCACTTTGAATTGATGGTGATTGATTTGGTCGCCTATCAAACCTTATAAACCCAGACTTTGGAGGAAAACTCCTCGGTTTAGGTTTTGCTTTCTCTCCCTTATTGTACAAGTCTTTTAACGACATGCCATAAGCAACCTTTTGAACTGCCTTCTGACATTTCCGATATCTTGTTGGCTTGTACTTTAGGATTTCAAGCTGGTCATGAAGCAATTTCGAACTTCATCATCGCTCATGTTTGGGACCAAATGTCATAAACACTTTCAAACCGATAAACAACTGGGTTTCCCCGAACTCCTTATTTACAAGCGGCCAAATCAGCATGCAATTGCAACCCAAGGTCATTCGGCATATACTGCTTTTTGATTTCCCTTTTCATATGTTTCTAGCTGTTTCGATATTCAAGTTCACCTTCAATTATTCGCACCAAGTCTTAGCTTCTCCTTTGAGAAACTGCATGGTACACACAACCCTTTCCATCTTTCTCACGGAAGCAGTCTCAAAATAACTTTCCATATCATATAACCCGTTGTCCAGAATTTTATAGTCTTTTGAACCTAAAAATTTCAAAGGCTTGACTGACTTGAATTTACTAGGACCACTACCACCTTCATTCGTCAAAGAATTCAACTCAAAGGAACCTGACTCTAAATCATGCTTCTTCTTCTTTATTCATGTGTCTGGTTGTGGAACATCTAATAATGTGGTAACCGCTAGAATCCGATCAATAACATTATCAATTCAATCGTTTAACCCTAAAATATTCCCTCGAATTCGTTTAGGGCATCCATCATTATTTCCTGCCAACTGGGCCGTTGCCTAACTTTAGGGGGTCGACTTGGATCAGCTTCATCCATCTCCTCATTTTGAACCTCTGCAATAGCCCTCTCTGCCTCAGGCTCTAGTTGCTTTCTTTTGCTCATCATATTCAACCCTAGTTTCAACATTTGGAGAATATACTTGGAATATTCCCAATATAAGTTGGAAACACCCTGCACAAGTTGTACACCTACACACATTAGCTTGAACCAGCATAAGACTTTCGGACATACCTAGAATCTCATGCCGACTCACTGAGCAAGTGTTCTCCGAAGGTTGATAACTCACATAATCAAATTCTTTGCACAGAATACGGACATGTCAACCAAAAGCGATAGAGTAAATCAAGAATCTAGAGTTATTTAAACACTGAAACACCCTATGACTTAAGGCAGTCCTATGACCGCAAAGACCTTACTCCAATACCAATTGTTTAGAGTTTTTACCTAGTGCCACAACCTTGGAATCCCCTCTTTAGAAACCCCACAGAATTTGGTAAAGTAACCCTTATTAGGAACCCAACCCTTAGGAACTTAAGCCCTTAGCTGACCAAGTCCACGGACGAGGCTCACATTGTGAATCAAGATACGCGGATCAGTCGAGCTACAAGTATCGTTCCTAGTTTGGCGTGGTTGAGGCGGCCGGAGTAAGGCCTCAACCATTAGTTTTGCGGAACGGGAACTTGGGCTATACTTTTGAGCTTGCGAGCAGGTTTTCGGACCAAGAATTTGATTAACTCTTTGGAAGTGACGTACCTAGTCACAAAGGCGAGATCCTGCCAATGATAAGAATAGTTTAATCCAAAGGTGGGACGTACACCTATTATGTGGAAGTTAGGGCAACACAACAAAGGGTTGTACCTTGACAACATAAGCTTAGCTTGCACCAATAGGAGATTAACGAGCTCTCTTTTGAATCTAGGAAGCCTCATTATATATACTTTACCTTATTTATGTGATGGAGCTCCCCCCTGTTTTCTTAAGTGAGTAAGTGGGTTGGCATGGAAATGCCAGCCCTTAGAGGCGGTTCACATGTGCCCTCACCCTCACATGAGGGTGAAGGTGAGGTGAGGGTCACATGTGACCTGTTTACCCTAGTGTTATTAATTAAATTTAATAATTTTATTTTTTAAAATAAAATAAATATAAATTAAAATGTAAGCTTCTCATTTATATATATATTTTAATATAAAAAAAATAAATTAAAAATCATTACTATTTATATTAATTATTTTAAAAATCTTTATTTAAACCTATCGTAATGAGACACGTAACAAGAAAACACATATTTTTACCCTCACGAACGTGAAGGAATTTAATTAAATCTAGGCTTATTTAGAATCTTGCCCTTGAGGGTGAGGGTAAAATATTACATGTGACCTAGCGAGGGTAAAAAGATTCCTAAGGATAAGGGCACATGTGAAGTGCCTCTTAATGAAATGAGATGCCTAAACCCTAATCCTAAACCTAACCCTTAGGGGGCTATTAAGGCATGGGATTAGGACAACCCTAGTGTTAGGTCAACAAGCTATAACGAAAAACCTAACGTTAAATCAGAAAAGAGTTTTTTAAAAGGTGAGTTTTAGCTTCACTTAGAATTTCATGTAAATACCTAATAACACCCGGCCAAACCATCACAAATACCCAAGTGCACTAAGCAGGCCTGTTTCCTACTACATTTAGGGTTCGTCACATAACTTGGTACAAACCCCAAAGTAAAGGGTCGAGTCATAGTAAAAACTATGACACACGCTTTACTTTATAAAAACATCAATTTGACTAATGAATATGTCCTCTATTATTTTTTATATTTGTTTCATTTTGTGATTTCATATTCTTTAAGTATGTGTTACTGTTTGTTATTTATCTTGCTCAAATAACAATGTTAAATTTTGAAAATGTTTTCTATTAAAGTTATTTTTATATATATTTTAAATAAAATATATAAGTTTAAGATAAATGAATTATGATAAAAAAAGATAAAATACATTTAATATTGTACAGTTCAATTGAACACATGAGATACCATTTGTTATAAAATAAAGTGTCTTAATTAATGAATTGATAAATGGTGGTTTCATAAATTATTAAATTAAAAACATATATAAATATAGTTAATAACCAGATTTTTTATATTAGGTTGTAATAAATTCATTATTTGATATATATGTAAGAATATATACAAGTTTACCTCTATTTACTTTTTAAACAAAACACATTTATGTATTGAATATTATATCAGATCAACTTATTATTCATTCATTTATGTAACATTAATATATTTAATATTGATTTATGTAAAATGTATTATATATTAAACATATTCTTTGATAGAATATTTGAAACCCAAATTCAATTAAACTTTGACAAATTATAAAGAATATAAAATAATAATTAGATTGAAAAAGAATAAATAAAATATACTATATATTTTTTAATCCCTCAAAACATTCATAATTAACTTATAAATTATGAATTAACACTATTTCTAGAATATCAAAAAGGTTAAAAAGAATAATGAAAAAAATTAAATATTTCTGATGCTTAGGAAAAAGTTTAAATCATAATTTAAATATATTTTTAAATTTTTATGTGGATGTTTTAAAACATTTTACATGTTTTTAAAGATTTTATAAATAAATAAATTTTAAATTTAAACATTCTTTTGAAACACAAAAATATATTTTTTGTTCTTCTTTGTGAGGATTTGATTTTAAATTTTTATTATTATAACTTTTTTTATCAAAGTCAAATTCATAAGAATAAAAAATTAATTTATAAATTGAAATTTTAGATTTAAAAGAAGATTGACATTTGGCAATGATGAATAAAAATTAGAAATAAATGCAATTAATTAAATATTTATTAATAATATTATTAATAAATCATTAATAGTTTTAAAAGAGTTAAATATAAATTTATTAAATTATTAAATTAAATGTGAAATGCAAACATATATTTGGCTTATAACACAAAGGAATGCTATATGACCGACATTTTATAATAATTATATATATTTTTCTCTTAATTTAACACACATAAGATTTAATTGATTAATTAATTAATTTAATAATACAATTATTTAAAGGGTATTAATTATAAAGTGCTTATTTTAATATTGAGTATTACTTTAAATATATATCAATCAAAATTAAATAAAATATAAACTCTATAAGTTCTTTAATTTTATATATGGCATGTTAGATTATGGTGTTTATAAAAATAATTTAACTCAAACCATTTTAATTAATCAATTATTATGGATATACATTTAATGAAATCAAATTTAAATTATTTTTCCGATTTCTTGTATAAATAGTTTTCTTATATAAAGAAAAACTTAAAATTTTAGTTTGAATAAGTAACATTTATTAATTAACTTATGTTGTTATAGTACATTAACATTATTAATCAATAAATTTAATTTAAAATCTTATACATAAAATGTTCTTTTTTTGTTTATATTATTATTTATGAAGACAATACAACATTTTTTATTATCTTGCTTTATATATTTGATTTTATTGATTATATTTAATTATAAATTAATATAATTTTATTTTTTGGTTGTAATATAACATGAACATTCAATTTGCAACTTTATTAAATCTAACATGATTGATTATTTCCATTAAACCCTTTAAATAAATATAATATTAATTTTTTTTCTTATTAATCATCTAGTTTGTAATTTTAAAACAAAAACTCTCTATTGTTTAAGTATTAAAATCAATCAATAACAAGTTTATTAAATATATAATAAAGATTATATTTTTATTGAATGATAAAGCAATAGTAACATAAATATGCAACAAACATATTATTTTATTATGTATGCATTATATGTATCGAAGATTTAATTTAATTTTGATATGATATTATTAAAAATTAGTTTAAAACTTATAATATTTAAAACTAAAGTTTTTAAAGGAACAAAAAAAACTAAATTTTATTTCTTCAAAAAATTTAAAATGTAAAATTGCTTTTAATTTTAATATATATGTATATAAATATATGTCATAAATTTTAATATTGATGTTTAATTTTACAATCAATGTGATTTATTAAAATTTTAATCTAATTTAATTTCATTTTAAATTAGTTTTGAGCAAGTGCAAAATGATTATAATCAAATATAAAGATGAGAAATATTGTATTAATAAAAAACCTTACATGTCACTTATAACGTATATAACATAACATAATCACATGGCACATATAATATACAAATTACAGTGGTGTAAAATGATAAATTAATTAATATTTATGTTAATTTAAATGGCACAAAGATTTATTATATTTATATGCCTTAAAGTTATCTATATAAAACTATAATGTAATATATAAATTATATATATAAATATATATATATATAATATATATATATATATATATATATATAATATATATATATATTACAATGACAATTTTCAATTATTCTGAATGCTAAATTGTACCCACCTAATTAACATAATTATTTAAAAAAAACAATAAATATACACTAAAAAATGACTATTAATTAAATGGACAAACCAAATTGGTTTAAATATTAAAACATATTATAAACAATTAATATTAATGATTAGCTTAATTTAAATGTAAATAATTAAGATATAAAATTTAATTTTCATCGATGTTTAGATAAGTTATTATATTACATTATAAAATCAGAACTAAATCAAATATAAATTTAAATATTTAATGTGGGTGGTTAATTTTATCATTTTAAACACATTATAAGTTCAGCATTATTAAATTATAATTATGTCATACAACAGTTTTCATGTTAACTTATAATCGTATAAGGCTCTATTGTGTGTATGTGTGTGTGTGAGTACCTTTCCAAACACATTGAACTTGAAGAAACATTTTTTAGTTACTTCACAGCCAAATTAAAATTTCATAAAAAAACATTAAACATATGCTTTAAATTTATTAACTTAACTTCAAATATAAATAAAACGATCACATTAAGACTTTGTTCTTGGATTATATCGATATAAAGCAAAACGACTGAATTGTATGCTTAAAGGTGGACATACCTGTACATTATAAAGGTGTATGTTTGCTCGGCTACTCCCTCACATCATTATAAGTCAGAAGTTTAATAATCTGTTTTAGTTAAAAACTTAAACAGTAAATCTAGCTGATTATATTACTCCTATTATAGTAATAAACCACTTTAAAAAGAACTTAACCCCCTTAAATATGATGGTGTTAAATTTTACAAAAGGTTACCTGTGTAACGTTTTCAAGGCATTGTATCCTCGTCCTTGGGCCTGGAGCTACTAATTGGCACCGCTGGAATAATCACCGGCGAACCCAATGAAAACTCGTGCTGTTCAGGCTTAACCCTGCTTAAACCGTCCTGATTTGACTCCCCCTCCATTGTCTGAGCCGTCAGCTCCGGTGATGTTACCGAGGTTGGAACACTCAACGCAGAGTCTGAGCCTGAAATGAATAGTTAGTGTATGTCTGTGCATGGTGTGTGTGTGTGTGCGTGTGTCAGTGTCTATGTGTGTGTACATGTGCGTGCATACATATTTACTCTGCGCGCGCGCGCGTGTGTGTGAGAGAGAGAGAGTCTAAAAGATGAACGGCGAACTAACAATGCGGTAGCAAGGGAGTCTATCTCTGTCCGTATATGTTGACACAATTGGGTGAATAAAGCCAAAGCATCAATAGTTTGCATAACTATATATAACTACGCTATAGAGCTAAAACCAATACTAATAATGAAAACTGTACTTACTTAGTTGTTCACTTTGTGTAGGAGCAGCCGATGGCAACGGAACGATTTCTAGGTTTGTTGTTGATCTGTCGTGACCACTGTTTCTTGCTGCGGGTACGTCATGGTTGTGTTTGCCTTCATATGTTGTTATTACTGCTCGTGATCATCACATGCCCTTTCTACATGTTTTCTTACTGGGCAACCCAGGTTTGTACATTTGTAATAGCTCCTGAATTACATGAAGTTAAACACCACACGCCACCACACACTCATGCGTGCATTTACTTCTAATAAAACAACGTATATTCTATGCATGTGTTGCGAACATATAAGTACGAAGATAAAGGAAAAGGTCACTGTAATCATATAAGCAGTTACGGGAATATCTTATATACATACGTATATCCAACACAGACACAGAGACCTACAAACACACACACACATACAGCTAACTTGTAATATACCGTGGATGCGGATTGCCTTTGACAACTTTCTGTCCGTACTTTCTCCAGCGATAACCATCATCCAAAATATCGACCTCGCTCGTTGTCTGCACGACCACCCGAGGCTCTCGTACAGTTCTCGGAATAGGAGGACTCTCCCTCGCCAGCTTCTCCTTTTTCCTTTACAAAAAGAAAAACGAAAATTAGAGTTCACATCAGAATCTATCTTGCATATCAACGTACATGTGTATGCGTGTGTTTTGTGTGAAGTAAACTAATCATTGAAATAATAAAAACCCATCAAGTCTATAAAATGAACAGTGAACATTAAACATATGACTTATAGATAATTATTCCACTAAGACACACATATATACGGACACGTATAGATCTATACATAGATAGGGAATTTGATCCGTCAGCACTTACAGTATAAATAATAAATTAAACATACCACACACACAACTAACCTGCGTTTAGCATCAGGACCGTCATCGTCTTCATCACTAGCGGAAGATGAAGACTGTTCACAGACACTACCATTAACTTGACCTCGGTTAGCTTCAGAAGTACCATTTCTTCCCGTTAAGGCCTTGGTACCTGACATAAGATGTGCAGCACTCATTGCCGTTCTCCGTGTAGGCTGCGGCTTTGGATGATTGTGTTCACCTTTATAAGTAAACGAGCTCAATTAAGTACATTATATGCGTGACTGAACATGTATATATGCACCCATAATATTCTGTATATAATATTGTCAGTATATATATTGTTACCTTCATAAACGATCTCGGTGACTTGGCCATCGGGAGAGCGTTCCACTTTCCTCTTCATTGGACAGTTGACATACGTGCATTTGTAGTAGCTTCTGGGATTATCACTTCCTTTGACAAGCTTCTGTCCGTATTTTCTCCAGTTGTATCCGTCGTCTGAAGACCTCTCACTAGCAGCAGGTGCAGAAGCTGCGGTGTGGTTTTGTTCTGAGACTATCCGCTGTCAAACAAGTAAAAGACAATTTAGCAAGCGTAGCATATATGTTAATCGTAGGTGGCTTCTCTTCTCTCTCTCTCCATATACATGGCGTGCGTGCGTGCGTCTACTATATCTCTCTAAATTAGTGGCTCACCTGCTTCTCCGGTCGTGATGCAGCAGGTTGGGCAGGTACTAGTGATAGTTGTGGTTTAACCTGCGATTGAACTTCACCAATAGAAGGCTGTGGGAAGCTAAAGGGTGCCTGAACAGAAAGAATCACTTGACTATCCATATTTGTGTGTGTGTGTGTTGGGGGGGGGGGGGGGGGGACAGGAGAACATATAATTTACTTTTATAAGTTATTTCTTTTTCAGTATAAGAAACGCATACCGTGCTCCCTAGAGGTGACAGAGAATTCCGGGATCCCGGCTGCTTTGGAAAAGGCTTAAAGACAAAGCTAGATCCTCCGTCTTGATCTGACCTTTTCTCCTTTGAAAAATTATCTGGTTTACTTCCACTAAGCAAGGATGGCAGTGGAAACGTTCCTGTAGTCGGAGATGGTTCGGGTTGCTGCAAAAAGAACTATGTATACATACACACATACACGTATATAGCTTACATGAGAGGAAGAAAGCAGAACAGGCGAATCCAGCAAGGTGGTCGGGCTCAAACCAGGAGGTATTGTAACACAAGGAGCTTTGGGGATGGGTAACCGAGAAGGAGGCATAGACTTGAAACGTGCAGTAGATGGTCTAATCGGAGCAGGCCCCACAGACTTACTGTCGGAGTTCCTGGAAGCTAGTCTCTCCGCAAAACCCCCTGCTGAAGACAAAATCCGACCATTCAAACCGTTGTCCGTGTCCGGCTTCTCATCCGAGGTGATTGCACCGGCTAGCAAGCTGGAGAACGAAGTCGAGTTGTCCAGGTCATGCCCGGTTAGAAAGTTTGCAACTAGAGACATGGAACTGGCACCTGAAGATGAATCTGGATTCTTTGTATATGTGTCAAGTGGCAAGCCGGGAGTCATATTCAGTTGTGGTCGTGATGGAGTCGGTTTCCGTAGCATCACACCCCCGGTGCCTCTCCCGTCCGAACTAACCCCTCCCTGCTCCCCATCTACCTTCATTTCACGAGCTGCTCTCTTCAATCCGACCAATCTCTAAGGCAACTATACAACATTTATTCTGTTGATTTTCCACTACGAATCCGCTCCTTGACCCAGGAGCTTAGAAAATGCCGTATATCTGATATTCTATTAGCGATTTCACAAAATGAAATCCTCTACAAAACCCCTATTTCTGCAAGAAAATCCTCTAAGAAACAGCGAGAAGAACACCGAGTTCTGCAAATATCCTTCCTGCCTCGATCCGACTGATTCTTGCAAGATAGTAACTAGATTCCTAGTGAATTATCTAGATTTCATGCGTTCTTTGCTGCCGCCATGAAAATGCCCTGTTTTACATATAAACCCTGCTTCGCGATTCCGTGAGATTCACCGATCAAACCGGCGACAAAACCCTGATTTCTGCACGGTAACGCTCAGATGAGCTAGAAAATCTCCGAAAAAACCCCGATTTCTGCACGGAAATGCTCGGAAGAGCTAGAAAAATCTCGATTTCTACACGGAAAACCTGCCGCGATCCGGCTGCCTAGACTAGTTCTTACAATACTGCTAGCAGATTACCTTGTTCTTCGCTGCCGCCATGAATCCCTAGAAAATGCACAGCTCCAGTAGAAAATACACTTATGCGTTCTTCCGTAGAAAATCAACCCATGTGAGGGTAAATTATGTTTTAATAAAAGGGCGTGGTAAACTAGTTGCCCTTAATCTTTTTAACGGCTCGGTAATAAGAGAGACATTGAATCTCTTGCGTGCAGTAAAAACATTCCGCAACAACCGGCCGTGATATTTAAGTTCTCTTCTAATCCAAAATAACTGGTGGGTCCCACGTTCTTGCTACACGTGTTCTAGTGGGTCCCGTTGGGAGAGTAGTCAAAGGCAAGCTGGACTTTTCTAAACAGGAACGACTTCTCTCTAATTAGTTTACTAATTAAACTTAACTACTAATTGCGTCCCCCTAAGACTAAGGTTATATACAACACGTATTTTGCTTGTTCAAGAAGAATACAAGTACAAATGTGATGGTATATGTGATCTACAACATACTGTTTAATGTATATGTTAGATTGACATTGAGCTACTTCACCTACTTTAATAAAGAATAGTATGTAACAAGTTTAGGTTTAGGGTTTAGGCTTGTGTGTGTGTGCGTGTGCGTGTGCGTGAGGGTTTTATATATTCATAATCCTAGAAAAAATTATCTTGTAAAATGCACGTACAAATCATAAAGTAAAAATCACATATTATATGTCTATTTATACATTTAGTATTAATGAGAATCTATATACTCCTCCTGCATGATATACTAGTACATATATTATATATATCACATTAACATGTAATGTTTTATGTTTATAATATATCTAATATTTATTTCATCGAACAAACCATATGCAAAATATGACATAGTTTTGAAGTTTTAATATGCAAAAAGATATAAAAGTGTCTTACTCTACAGTGTAGTCGAATCGACAGTTTTCAGACTCCCAATAATATTTCTATCTTTTTATGCAATTATTGCAGCATCTTCCCCCTGTTCACATCAGAATATGCTAATTAGTACTATCTAACTTTAATTAGTAGAAACGCCTGCATACACACATACGCACGCACGCACTAATATATATTACAATTCAATGCTACGGAGAAAAAAGAATTTCTTATTCTAACCTGCATATGCATTATACCCACTGTACTTACGTTTACTTATTACTAGTACCTCGATGTGTGTGTGTGTCTATATATATATAATCCGCATCCTCTAGTTGTGTGCGTGCGTGAGTATGGGTCCATGAAACAAAACGACAGAGATAGATTACATAACTACAGAACATAAACTATGGGGATAAAATCAAAACTTATATGTATTGTTTAGTTCGCAAAACAAAGAAAGCATATGACTTTGAAAAAGGAGACCTTACTTCTTGGCCTTAGAAGGCAACAAGCTGTCGGGCTCGACCTCCAGGCCGTGGAGGTTAAGCAGGAGTGCGTCAGAGTCTAGGAACACCTTGTTAACGGAGTTTGAAATCGTCTGTGCAATCTCCCGCCCCGCTTCAATCCTCCTCAATGTCACAAACGCCGGGTTGTTCGCTACTGCCTCTCCTATAAGCTGTGCACTCTTCGCTTCTCCCTGTACAACACACACAGCACCATCACTAAGTATATCACCGTGGTATATATACGAGAGAGAGAGAGAGAGAGAGAGTGACCTGGGCACGAATGATTGCACTGCGCTTGTCCTGCTCGGCCTTATCCACGATGAACTTGGCACGCTCTGCTTCTTGTGCTGCCACCTGATTTGCACGGTTAGAGGAATGCACATATAAACATCTATGTATAGTATATACTGTGTTTTACGTATATGTACATTATATCTATGCATGCATTATATGTACCTGTTTTGCCTCGATGGCCGCAGTGAACTCTTTTCCGAAAGTGAGACCAGTGATCGAGACATCGTCAAGAGCAATGTCGAACTGCGATGCTCTTTCCGTGAGAATCCTCCTTATTTCCCTGCTCACCACCTAACACAAACACGTCACATTATCGTTTCATCGTCAATTCTGATGTCCATATATACATATGGTCACACATTACATACTTAAGTAGATAGCATGTGTACGTGTGTGTGGTGTGGATACATACCTCACGTTGAGTGATGAGCTGGCTGGCGTTGTACTGAGCAACAACCGACTTAAGAGTCTCGTGGATAATCGACGGCAGAACTCTTTCCGCGTAGTCCTGTCCCAGAGTCCGATAGATGGACGGCAGTCTATCGGCAATGGGTCGTGTGAGGACACGAAGAGAAATCCTCACCTGAGAACAATTAAATCATATTAAATGAGTATTAAATGGCTATATATATT
Source organism: Selaginella tamariscina (assembly GCA_003024785.1). Classification (NCBI taxonomy): domain Eukaryota; kingdom Viridiplantae; phylum Streptophyta; class Lycopodiopsida; order Selaginellales; family Selaginellaceae; genus Selaginella; species Selaginella tamariscina. The sequence goes on from PUQB01000122.1 coordinate 489,764, forward strand.
TATATAAATTAATTGTTTGGTTAGCACTGATAAGAGATAGTATACAAATACGATTAAGTATACAGAAGTAATCGTTTAATAAATACTGTACTGGTATTCTCTATTATAGAATATCTCGTGCTGCTTGAACTACAAATGTAGGCTAACATGTATACATACATATACAGACATAGTATACGAAGTATATATGTACCATCTGAAGATCCTTGCTGCCGGAAGTACTCTCGACCAAGTGAGGTCTAGCACGAACATCGTAGATGGTAGGCCTGTCAAACCACGGAATCATCAAATGCGTGCCTTCCGGGTACACCTGAGAAAAACCCACAAAAGAACTTGTCAAAACACCCAAAAACAAAACAATGTGATTATCGCAAGAACAGGTACCTTGTCCTTGACTCCGACAAGGCGATTGAAGACGATTGCTCGGTGTCCAGGTCGACGTTGTATAGACTGTTCCCGATAGCGTAAATTCCCCAGCCGCGGCAACGGCGAGAACCTTGACAAGCGCTCCGGCAGGGCCAGATCCGGAAGGCATCTTCACATTTCTGGAGAAAAAATCAAAGATTTCATGCTAAAAATGCGATTTTGGAAAAATCAAACTTTATGCTACAAAATGCGAATTTTTTAATGCAAAAATCGAATTTTTGATGCTCGAACATTACCAGAAATCGAACATTTCATAAAATCACTACCTAAATTGTTCATCTTGAACCACGCGCACGGCCTACTCCTCGCCTCCACAAAAGCCTAGGGTTGCTGCACGTTAGGGTTTTGGGTTTTACCTCGTTTAAGCGCTGTTTAGTGATTAAGGCACCTTATGATAGCCAGGTGGCTAAAATGTAAGTCAAGGCCACTTTTTAACACGTGCCCATCAGGGTTCTTCAGAGTTTTTAGGGCTCTGAAGCTATGGCGGGTCGGCATTGAAGAAGATCAAGCAATCTTCTTCTTTCTGGCGGTAGGGACTCTCTCTCTTTCACACACGCACACAAATTCACACGCACGCACTTTGACGCTTGTATGTGTATGCAGGATTGCTAGCAATGTGAAATCCAGGTCCTTTTGTACTGGCTCAGCTGCTGGGCCGCTTCCGCCACAGTAGAAGCGGAAACTGTTGAACCGCAACCAGAGAGGACCAAGGTAAGTTTTACGATATACATGCATATATAAAAACTCTTGCTTTTGTATTGATTTATATGCTTTTTTTTCAAAAGCGATCGATTATACAAAACAATCGTATAATGTATAAGGATGTATGATATATCCATATACAATATATATGCACATATGTATATGTAAGTATATACTTTCGTGGGTGTGTGTCTCAGTTCACACACCACACACACAATAATATATAATATTATATATAAATATATATATATATAATATATAATTATATATATATTATATTATATATATATATATTACATATTACGTGTAATTTTTCAGTTGATGGGTTGGAGGAAATGGATTAGGATCACACATGTGCAAGGAAGCTGTGGTTCGTGGCATTCCCATTGTCAGCCTGAATAGGTACTAAATATTATCATTTAATCTTAACTTGGTATATATGTTCTAATTTTGTATGCAGATCTGGGAAGCCTCACATTGATGAGCCATGGTGAATAAAGTCGAATGGATTAGAGGTAAAGTTTATGCACTGTTTGTCTGTGTAATTAATCACAGATGTGTGTTTCTATGTGGAAAATTTATTTTTTTTATATATCTACAAAATGTGACAGATAAATGCATTAGATATGTCTGCTTGGCATAGCGCAATTGGAATGTTGACTTGTTCTTACAGGTTTTGGCAGGAAATCTTTTGAACCGGATCCGTTTGGAGATAGCTTAAAGGACGTCTCGGCTGTGGTACTGTGTGTATATATATATATATATATATAGAGAGAGAGAGAGAGAGAGAGAGAGATTTAATGTATAAGTGTTCAACTATTAATTTGATATTCCTAGATATCATGTGTTGGTGGTTTTGGGTCAAACGAGACTATGCGGAGAGTGAATGGAGATGCAAATGTGAACGCTGTTAATGCTGCAGCTGATGCTGGTTAGTTGTAGATACACATCATATATATATTAAATGCGTTATTATCACTCATGCGTCTTGTGTGTCTGTCTATGTAAGTAAAATGTATATGTGCTGCATATTACAGGCGTGAAAAGGTTTGTATATATCTCTGCATCAGATCTCGGTTTTTGCTTCATACCTGTTGCGAGCTTACTTTGAAGGAAAGGTAACTTATTGACAGCTTTTTTAAACCAGTTAATGGTTAATTGCTGCTTATTAATAACCATTTTATTTTGTGCAGAAAGCGGCTGAGAATGCAGTGAGAGCCAGATTTCCTTACGGTGGTAAGCAAAACTCCTGGGGTGTTGCTTTTGAACACACACACATGTGTGCGTGTGTTTTTGTGTGTGTAACACTTGTCTTCTCAGGTGTTATTCTTCGGCCTGGGTTTATATATGGCAATCGACGCGTCGGTAACATCCACATACCCCTGGGAGTCATTGGAACACCACTGGAAATGGTAAGTTGATATAATAAACATATCAGTAAGTAGTTTTCTAAGTTTATTATACATTATAATGTACTACAACATATATAACGTAAATGTGATTAGTTGCAATGCATAAGTTAGTGTTAAGTGATAGTTTATTCTATTAACCTCTCTCTCTTTCACACACACACACGGGCTTTAACCATGTTCATTTAATTAAACAGGTATTCAGGAACTTGAAATCAGTAGCGACTGTGCCTCTTGTGGGGCAGTTGGTGGTCCCTCCGATCAAGGCTACTTCAGTAGCAAAGGCTGGGATTCGATCTGCTGTTGATAATGCTGTTCCACCTGGGGTTCAAGACGCATGGGGTATTCTACGCCTTGGTGATCATTATTGATAAACCTTATATTGGACATATTTTTAATAATATAATAAATATGTTTATATATTCTAAAAATGATTATTATTATAATCAGAAACTTCATATTTTAAACTTAATCTTAATAAGTTAATGTTATTAATAGTAACATTAAACTATATAAACTTCACATAAGCTTAATGTTAATGTATACAGGCGCGTGCATACACACAACTGCATGTATAAACCTATGTTTTAAGATTGATAAGTTTTCACTACAAAATAATGTGTATTAATTATATAAGAGAAAAATATCATATCGTCACAAAATTCTTTCTTTATTTAAAAGCACGACGAGAGCAGGGGCGTATGTTTGGATTTTTTAATTTAAATTGTCTTAATATAAATTTTGTTAATACACAACAATCACACAATCACAGGATGCGTTATATGGTTTATGATTGATTTTAAAATTTAATATGCGTTTAATATATAATATAACAGAGTTCTATGGTTTATGATTGATTTTAAAATTTAGTATGCGTTTAATATATAACAGAGTATTATGATCTAAGTAAGATTGTTCATTGTTCATTTCTCCACAGTACAAAAAAATTTGACACTTTGATATTTAATAACCATTTTGAATGTTATGGCAACATATACACACAAAGTTAAAAGTAAATAATAATAAATTTAGCTGGTAATTTATTTAACTGGTAATTAAGTCATTTATAAATTTTAATGAATAAGTTATATTATACTTTTAATTGTTATTGAACTTATTAATAAATCAAAGCAAATACATTTTATTTATACGATCAATAGAATAATAATAGCATTGATGGATATTGGATGAATGTAGCAAATGCAAACATACGTTATAGAAAAATATTATTACACAAATCATTATCTACTTAAAACAAGCCTTATCTACTAAAGTATTAACAAAATAAATATATATTCATATATTTTATATCTATATACACACAGGAACGTACGAACACGCTCGTTGTACATATGCGCACACACACCCAATCTACTATTAGTGAGATGTAAAGCATACCCAAGCTTAATAATTCACAGTTCAATAAAATTTTAAATGTTATAACAATATCACATAATGAAACTATGATATAATTGAATGGTGAGTCATAATACAAATTAATAAATAACAGCATGGAGATGCAGTTTTTTTTTTAATTTATGATATATATATTATACTGAATATATATAATATATATACACATCAAAATCGTCAAGACTAAGTAGATTATTAGTTAATAAACGTTTTAACACTTATTTCAGTTAGCGATAGTTCTCTCTCTTTAATTATGTGTTTTAGAATTTGAATACTATAAACCTTATTAAACAGCATTTACTAATACCAATGGTGACATTTTACTTTTATTTTAATCTTTTTCTTAATTAATATTTTATTAATCCATTATTAATATAATTAATCAACGGGCTGTGAATAATTTAATTTCCACCTTTAAATTTAAACTAGCTTTAAAGTTTAAGCAAATTTAAATTAAATTTGGGTTATTAAAGTTCTAATCTACAAGACTACAAAGCATTGTCTCACATACAAACTGCGGATGTATACAATACTAGTATATATAATTATTTTAACTTAAGATATTATAAAAATTTGTTTTAATTATAAAATAAATTAAAATATACTATTAATATTTTATGTTTAAGACGATGACAGTGATGCATGCTGTGTATTTATTTAAATAATATATCAAAATTAACATAAAACAAAAGATATTAGACCAAAGAAAATTAGAAAAGAATTTAAACACAATTAATGTGTATTTGACATAACTTTTTTTGTCATTGTGTGATATTAATAATATTATTATCAATTTAGTAAGTTTTTTATTTTAATATTATATTTTAATAATAAATTTAAATTAAAATTATTTTAATGCTTGAACTAGCAGTGAGTTTGAAAATGAAATCCTTACTAAATCTAAATTAAATTAAAATCCTCGAATTTATAATCTATAAAATTAGTTTTAAAATTACCAATGTAAATATAATTATAATTATATTTAGTATAATATCTAAAATTAAACTATGTAACATATAATTTAAAAGTAGTCTAAATTTAAAATTGCATAATCGAAAATAATCATAAGATCAAAATCCTGTATTCTTCATATAATCTCTCTCAACCATACACTGGAACAGTTGTTATATATATACTAACATTGATTTAGATTGATTCTAATGTTTCAAAACACGTTGTTTTTTCAAGTTCATTAATTACAATGTATTATAAGAAATATATAATTAAAAGATACTTAGCTTTATAATAAAGTGGAACAGGCTCAAATTAGATTAATATTATTCTGTTAATAAAAATAAGGGTGTTTTAAATTCTTATAAATAAAAGCAATTATAGTTTTTTTATTTTATTTTAGAAATTTTTTAATTGCAGGATGGAAAGACGAGCTACAAAACGGTTAGTAAACCAATGAAATTACATGACAGTTATAAAGGCCCAATGGAGAGTCTTCATCTATGGCCACCTCTTTTTAGTTCTCCATGAGTAGTTTAATAGAGAGAGATTTAGTTAAAAACATCAATTTAATAATGTAAAAATTAACTTAAGTTTCAATGTAGAATATTCTTTTTTATAAGTGGATATGCTTCCTCCCTGTTGCGCTGTTGATAATGCTGTTCCAGACGCGTGACGCCTTGGTGATCACCTTATATTGGACATATTTCTAATAATGTAATAAATAGATATAAACTAATTTATATATTTAAGAATGTATTATCAATATGCATTTCATATGTGATATAAATTTAAAACTTCATAGTTTTTATGTAATCTTAATAAGTTAAATGAACATGAGTTATTAATAATAATTAATACGTGCTTAATGTATACGCATGTATAAACTTATGTTTGATAAGTTTTTATAATAAAATAATGTGTATTAACTATATAATACAAAAATATCATATTGTCATAAAATTCTTTCTTTATTTAGAAGCACGGGAGGAACATCAGGTTTGAGGTTTTTTTTATTCAAATTGTTTTAATGTGTATTTTGTTAAACGGTATTAAAATAAATTTAAAACAGTGAAATAGTCCTTGGTAAGATGATATAACGATTAAAGTTCATATATTTTCATACTTATACATACACGAGTCACACACACGTCACCCCATACTTATATATACACCACAATCACATTAATGCGTTATATGGTTTATGATTGAGTTTAAAATTTAGCATGCCTTGATTATATGAAAAGACATTTAACAGAGTATTATATTATGTAAATAAGATGTTTATTAATAAAAAAATTTCTTCACTGGATATTTATAATAATCGTCGAGACTAAGTAGATTTAGTTAATAACATTTTAACACTGTTAATTCATACAGTAATTCTTTGTATTTAGAATCTGAAATACATAGATACCATTTTAATAAAGTTGAAATCACTGTGTCTATTGAACCTTATATTGAATATATTATATAAAATAATAAATACTTATTTTTAAAACATACGTTATTGAAATTTATTACATTGGTATTAAAAGTGTTTAATTCTTTATAACTTAAATATTAGTGATATTTTAATTTTAGTTTAATCGTTTTTTTCTAGTGTTTTATATACAAGTTCATTATTACCTTCATTATTACATACTTTTTTGTTATTATATTTTAAATTTAAATTTGACACAACCAAACATTTGTTAGTACTACATACAATTATAGCATTTGAAATAATCAAAATTAAATTGAAATAAAGAATAATATTTTCCTAGAATGTATGTTATAACTACATTGCATTTGTTATACAAACCTACGTTCATCAAAATAAACAAAGTTATTAAAAAAAAAAGATAATATAAATAAAATGTATTAATTAATTTAACATTGAGCTTAAAATTTATCAAATTTTAAATTACTATTATTTATTTCTTAACTTTGCTATAACATTCAATATTGTTATCAAATATCAAGTGTCAAATATTTTGATATAGTGAAGAATTTTTTGTTATTAATAAATAATGAACTTTCTTATAATACTCTGTTAAAATTATTTTCATATAATCAAGGATGGTGTGTGTTAGAGAGGTATGTGTGTATGTTTAAGTAAAAATTACATATCTCATATTCTTATATTCTTTTATATCTAAAACTATTTTTTTTACTAAGATTAATTTTTAGTTAGTACTGCTTAAGAACTTTTTTTTTGACAATTTTTTTTTAATTAGTTAAGCAACACACACACATTATTTGTGTAGATAGCTAGATACATACATACGTACGTACGTACGTACATACACAAACAAATGTACATTTATCGTCTTGGCTCAGGTCGTTGCCTCCCATCGAGCACCGCAAAAGGATTCACATGCCTTGAAGACTGTTGCTGGCCATTGTAGTAGCCATTTACAGGTCGAACCGTAGCCATATTCGCTTTCCACTGCTGTCCATGCTGATCCTGCTATGAGTACGACTGCCTCTGATCTCTGCTGTATGACGATTGTGAATCTCTCTTGTACTGCTGATCCCTGCTGTACGAGGACTGCCTTTGATGTCTGCTGTGTGACGATGCGTTATGCAAATATGACGACTGTTGATCTCTGCCGTACGGTGAATATGACGACTGCTGTTGTAGATTAAGTATAATTCTCGTGCTGCTGGCATCATCATCATTCCTTGTGCTCTTTGGGACGGCAAGCTGTTCACAAGGAGCCGTCGCGTTTCAGGACCCGCTACAGAAGGAGGCCTTTGTTGGAAGTTGTTGATGTCATGCTCACTAACAGTCTGATGGGAGGTACAACTCCAACTGGAGGCCTCGCAATGTGCTTATGGTACGCAGGACAGTGATAGACAACGGACAGGACTTGGTTGTCAGTGATATTTGGCATCCCAGGATTGGAGACGTAAACATCGGTGGGCAAGCGTCCCCATTACACAAGCCAAAGAAGCCGTTCATCCCCTCACTGGAAACGGGATCGATGGGTTCACGGGGAGCCTCGCTAGGTGCCTCTTGATACTTGTCGTAGAAGGAGAATATCTCCGGTGCCAATGCATGACTATTGCTTACAAAAGCAGATCGACTAACCGGGTTTCCTACGAACCTCTGCCTCCGTTAACGTTTGCTCCACTTTCTTCGTTTCGGCAAGGAGTCGCTGCTCGTCAATGAATGGTAACTTTGCAACACCCTGCCAAGCTGCACGCTTTCCGTTCATGTCGATGATCCAATCTTTTGGGTAGAAGTCTATTATCGGCGAGTTATCATCCGTCATGAGTGGCCTGTAATGCTCGGAAGGGCGTCCGCACTTGCTGCCGGCAACACACCCATAAGTTGGTCAAATGGCTTAAAAGGCTCTCCTAAAGCGAAGTTCATCTTCATTGAACTCAGCTCCTTCAAGTCAGTGGCGAAGGGTGCATAGTGAAATGGGTAAAACCAGGTCCAAGAACACACACCCTGGTAATAGTACTGCAGAACCCAGCACAGACCTTCGATATACTTGTAAACCACTTGTTTCCGTATCTTCTCCAGTGCCTCAGACGTACGAGCTTCAAACTTATCGGCATAGTATCTTTCTTTCCATCCTTCCTCGCCCAATCTCACCTTGTCGACTGTTTGGCCACCAGAATATCTGATTTCTCCCTAATAGCGCTGTTAACCGTTGCTTAAGCTCGTCTTCGTTATCCTCTTGGCTCTCTCTAGTAACAGCAGCAGTTTCGCCAACGCGCATGCGCTTCAAAGGTGGCCCATATGTACTACCTCGGCTTAGAGATGCACTTCCGTTTCTCTCAGCCGCCTTAAACGATGCAGGGAACCGACTGCTATCCCGGGACGATTGGAACGGAGACGGAACAGGAGCACTTGTTAATCGCGAAGAATGGTTTGCGGTTACAGCCACAAGATCCGGACGGATGCTTGGCTCTATATCATCACCACGTCTACGGTTGCCTCTCTGCTTTTGTCGTCCCATTTGACTGTGATGCAAGCGGGCACGGTTTCGGAAGATTTGTTCCTCCTTGGACCCAACTTTCTGTATGAAGTACTCGAGTTTGTTAAGGTTTACATCCCCACTGTCCGTGAGATATCCACCAAGATGCTTCAACTCCCTTTTGTAGACAGACATGAGCATATCAATAGCTCCCTCTCGGATTTCCAGCGTAGGCATGTGAGGAAGGAAATCGTTTCCAACGAAGAAACACATAAACACGAAATCGTCCACAACGCGTTCAAAGTCGAGTTGGCAGTCAGGTATTTGCATGTCATACTGCAAGTACTCCGGAGCGTCCATATCTGCACAAACTGATACGGCTTCTTAGAAAGCCCAGGTTCATCAGCCTTTCGCTTTGGCTTTCCTTCACAATCAGCGGCCATGTGGCCCGCCTGACCGCACAGAAAGCACTTGTCCTGTTGCCCAGGAGTATTTACGACCTCTCTAAGGATTGAAAAATGTAGCTCGTGAGTTGCCAAGGCAAGCATAATGAGATCAGCATCCAGTCCGTATAAACAATGGCGAGTGTTTGGGTCAAAACCCGGCGAGTTCCTTTGTAGACGTATGTATGACATGATCTTGTGCTCCCCTTCTCCAGGGACGTTAGCGTCCGAGAGAATTACCTTGACATCTTTCCATGCAGGCTCGTTGTTCAAACGGAGATGTATGTAATACTGCAGGGCCACAGCCAAACTGGCCATGAAAGGAGTCCCTGGAGTGATGACGTTGGAATCGTAAGCCTCGCTGGTCTCCTTAGGAAGCAGTTTGCGGCCTTCCGCTTCGAACTCTCGCCGCAGTCTCTCTTCTTCGGCTGCCTTGTCTGCGTTCTCCTTGGCGGTGCGGAAGCGCCTGGAGCGTTGCTGGTTCATTTTGGCCCTGGGAGCCACACCATCGATTGCCATGAAGAGGAGCTTGCGAGGGCGGACAATGGCAAATAGACGATCAATGTAGTCGAAAATACATTGGAAAACCTCGTCCAAAGTAGTAGGTGATGGCCGGTCCTCCGGATGGAAGCACGGGTGAATGATACCATTCATGTCAAGATATAAATTATCATATTATATTATTAAGATTGGGCTCTGTGAGATTCACGGACAATTCAGGTTCGCCTCATTTGCATCAACAACAATCAGCGGATATTTGTTCACAAGCCATCTGTAGAACGCCGGCACTCCCATCTCTTCCAAAGCTAACCCTAAAGCCAACCCTAATTCAATAACATTATAAATATATAGGTTACTTATGGTATATTCTAAGTATAAAGTACTTATGATATTCTAAGTATAAAGTGGTTAACTTTGTATAGATAAGTCTGAAATCTTATAATATTTACTTTGTAATGATTCCGGATAATTTATAAGAGAAATTTATTTATTTTTTAAAATTCTCGCCACCTTATGTGTGTATATGAAAACTATATGTGAATCACATTTAGTAATTTATATTAATAAATTTGAAGTTGGTTAAACGATACTATATTTTAATGAATACTAAACTTATTACAAAAATAAACTTGAGAAATTTTATTTATATTATAAATGAAATTTAATAATAACAGCATCTTCCATAATTAAAAAATATTATCATACAAATACTTAAAATTTAATTTTAATTGTTTTAAACACTATGTTTGATGGAGTTTTAAATATAAAAGAATGAGACCAAGTATATAGAATATTTATAACTGTATATATACAAGGTAAACTAAAGTACGTATATGTTAATTATTTATTACAAATCAATGTCAATCATACTTAATATTTGAATTAATTCCTAATTTTATACATATGTAATATATAAAACCCAAGTGCATTTATCCTAATGTATTAACAAAACTACATACCTTTGTATACAAGCACGTATAAACACTCTTCAGCTGAGATTCAAGACGCGTTGGATTTTATGAATAAATAATTAAGAGTTTTTATTTTTACAAGTTTATAAGTTTAGTATGTATGAGTTATATTAAACTGTAAAGCATACCCAAGCTTTAATAATTTATAGTTTAATAAAATTTTAAATGGTATAGCTATAATTAATAAATAACGATATGTAAATCAGCTTCTTAATTTTATGAATGAGATCCTCTATATATATGTATATATAAAACTGGAGACACACACGTATCAAAATATGCACCTTGTAATTAAAATGGGCATGATATATGAAAATGAAATTTAGTATTAATATATATATAAAGATATATTCTGTACACCATGAGGGATTCGAAGGTTTCACATTAAGGATCGTAATCATATTCATTCACTGCGTGAGTTGCTTCAAATAAATGTTATATAATGAATCACAATCAAATATGTTAAATGTTAATGTTTTTTGATTTAGATATATAAATAACACAACTTAAAAAAGATATGTTAATATTTTTTTATTTAACTTTTTCTCATTTTTAATTAATCTGTAAATATGCCACAATAACCAACATGTAAAATTATATTATATTATATTTTTATCAGGGCTTGTATACATTTTTCTGTTTTTAATTATTGAATGAAGATAAATAATCACATTTTCATTAAATGAAACAAATTTCATTCCAGCAGCATATACAAATGTATACATACATTATACTTTGCTTGTTTATAACATATATAGATTTTTTAATTTTGGAAATATATATTTTGATATGGAATTTGTGACACACAGATTCGAACACATGATCTTTTTATTCGACATTAAATAAGATTTATCTTTACAAAATTGTATCATTTTACCTTGGCGTAACATCATACACCTTCCCTTCTATAATCAACCACAATGATCCCATGTGGACTTATATAACTGATGTTTGTAAAACGTTAATGGTTTAATTATTTAGATTAAAAAATAATAATTATAATAACTGTTAACGGATTTTTTTGAATTATTTCTTAGGTCAGTTTTCTGGGCAATTATAATATTTATTCGTGTGCTTGCGTGTTTTTAATACTTTCATTAATAAATTATTTTATATATGTTAGACTATGTTGATAGTTTTATTTTCTGACGTGTGTAATAGCTATAATCTCTTAAATACACTACACACGTTTGGAATGTATATACGGTGTTTACGTGCTTTTAATGTGGCACGTAAAACATTGAGAGAGAGAAGTGTATATATGTGTGTGCGTGATAATTACACGTTGGAATATTCAATGTCCAGGTTAGTGATGCAATATACATACATATTACAATAGATTTACTGTGTATTTATTAGTTAGTTACTTAGTGATGCTAAAATTATATAACAATGCTAAGCTAAGGAAATGCATAATGAACAGGTTTAATTTATACACAAAAACACACACACCATAATGTTTAATTTATCAGCTGGTGTTTTAAATATTTTTAGCTATTTTTGTTCTTATTGAATATTGTTTTAAAATTTAAAGTTAAATGATATAACACGGTTAAAAACTTAAGTTTAAACGTATCACTAACTAAATATCAATAACTTATTCGGCATATCTCATTCACTATAATATAAATACATCATATAGACAAATAGGAAGGATGAGTTACCAGACGAAAGTTATACAATAGTAACCATAGCTACGTAACAATAACCATATATACAAAACATGACACATATATAATGATATATATATGTGTGTGTGTGTGTGTGTGTGTGTGAGTGAGAGAGAGAGAGAGAGAGAGAGAGAGAGAGAGAGAGAGGTAATTACATATATTGTGCATTAGCATATGCCTCCTAACCACAACGATGTGTTTCTTTCTCTCTCTATAATAACACAATAAATCCAGAGAAATATAGTCAACAATAAAAAACAGATATAATAATAATATATGTATATAATATACTGTTACATTTATCTGATCTCGAATTGATGACGTCAATATACTTGTTCGTTATCTCTTACCCCAAATATGTGTGTGTGTGAGCGAGAGAAATGCATGTATACATACACGTATAATGTTATACATATATATTGTTGCTTAAATCATTTATTATTAATAAAGAAGCTCTATTTATTTATTATTTCAACCTAGCTTACACATGTACGTACATACATGTGTATAGAATAATAAATATATGCTTATTTGTTATATTCCGAAAACATCAACGAATCGTTGAAATGTTAACATTTTATCAAATTATCATTAATATTTTATTAGTCTTAATAGGCTGTTAAAATGTTTTATATATGTTGCTAATAAAGACGTTTATATCGTTTTTATCTCTGCGATGTATGTTTATATATCTAAACATTATTGGTTAAAGAAAAATGTTTTTATATTTTGAACTCGTGGAGAGGCGTTATTCCGGAATATACGATCTCCAATACATAAACAGACTGTTATTGGTTTAGAGGATAATTCAAATATAATGAAGAATATACTTTTCCTTTATTTATGTATTGTGTTTTCACAATGAATTTATTAAATATATTAAATCTTTAAATTCTATAAATAACATTAATCAATATCTAAACATTCTTAGGGTACGCAATTCTTAGGGGTCGAGGAAGTGCAGATCGATGGCCACCATCACCGGATCGGAAGAGGCGGAGAGAGCCACTGGAGGAGGCATCTCATAAGAAGCAGAAGGGAGCGCAGAACAAAATGCAGGCAGGTTCATCAACAGGCAAGCAATCTTGAATGTCTATTGCATGCACTAGGACTTTGCTTAAGGAGTTGAGAAGTTACATGCTTCCACAATGCTTTTATGAACAACTCGGACAATAAGCATCATTGTTTCGAGTGGCACCCAGCAAGATTAATGTGGAATAATTATAAAGAGACCCAAGTGCCATGCCTCTCTATGATTGGTAACCTTGTTTTTGTGTTTAAGATTTACCTGATTATGAGGGAAATGCAACTTAATACCGCCAAAAGTAGTAGAGATAGGTAGGCTAGGACACGAACGTAGACACAATTAGGAAGAGTGCTTATATATGCCCCATGAATAAACACATAAACTTCCGCCATACGGATAAGTCGGCTGGAGTATGGCGTGGTTGTGGACAGGGATGAGCCCCCAGGTTTCAGGCCGGGCCTTGCATTGGACACTGTGGAAGAGCCACCAGGCATGTCGTCTAGGCAAACTTTATACGGGGATGCGCTATGTGGGCAATCTGGCGTGCATGAAATGCTGGGGTGTTCAAAAGCCAGAGATGGCCTCTCCAACGAACTGTTGCCTTCTTTTGGACGACGCTCGTGTCTGCAGTTGCATCGCACCACGAAGTTGCATGGGAGCCCACCCCGATGGCTTGTAAACTCCCGCTAATGAGGAACAAAAGACTGGTTGCAGACCTGGCGAAAGTGCTGATGTGGCAGATGACGCAGATGATGATGATGCATGGTTGACGTGGCTGATGTAGGGCAAATGTCTTAATTAGGCTGCCACATCAATAAAAAATATGTTTTATTATGCTGCTAAAAGACGTTTATATAGTTTTTATCTCTGCGATGTAATATGTTTATATATCAAACGTTTCGTTTCCCGCCTAACCTAAATGGCAGCGCCTTATTGGTTCAAGAAAAATGTTTCAGACGTGCAAACTCACTAGAATATACTTTGAACTCGTGGAGAGGCGAGCACTAATGGAGGAGATTTGCAGCAGCAACAACATGCACTTCTTATTTGGCAAGTGTTTTTTGAGTATGACATACTTGCACTCCATGATGTTGATGGTAGGTCAAATAGGGAATCCCCTTAAATGTGGAGCTTTGATCGGCCAAATAGTTTTATGGAACATGCTTCTAAATAGTTTCATGGAACAAACTTTATTTAGATCATATAGTGTTGTTATGTTCAAGTCTAAGTTGCAAGTATCAAGAGAGACATTTGAGTTTCTGTGCAAAGAACTTGTTCATTCTTTACAGCGTATAGACACTCATTTGCCACTTGCAATACAAATTGACATGTGTGTTGTGTGGCACTTGGTATGATGAAGTGACACTTATGAAATTGAAAACACAATAGTACATAGAATTGTTAAGGAATTTTATTGTGCTTTCAAAGAAGAATTGTGTGATAAATGCATTAAGTCACCATCGCTAGCACGAATGAAACAACTAGCAACATAATTTGAAAATATAGGGGTGTATGGTATGTTGTTGGTACCATTGATGAAAGTTATATATTATTGCTTCAGTTACAAATGCTCAATATTATTTTAATAAGAAAGGGTTTTATTTAATGATTTTGCAATTAATAGTATTAGTGAAGAAACTTATTTGAGATTATGATGTTGAAGTTTATATGACTCAAATGTTTTTAAACAATCTCCTTTCAAAGGTAGCAAGCAAGGACTTGACCAAGTCAAATACTCTTGGAACTTCGTTTAGTTTAGCACCTATATGCTGTAGTGTGCACTTGTGAGTATAATGATAACAAACTGAGGAACTTGCCATATCAAGTAGCTGCATGTTGTGTTTTACACAATTTGTGTATTATATACGATGATAAAAACTAGATATTAGAATAGAAATAGAACTACACAATGCTTTGCTACTGAGTAATAGCAAGAATTATTGAAGCAACTGTAAAAAAATAGATAAAAGATGTAATTAACTAAAGAACAACTATTAAGCTTCAAACAATAATTTATATAATTTAAATAAATGACATGATGAAACTCACACCAATGGAAATTATGCATGAGCAATTAAAGATGAGATACAGGAAAGTATAAGTTATAGTACATTAAGTTTTCATCAATTGGTAAGGACTTAATAATAAAAAATTTATATAATCAAGCTAATAAAGAAATAGTAAAGCATGTGTTTGGTTCATAATGTTCCAGAAGAATAAAATCAATTTTATTTACTTATTAAGTATTTTTTTTTTAAAGCTTAATAAGCTCTTCAGAGTGACTCTTAATTACAGAATTGTAAATGTTCATAACTGTTTTAAATGCAATTATCTTAGATAATACCTTATTTAATTTTTAGAATTAATTGGCTTCTTTATTGTTTTCAGCTCCTTGATGTTTTCATCTTTCTCTTGTGGTAAGTTAACACCCTCACTATCCAAAGCACCTTCCATGAATTTCTTTACATAAATTAACCTTTTACCATAAACTTATGTATAGCCTCATACTAACACGAAGAACATCAAGTATATTAGATAGTTGATATGTCAATTATTTTCACTTATTTCATTATAAGATTTAATCTTCTTATTTATTGCAACAACTATAACATTCTTCTTAAAATCTGAACACACTGTTGGAAATAAAAACATAAATTATTGTACATGTTATGAAAATACAATTGAAATAAAACCTTACCAACATATTTATTTGAAGCTTTTGCAAAAGATTCACACATGTTTTGTGGGTTCACAAAACTTATCAAACTCTTTTTCATATAGATCAACACTATATGTATTTATTTTAACAATTTTTTACTTCTTTTTTTTTTTTATTGTACTTCTCTGCCTTTGTTTTCTTAATAACACTAATTTTTCCCTTATTTTTTTATCTTTACAATTTTACATTAAAATTCTTAACATCCTTTACATAATGAGAAGAAAAAACATAAACGACTTGTAATAACAAAGAAGGCTTGAATACGTTAGAATTCAAGAGGTTTTTACCAAGAGAGTGAAATGAAGGCCTCACATTGAATTCAATATTAACTTTACACTCACCTAATTAACTTGAGACTGCTCATAATCTTCATTCTTTATGTGTTAATTCCATTGTTTTGTACACAATTCTTCATATCATTGTTATTAGTCGTGAACACAAAATTTGTCTTACTCAACATTTATGAAATTTGTCTTACATAATGCTTATGTAAATAATTAGGGTAATTACATGCCAAGTGTTAATCAATAAGTCCATAGTTATTCATATCACCTCACAAATTTAAATCTGTTTAATTATATAATTTAATCCACATCAACACCAACTTAATGCCTACATTGACAATTATACAATTTTCACTACAATGGTGATTTATAAATTTTTTAATTGACTTGTTATAAATAACCCCCCTTGTGGAAACTTGATTCAAAAAGGTGAATAACACTCGTGTATGAATAATTCATGTAATTATAACGTAATATATGTACAACTTGAATAAATATATAAAATTAATTAATTCTAACTTTTATGAATTTAATCTTCATAAACTCATTTTTTCTATTTGTTTTTTGACTTTAAGTAAAATATTTTGAAGGATAAGGAGCTCTATCATATTGAACATATTTAAATAAATAAATATATATTTAATCTCATTCAAGAGGTTGTAAAACTTATTTCATTTATTCTCAACTTTTTATTACTTATTCAATCCTAACATTATTTGAGCATAATATTTTCTTCACTAAGTTCATTTTTTTCTAATATAATTTTTGTTTCAACCTAATTTCTAACTTGAATTTTTTTTTTTAAAGTAATTTTATTCCATTAAAATGTTTGATTATTATTATAATTATTAACTTAATTTCTTTTCTACAAGGTTTTGGAATTATGTTGTTAAAAACAACTATTAATAACATTATTTATGCTACATATCACAACTTAACATTATATTCTTTAAATGATGTTGGCATATTCTTATAGATTACAAAATATTCTTAAATATATACTCAAAATCACATACGTCATGTCGTATATTAATTTATTAACAAGAAATGTATATTTTAAAGAATTTTATAACTCACTTTTTTCCAAATTAATAATTAGTTATTAAACACTCAATTTAACATATTCAAATTGGGTTTCCTGTGTGTATGTAGTATTAATATGAATTATAATGTTAATAGGTTTAGAATAAACATTGTTTTTAAATATATACAATGTTATAGAATCACACAGTTTAAGTTTTATAAATAAAGCAGTGAATAGACTTAGATTTATTTGTTATTTTAGAATAAAATAACAAATAAAGTTATACCTTGTAACACACGCACACGCACACGCACGCACACAAAATTAACCACCTCGATGTCCCGTTTTACATTGTAAAGAGAATACCATGTCCAGAAACTTGACTGGACAAGAAATTCACAACTAACACTTGTTTGTTACTCCATGCCTCCTTTCCAGAGCAAGAAATAAACGCATCCTCGTATGCAAATATATTCACCTGTAATGTGTAAACACCCAAAGTGAAACTAACTGCAAGTGCGTGCGTGGTGCGTGTGCGTGTGTAAGAGAGAGAGATCGTTTGACGCTATCTATATATAAGCATATAAACACATAAAAGATTAACACATACACATGATGTATTTTTCTACAAATATATGTAACTATATAGAAAAGACACGTAGAAATAACAAAAACGCATGTATATGAAATAGTAATGCCAAAGTGTAAGTACACATATATGAACGCATCTCTCTCTCTCTCTCTCTCTCTCTCTCTCTCACACACACACACACACACACACACACAGGTATATGGCCATATATATACCTGTTGCTCCTGGTCCTTATTTCTTTTATGTTGTAACAAATCCAAGAGAGACAAGCCCACGGTTCGAGTCCTCCTACAGAGCAATGTATACTTGGTTAGAGTTCGAGCCTCGTGCTAACCATACTCTTTCGAGGAGGTTCGACCTTGGGACCTCTTTGTTTCCATAACCCTGGGAGTTTACCTCCCGGACCGTCAGATTTGTGAGTAAATCCAGTGCTTAGACGGCGGAGATCGCCTCCAAACATCAAAGGGAACTTTGCCATTGCCCATAGTGTCATCTGCATATATTATTAGTAATCAGATCAATATATACTAACTAGATTTTTTATGCCGTGGGACTATTTAGAATATTTAAATATATAACTATTTATGAATCATCAAACGTATACCTAAGTAATAATATTATAATTAATCTAAATTCATTATACCTGTGTTCTCTTCTCGTATGGACCATACGTAGCAGCTGCACCAAAAATTCACATTATACACGTATGCACACACATCGAAACACAAACATGTGCATTGTGTATGTGTGTGTGCAGGCCAATATATTATACCTGGTATATCACACACACACGCACGCACACAGATACACACACCCGCGGTGTACGTGTGTATTACCTGCATCAGTACGGCGCCCAGATGGTAACATATCTAAATCTACCAATCATCTTTGGTGACTCGGTACATGTTTACGATTTGTGAAACCCTTACAGCTAAACCTCGTGTTGCACCTAATAAGAAGAAAACAAATTTATTTATAATAACTATATGTTACCTGCACATATATATGTGTGTGTGTGTGTGGAGAGATGAACATGATCCTAAAAGATGTACCTAGAGAGATAGAGTACACCATTGGACTGCCAGATTCCCGGATCGCATTAGACACTTCATGAATCTACAAATATAATATTTATCTAAGTATATATTACAGATATTCATATGCGCATGCATACATAGCATAAACGATACTATACACACTTGGCATTTGTAGACACCTATATATGTTATCACAAACGCTCACATGTACACAGACACACATATACTTACCTCATCAAATTGTGCTCCAAACACACAATCATGTTTAATGAAATCAATGCCCCAAGTGCATATTGTTGATATAAAGATTTTATAAACATTTTCCCGCCTTCATGTGTTGAGTTTACACCACAAAGCACTTCTCCATCCATGGACATGGCTGGTGCATAAGGGCAATATCCCTTGCGCTCTAGCCTTTGCCTAGAAAAACAGACATTTTTCACCAGAAGGCCAAGTTATTCGAAAGTTTGCTTCTCGTGATCTTGTGAAGCCCTCAACTATATACAATATATATATGTGTGCGTGTGCGTGTGCGTATTAAATAAAGCAAGACACACACAAAAATGAAAGACACAATGTATTGAGTATTATACACGTGCATATATTATGTCGGTGTATGCATAGAATTTAGTAAAATAATTGCATATCTATACATAACACTATGAACACAATATATATATATATATATAAATAATTACCTCCCAAAACTGGTGTTTTCCTCTTAATAGCAGCAGTGCTAATACCCCTCATGACATGAATACCAAGTTTAGTCCCATTGCATGTATTTTTTCAGCAATAGGAGCGAACCCTTTACCATTCACTGTTGAAGGCCATCTTTTGGGGTCTGGTACAGGCCTCCCATACTCGTCTATAATGTCATAACCAGGTGTTTTAGCAGATGATTTACTAAACCATCCATGTTTAAGCTGAGGTACCACAAATAATCAATCACTACATACTGCATTCAAAGTAGTATTAGTTACATATTATATATTATACAATTAATATTATACACAACTAAATAATAAAAGCAATACATATTACAAGTTATTTGCCAAGAAAAGTTAGCTAAACATATTAATTATTATAATTAAATTAAATACTAGTTGTTTTTAATCGCTTTAGATTAAATAACCTACTTCATAACCATGTGGTTTAAGCTTTTCTGCAACTATTTTTGCATTTTCCATAAACTCTTCTTCAGATATTGTAAAAGAAAATGAATCATATGAGTTCCATCCTCGAGGTGGTGTTGCTGATATTGTACCTTCTCCACCGACTCTACACAAACAAACATATGTACGTGAGCGTATGTGTGTATGCGTGCGTGTGTAAGAATGTATGTGTTATTAAAAGGTATGTTTTCCTGTGTGAATATACATTGGTGAATATACATTAAAAGATCTCTCTCTCCACACACACACAAAAGACATGAGAAACTTACAATAAGATTGTTGTGCTGAAGAAAATAAGCAAGCAAGAGAATGTTTTCCTTGAAGCTTCTAACATGACGGCGTTCATTGTTTGCCAAGATGGTATATGCGAAGAATATAGTGACCGTAAGCGGTTAAACTTTCCTGAAATATTAATCAACTTAGTATTCGCGTGTGTGTGTGTGTGTGTTTCTGTGAACGTATGTTTCTCTAAATTAATATATGTATGCATGTGTGTATATTGGATATGGACATGTGCATACACAGACACAATTAAGCAATGCTATGGCTAATTCCATCTATCATATATATATATATATATATATATAGAGAGAGAGAGAGAGAGAGAGAGAGAGAGAGAGAGAGAGAGAGAGAGAGAGAAGTGCGAAACATACTTGTTTATCTTAACCAGTATCTTCTGCGTGTGGTGTCCGTTTGTCTCTTGAGTGTGAAAAACAAGTTGCATCTTCTAAGCTACGTGTAACGATAGTTAGCCCAACACATACACACACATGTATAAGCATAATGTAAATATAAAGCGAAAATAAAACCGTATTCTCATATGAAAATGTAGAAAGAATAGATTTCATTTAATCTATTAATCAATAAGGGTGCTTTAGAGCTTCGTCCACTGAAATACGATCTTCCTACAAAATGATGTAAGGACGATTTAAGGGCAAACATTAGGGTACGCCATTCTTAGGGTTTCAAGAAGAGATGGGAATTGCGGAGCGCAAGAAGGAGGCAGGAAGCGCATCGCCGGATCGAGGAAGCGCATCACCGGATCGAGAAAGCGCGGATGGATGGCCGCCATCACCGGATCGGAAGAGGCGGAGAGAGCCACCGGAGGAGGCATCTCGTAAGAAGCAGAAGGGAGCGCAAAAAGCTGGTTCATCAACAGGCAAGCAATCGTGGATGTTTATTGCACGCGCTAGGGCTTTGCTCAAGGAGTTGAGAAGCTACATGCTTCCTCAACGCTTTGCCAGCAACTCAAGGCGTTACTTGGACAAGCATCATTGTTCGGAGTGGCACCCAGCAAGATCACTGTGGAACAATTTAAAAAGAGATACGGGATGATCCAACAGGTCCCAAGAGCCATGCCTCCCTATAATCGGTAAGCATTCTTACTTGTTTTTGTGTTTAATATTATTGTTGTTCCAGGTTTAACAGAAACAACTTCCGAGTAAGGGAGGATACTCTGCGTGTAGTTGGAAGCTGTGTCTTAAAAGACGTCTACATTTCGGCTCGTCACCTTGGATTTCCAAGACAGGAGAAATCGTCAGCTAGTATTTTCTCAAGACTTTTGTGTGTTTTTGCCCTTTTTATGCGGTACAAACCAGAGTGTGAGGACAGTCAGCAAGGACCGGAGTTCCGGGAGGAGGAGTTACGGGAGGATGAGTCGGAGTCAAATGAATCGGAGTCGGATGAATCAGATGAACGTGACGAGGCTATCTTTCTGGACATGGAGTTTCCAGATGATGACGGTGATGCTGATTACCAGCCTACAGAGAATGAATATGTCACTTCTTCTAAAGAGGAACAAGTTGAATTTGAAGCATCTGAGGAAGAGCCTGATCCTTTTCAACTCCGTTGTTATTCCGATATTTTGGCCTTTACTACTTCTCACTCAGGCATCCGGACTTTAAAGTTGGCGGTTGACATTAAAACCGTTGTTAAGCACCGAGATCTATTACAGGTATGCAAAGCTGGTTAATGTTTGAAACCTACACTGATATTTGATACAGGTTTTTATGTATGTAGATGGCCACACCAAAGGCACTTCCAGCTTAGGGAAGGAAGCAAGGCTACCAGTATATTTACACGTATGTAACAGTTTCTTGTTTCCAAAACGACTTCTGCATGTGTTGTGCAGGCCATGGACACGAGGAATGGCGATATGGCATCTCGGAAATTGATGGGTATGTTGAGGTTGAGGGAAACGAGCTGCTTGAGTCCTCTCTCCATTCATTCCCTGAATCACCCATGGAGCCACTATCAAAGGAGTTCACTTCCTCCTTCACAAAGCAGGAGGTCCGGGACAAGTTTCGGTCGTGGAGGGCATCCTTGCTATCAGAGCGCATTGTGATTCCGGACGGCTTGTACCCTGTTGGCCGATTTTACTACTGTACCAAGGTAAGTAGTTGATGAGTTACCAGATGTGTTTTGAGTTTTTTGAGTTTTTTGCTTTGAACAGGCATTGCAGATGCCAGGCTTTGAACGCAGCTTTGAGGCCCTTCCAATGGGAGCACTCAAGTTGTACTCAGGTTGGCTGTACATTTTGATTGGTGAGCGAGTCAGCCGGTGGACTCCAAATAAGGTTTGGAAAAGGGTTCTTACTCATGAGTATGCCCACCGGCTGGTCAGCAGCTTTTCCTCTGGAGCTTCTAATTAGAACCTGAAGGGTCACTGGCTTGTTAGAATATATTAGAATCAAATCATGCTGTTTTAACAAGATTTAATATACGTGTACGTTGAAATCATCGTCTTTACCACTGATGCTCAACATTCTGGATCCCAAAAGACTCTCTCAAGAACTTACTGTCCTTGACTGCGACCTCTCCAGCCATCGCAACACAGGTATGGTGTTAGTGTCGAGCTACGGCAGATATTATAAATAAGTAGTGTGTTAGTAATATTGTGATATATTTATAACATTTTATATCTTAAAGGGTATAATATATTATATATATATTTAAACTTCCAAGGGTATATAGACATTTCAGGGGTATATAGGTAACTTTCCTATGATATAATGTGACGTCTATATTTGTTTATATATACGCCTTTTGATAAACAGGAAGCTCATTACGGAGCATCTCTTACAGGACGGAGCTCCAAAAAAGTTCCTACTTACAATAATATATAAATAAATAAATAGATAGAGTGTGTGTGTGTGTGGTGTGTGTGCGTGTGTGAACAGATCTTATAAAATCTATATAATATACTTTGCTACATGTATGTTATCGAGACATCTAACATTATTTATATACTTGTTCCAGAAGCTCTTTGATGAACAGAAAGCTCATTACAAAGCATCTCACACAGCAAAAAGCTCCCAATCTTGTGTGTGTGTGTGACACACACACACACACACACACACATATATATATATATATATATGTATGTATGTATGTATGTCCAACAATATAACATTAAAATGTATGACCTGACACTACTCTAAACAGACATCTCTCCTTTTACAATATATATTTATCTCACCAAACTCGATAGCCCACACACACCCATCTATATTTGTATAGAGTATATATCCTTGGTGCATATTTTATTCACCTTGTTTGAAAGTGTGCATTGGTAGATGGGACTACTAATATTTGTTTTGTAGTTTAAGTTCTATTTGGGTTTACCATTTAAATTTAAAATATTGTTTATATTTTATAACATGTATTTTATAACATATAATTTGTAAAGTAAATTATGTTTTATCATTGAAATTTTAATATGAATATACATATGTGTGTTTTAATTATACTATATATAAATTTCATTTAAGAATATAAAATTAAATATAGTAATAATAACATAATTTTTAAAATTACATGTAGAATATGTAGCTTTCACACGTTTATGTATATGTATATCATTTAATAAATAGGGAAAATTATGTGTACTTGAAATCTATCTTATTTAAGTTAAAGCTTTAACGTAATTCATTTTTAATTAGAATAATTAATTATATATAATTTATCAATTGAATGAAGTTTATTAGTAAATTTCCTAATAAATGAGTAAATATTAATGAATCTTATAATTTTCTAAATAGTTATATTATAATTGTTTAATTATGAACTTCTAATTGGTTGCATTTTGAATACCATAACTAATTATAATTTTTATCAATTTTCAAACGTCTCATAGTTTTCTAATGTTCATCATAATTAGCAATATATTTACATAAATGTTTTCATGATATATTTTATATAAATATAAATTTAGATGCATCATAATAAGTATCATTTACATATTTTCTTATCGTAAAACAAAAAATTAATATGAAAATGTGGCAAGCAATGTGATGTTAAAAACTTTTAAAATAATTATTTTTATAAAATACTCTCTCTCTCTCTCTCTCTCTCTCTCTCTCTCACACACACACACACACACACACACACACTTCACACGCGCACGTGAAGTAATAGGTTTATACCGGATGGAAACGAAGACGATGTAAAGATCTCTCTCTCTCACACACACACACACATGCGCACGCACGTGGATGCATAACAGCTACAAAACTGGCTGCAACCTTACGTATATTTCTTGATCATACTGTTAGATAAATGGACCGCACTCGTAGAAAGAGAGAGATTTATACAGATTGACAAGGTTGGCACCATGGAACTACCATGAATACCTAGTAAAACTTATTATTAAAATTTTAATACTTTCCAAAATCATAATGTCAAAGCACATAAGTATTTAAAGTAAAAAATTTTAAAATGATAATAAATTCACT
Organism: Selaginella tamariscina; assembly: GCA_003024785.1. Classification (NCBI taxonomy): domain Eukaryota; kingdom Viridiplantae; phylum Streptophyta; class Lycopodiopsida; order Selaginellales; family Selaginellaceae; genus Selaginella; species Selaginella tamariscina. The sequence goes on from PUQB01000122.1 coordinate 514,754, forward strand.
AGAAATATTCTTTTATAAAAGAAAAAAATCTAAAAATGTTTATTTATCAAGTTTATTATATATCTAATTCATCTATGACATAGGATGTGTCTTAGTGTTTGGTTAATACATTTAAAGCTCTTGACAATCATATAACATTTGCATACAAATCACCAACACACGAGCACATCAGTAACTTATTGAAGAAACTATGTACTGTATGACGATGTGGGTTTATGATCGTATAATATACTATTTAATAATACACAAAATACCTGGCATAATATCAGTAGCACATTGCCTGACAATCTCTTGTTGAGTATTGTGTTCTTTAAGAGTGCTGTTGCTAACATCTGTTTAAAAGTTATTAGCAATAACCTTTTATATATATTGTAATACACTTGTGCGTGTTGTATGTAATATAAATACATATATACACGTATTATACCTGGTTGAGTGTATAAACGATAATTGCCAGAATTATACGACGGAATATTCATTACCTTCATAACTGAATCCAAAGCTAGAAATTGGGCTTAGAATTTTGAATATTCTATCAGCTTGTTATTTGGTTTATCCATCCTGCATAATTAAGTTGTAACCAAGTTAAAGTCTTATACATGGAGGTAGGAGTATAAAATTATACTGTCGTGTATATAACCATGAGAGATGTTTATCTAAATAAAAAGTACACACACACACATGATCTTAGTGATTGATCTTGGAGTGGTTTGGTGGCGGTTGTTGGTTCTTCATATGTACACAGATATAATTTAGTCTTCAAAAGGAACTGTATATATGTTTTTATTAAAAATGAATTGCCCTTGTTAACAAGGACATTTGCAAAATATATATAGCATTATAATTATGCATGTATGTATTGTCTTTATTTCAAGTGATAACTATTTAACAAGACATGAACATTTCTTGGGCATTAAGGATGGTATTTTGTTTGAATTTTAAAAAACCTGTACGGAAGTGCCCACGAATGTTTGTATGGAACTATATGGCAGTGTGCAAGCTTCAACACACCAATTAGCCATCCCCTTTTGTTCATGTTGAGCGGTTGAGGAAACATTCATCAACGTAAGTAAGTTATATTAAATGTGTGTATGTATAACTAGTTAATCTGCCATATAACATAAACCTAAACTTCTATAATAATGATTAATGATTCATGAATTACAATTTAATAGAATATGCATTTTTATTACCACCATAAAGTTTGATATGACAAAAAGAAACACGTTTATTCAAAACTGTGTTACGGCTTAATTTCTTAAAGATTATTTAATCGATAAAGAATCAACTTAACTAATGTTGTGTTTCAATACTTGTGTCCATATATATATGTATAGGTATTCATGCTCATGTGCATGCACTTGAACATATATAAAATAAAAAAACTTTTGAAGTTGTGGATATTATACAATCTTATATATATACATGTGTGTGCTTATGTGTATATATATATATGTGTGTGTGTGTGTAATTTTGTGAATTAACTAATTGGCAAAACAAATTGTCTCAACTTTGCTAGGGTCATGCATCGCCTTTAATGCCGAGGATCGTTAATATTATATCTTGAAAAATAGAATTGAACTTGCAATTTTCTAAATCATGCACATGTAAAAGAATGTGCATATTTTATAAGGTTGCAGGATCAAACCTCACTAAAACAAGGTTAATATTGTATATTAAAAAAGGAATTGAATTCTCAACCTTCTAGGCCATGCACATTCCTAACAACTTTCTAAGTCATGCACCATTGACACCATGACCCATGCATAGTCTCAGATGTGCATGGCTTAGAATGTTGTAAGTTCAATTCAAGATACAATGTGTTGATGATAGTGGTTGCTAGTTCGATTCCTTTGCTAGGGCCATACACCATTTTTGGTGCCAAAGATCATTAATATTACATGTTGAAAAAGGAATTGAACTCTCAACCTTCTAGGTCACGTTGCACCTGGGATTATTAATATTATATCTTGAAAAACAAATTAAACTTCTAACATTCTAGGTCATGCTATGTCCTCAGCACCGAGGATCATTAATATTATATTTTGAACAAGGAATTAAACTTTTAACCACTGAGGATTTATTAATTTTGTATATTGAAAAAAAGAATTAAACTCACAACCTTATGGGTGATGCACCATCATAGTTCATATGGTTGAACTTCACTAAGCAAAGTTAGTATTGTACATTCAAAAAACAATTAAACTCTCAACCTTTTGAGCCATGTGCAATGATGGAGTATGGCTTAGAAGACTATGAATTTAGATTCATTTTTTAGTACAAGGCATCAATGATGATGCAGGTTGCAAGTTCAATTCCTTTTTTAAGATATAAGGTTGTTATAGTTTTATTAATCTTAAAAGGCTGTTATAGTTTTTATTATGATTGTTCTTTATTTTAAATGTTGATTATTATACATGTTTGCTTAATGCACTTAGGTATCTATTGACGGTTCGATTGGGTGTCATTAGATACTTGTAAAAAACTCTAGGCGAAACTAGCACTTTTATTTAAAAAAAAAAAAAAACTTTTAGCTTTATTTTTTGTGTCTTGGTTAGATTCCTAGCAAGTTCCAATGAATTTTGACATGTCGGATATAGGTAAAACACCCCTAAGGTTGCCTTAACCCCACACCCGTCAATGTGTCATTAGGTTAAACTCACTAAGTATATTCTTATTAGGAATGAAACAAGAAATTGGGGAGGGGCTTTGTCACATATATTAAATAGGATATATAGTGAGATTTCTTATGTTCATAACTAAATTCTTAATATTGTACCTTGAAAAGGGAATCAAGGCCGAAACCTTCTAAATGATGTAATGAAAGTTCTTAGGTTTATAATTGAATTGTTAATATTGTACCTTGAAAAAGGAATTGAGTCCGAAACCTTCTAAGCCATGTAGTGAGAGTTCATAGGTTCATAATTGAGTTATTAATATTGTACCTTTGAAAAAAGAATTGAACTCGGAACCTTCTAAGCCATCATCATCCTCATTAAGGATGGATGATGGTGGATGACTCATAAGTTCAACCTTACTAAGGCGAAGTTAATATTGTATTTTGAAAAAGTAATTGAACCTATAACCTTCTGAACCATGCACCATCCTTGTTATGACCCATATAACGAATCAAAAAATATTCTCTAGAAAGGTATAAGCTAGAATATTCTTAGGGAGCTATACCTAGATCTAAGGGAGAATTAAGGGCACCCAAAGATTGGAAGCCTTTTTGGAGAGCAACGTGTGGAGACTAGAGACAGCTCGGGGGAGGTCGAGTGGTTTGGTGAGGGTCTCTAATTTGTACATAGTGGTGCCTAACAATCCTCAACAAGTTGCAAGTTTGAAACTCGCTAGGGCAAGGCTAATATTATAGTTTCAAAAATGAATTGAACTCACAACTTTTTAGGCCATGTACCATCCAGATGGCTAAAATGTTACAAATTCAAACCTTGTTAAGTTAGATTAATTTTGTAGCTTGAAAAAAGAATTGAACTCACAACCTTTTGCCTTTTGGGCCCTTTGCCAATGAAGGATGTGAGTTCAAACCTTGTTAAGGCGAGTTCAAACTTTGCTAATAGCTTCAAAAAGGAATTAAACTCATAACTTTTTGGCCCTTCACATGCATGGTTCCAAAAGGTTACAAGTTCACACCTCACTAGGGAGCTTAATTCTTTTAAAGTTATAATACTAGGGAATTCGATTCTTTTAAAGCTAACTCACAACCTTTTGGAGCCACGGTGTCATAGTTCTAACCTGGTGAGTTGACTACTTGAGTAAAGATTGTGGGATATGTGGGATATGTGGGCAAAAGACCCAAGCAAACTTGAGTCATCACGACTAGGGCCCTCTCATAAACACTAATTGACCCCTTTGTCTAGTTGGCATAAGGGGAGAGAAAGGTTCTGACATTTGGTATTAAAGCGGTCTCGGGTTTGATTCTCATTAGGGGATGAACTTTGAGTAAAGCTCACGCCAAGCGGCTCGATCACATGTGTACAGCCAAGCGGCTCTATGATCGCCTTTGGCCCAATTGACATGTGATGTGAGTACATCCAGCTTGCTCGATCACATGTGTACAGCCAAGCGGCTCTATGATCGCCTTTGGCCCAATTGACATGTGATGTGAGTACATCCAGCTTGCTCGATCACATGTGTACAGCCAAGCGGCTTTATGATTGCCTTTGGCCCAATTGACATGTGATGAGAGTACATCCAGCAAGCTGGGTGTGAGCCAAATGCCTCTAGTTGCACCTTTTAGAAGGAAGGGCATGTGATGAGAGTACATCCAACAAGCTAGGTGTGAGCCAAATGCCTCTGGTTGCACCTTTTAGAAGGAAGGGCATGAGTATCTTGATCACATGTGTACAGCCAAGCAGCTCTACGATCGCCTCTGGCCCAATTGACATATGATGTGAGTACAGCTAGCAAGCTGGGTGTGAGCCAAACGCCTCTAGTTGCACCTTTTAAAAGGAAGGGCATGAGTAGAAATGCCTCTGGCTGCACCTTCTAGTAGCAACCCTTGAGTTTGTGGATGGGGGCATTCACTTTCTCAAATGGGTGGAGAGTGTCATAATTCTAACCTGGTGGGTTGACTACCTGAGTAAAGATTGTGGGATATGTGGGCAAAAGACCCAAGCAGACCTAGGTCATCACAACTAGGGGCCCTCTCATAAACACCAATCAACCCTTTGCCTAGTTGGCATAAGGGGAGAAGGAAAAGTTGTGACATTTGAACCCCTAAGGGGGGGAGGGCGTGGGGTTAGGGAAATGCCAACCCTTAGAGAAAATGAGTTGCCCTAACCCCACGCCCTACCCCCCTAGGGTTAGGTTTAGGGTTAGGTTAGGGAAATGCCAGCCCACTTACTCACTTAGGAAAATAAAGGGGGGGGGTCGGTCACATAATAAAGTAGAATATATGTAGTGAGGCTTCCTGAGTTCAAAAGAGAGCTCGTTAACCTCTTACCAGTGCAAACTAAGCTTGTGTCGTCAAGGCGCAACCCTTTGTTGTGTCACCTTAACTTCCACACTCCCACCTTTGGGTTAGACTATCTTTATCATTGGCAGGATCACGCCTTTGTGATGGGAGTATGTTACTTCCAAGGAGTTAGTCAGATTCCTTGACCCAAAAACCTACTCACACACTCAAAAGGCATTGCTCGAGTTCATGTTCTGCAAAACTAGTAGATCTTAAGGGTTGGGTTCCTAATATGGGTTACTTTACCAGATTCCGTGGGGTTTCCAGAGAGGGGATTCCAGGGTTGGCACCTGGCAAGCCGCCTTTGTGATACCAAGTAAAAACTCTGACACACGGTGTTGAGGATGGTGCATGAATCTAAAAGGTTGTGAATTTTTCTTTATCAATGTATTATATTAACCCCATTTAGTGAGGTTTGAACTTGCACTCTTTTTTAAACCATGCACCATCACTAACAGGTTGAATTGTCCCTAAGGTATAGCCCAAAAGGTTGCGAGTTTGATTTCGTTTTAGGTGAGCTTATTATTGTATTTGAGGTTACGTGCACCGAGTATGCTGCATCACTTCGAAAGGTTGCAAGTTGGATTACTTTCTAAAATAAGATTACTATTACACTAAAAGGAATTGAATTCACAACATTCACAAACTCATAACTGTTTGGGTTTGAGGATGCTTCATGGTTTTATAATGTTACAAGTTTTGCCCTATTATATGCATGTGAGGATGGTGAATAACCTTAAAATTCTATGAGTTTTACCTCATTCTTGTCGTTGAAGATGGTGAATAAATCTCAAAGATTGTGAGTTTTGTCCCATCCTTAGCACCAAAAATAGTGCATGGTTATAGGAGGTGTGAACTTGTTGTCTTTTGAGGCCATGCTCCATCCGTAGATGGTATTTTGTAAAATAAAAATTAGGGTATAACGTTACATCTCGTGTCCTTAGTACTGAGAATAATTGATTAGTTTTATGAAATTAAAAATGGGTTTCAATAGGTATATTCATTGTGTTTTATGAAGTTAAAAATGGGTTTTAAATAGGTATATCCATTGTGTTTCGATATAGAATGTAAATATTTGTTTTAATAATTTTATTTCATTCAATAATAATTTTAAGTAAATATTCTCTTTAAATTTTTTTTTAACACAGTGTGAAGCTTGATTACATTACAAAATATCTTCACCACCGTAATATAATATGTATTATAAAATATCTTTGGCACTGTAATATAGACATGTATTACAAAATATATTATCACCACTATAATATAAATATGTATTACAAACTTCACCACTGTAATATAGATATGTATTACAAAATATATTCTCACCACCATAATATAAATATGTATCAAATATCTATACGTCTGGATACTAAGAATGACACATTTAACTCTGCAAATGACATTATGTACAGATATTTAAGATTTTATTTCCTATTTCATAACATTTATCATTTAATATACAGAATTATACGGATGGTTGTACGGTAATGCACAACACATTCTTTAGACCAACTCCAACAAAACAACATGCTTCTAAACCTTAAGGTAATGTGTATAAAGAAACCGTTAGCATTTTGTATCACTTCTCTCTATGCAATGTGCAACATTTAATTTATGTTACATTGTATAATTACAATGTATAAAATCATAATCATAATTAAATAAAACGGATTAAAGGAGTCTATTACCAATCAAGTGATTGATATCCGGGTAACTTTGACTCCCAATTGTATAAGAATCTCTCCTTGGAGTTCTCTTGTGACTGTCTTCTGCCATACTCCCCCTTCTAACGTGTTTTGTACTACCACCCCTCTAGGATATTTCACAGTTAATGCATCTCGCAATCTTTCCTCCCACTCGCTTTCATCCTATAAATATATAGAATGTGTGTATGTATGTGTGGAGAGAAAGTGTGTGTGTGTGAGAGAGAGAGAGAGACAGTGCAGGGTTGTATGTATGTTTGCTAGGGTAAATTGTTAGAATCTATGCATAAAAACTTAAACCCCATGATTCAGGGTTGTACGTATGTTTGCTAGGGTAAATTGTTAGAATCTAATGAATTAAAACTTAAACCCCACGATGCAGGATTGTATGTAGCTAGAATCAGTGAGAGAGATAGTGCAGGTTTGTATGTATGTTTGCTAGGGTAAATTACTAGAATCTATGCATTGAAACTTACAACCCCACAAGAGAGAGAGATACTCTACTTAAACCCCAAACCCCATGTAACCCAACTTACGTAACTCATTCTGGGCTGACGTGGTCGGACAGGTTCCTCTTCAATTTCAAACGGGAGTGGTGCAAACTCATCTGGACTGCCAGAGCCACTCGATTCTGGAATATACCCTAGTAATATGTCACGTTCAGATGAGAGTATTCTTTCTGTATCGACGTGTTCTGGTCGACTCCATATCCAGTTTAACAGATTGCTCCCCAAGGCCACAAGACGATAAAAAAGATCGATTATTCTTATTTTGAATGATTGCTGTTGAAAAAAAAAAGGGGCAAACTTATTGTGTTAAAAAATGGTTAAAATGAATAAATCACCCTTAGACGCCCCAACATATCCATTTTTCAAGTTTCAACGTTAATTATCTTAAGTTAATCAATCTTGGCTGCCACTGCATTAATATACATGTGAATATATAATTTGACTAGATTACACACGCATACACACATCGTTTTAAACCTTAGATAAGGCTGGGATATTCTTACGATCACACAAAGCTTTTTAGCTTTATTTTAGTTATTATATATAGAAGAATTTATAAGAAACATTACACCAAAAGGCACATCGACCATTGACTATCTGATATCCACTTGAATATTTCACATTTAAAACTTAAGTTAATTTTTATATTAGTATATTTACATTCTTTAATTAATGTTTTTTTAACTAATTATTAATATATTAAACTACTAAGACTCTCCCATTAAACTTTCATGTAATTTCATTGGCTAAAATGCTTTGATGGTTTTAGTTCCATCCTGCGATAACAATTGTTTTTAAAAAAACAAAAACACAATTACTATAATTGATTTTATTTAGAAAATTTTAAAACACCCTTATTTTCACTAGCATAATATTAATCTAATTTGAGCATGTTCCACTTTATTATAAAGTATCCTTTAATTATATATTTATAAACTGTTTATTATATAATACATTGTAATTAATCTCAATTAATGCTAGTATATATATAACAACTGTTCCAGTGTGAGAGAGAGATTACATTAAGAATGCAGGACTCGTCGAATTAGTTCCACGTCGACTTCATATGCTTCTCGTGGATGTTCAAAAGACACTGTTCAGACTGAATTACCAATTTTATTTGAAGATTGTACTGAATCTTTGAAGCATTTTCAGAAATAAATGAAAATATAAATAAATAAATAAATAATTAATATATAGACACACCACACAAGCACCTTTAGCAACAAATGATGATCATGCTTGTGTACCTCCATAGCAAACAAGAGAATGCAGTGTGCTAATCAGCGAATTCAGTCGGAAGTAAATTTGTTGCCGTACAGTGATTTAAAATTAAATTTGCTTTCATACCACTGTACGGCAACAAATTTACTTACAACTGAATTCACTGCTAATAACTAAAAGTGATAGCATAAAACTGTCTCTTGAATAACTTAAAAAGGATCTCTCTTCAGGTATCTGGTAACCCAATAACCGTAGCACCCTATTTGGGGGGTGATATGCCAAGGCAACTTGAAATCGGGCTTTTGAAGATTACGCTTACTGAGAGAAGACAGGAGATGCCCTTTCTGCCCTAGATTATACTTGCCTATTAAACTTATTACAAACATAAGTTTAATAAATTCATTTATATTATTAATAAAATTTTAATAATAATAGCATCTTTTTCAATGGAAAAATATATCATACAAACACTTAAAATTTTTAATTTTGATTATTTTAAAAACTACAATGTTTAGTGGAGTTTTAAATATAAAAGAAAGAAACTAACGATGCACGATGAATATACAAATATGTATAGCTGTAAAGTAATGTTAATCATTTATTATAAATACATATCAATCATACTTCTTATAATTAATTAAATCAATTAATCCCTAAATTGTGTATATCATAATTTTGATTACTACCCTACCTTTTTATTTTGTAGATTAATTATTGTTTCCTATTGTAATTTGTGTTAACTCTCTAATGAGTGAGAAATGCCTAGATTAGTGCATTGAGGTGTTTAAGGGTGGTTTGACCAATTATCATTAATACTTTAAGAAACTCCAGCAAAGGAAACTTGTCTCTCCCCTATTCATGGGTGTGTTACGTCTCCATCTTCTCTCATGTTGAGGGAAGTGTGGCAAGAAATTATTCAAAAGCCCAATCCTAATTCTTTATTTGTCTACCATCCTATTAACCCTAATGGTTAGTCTACTGGAGTTAGGGCAATGTTAGAGATGTTTCTGACATTTTAAACTTGTTTGAAATATCAAAATTAAGGGAGAATTTTTTATAAAGTAAATTCTAACTTTGTCTAGAGTTCTTGCAAATATCTAATAACACAAATAACATTAAGCAATTGTATTTTTTTATTACATTTAAGCCATGTCAACATAGTATAACAAGTAATAATAATTAACTATAACATTTGAACCTTTAAGAACTACTTATGTCACCATATTTAATTGGGCAAGACAAGATAATTTATATATAAAGTAAGCTTTTGTTGCCAATCACCGTTAGTTTTACTTAATGAAAGCCTTGCTTTAATTTAATACCAAATCCGGTTGCTCTTCTTACCAACTTAACATTGATAATCCAATAATGTTATTTGAGTTTATGACACATTTACTAAAGAAAACTCAATACAATTTATTAAATTATTATTTTTTACTTTGTAATATTATAAGAAACAAGAACACAACTCATTTTTCCATTAAATATAACAAAAGTATAATAAATCCAACAGCATCACATAATAGAATAATTCAAACAACAAAAATTCATGATTGAATTATCATTATAAACTTTCATAAAAAACCTAACATAATTAATAACTGTTAAAACCATAAATAAACCTTGGATTGATAAAAATAAAGCTACAAATTTTACAACTTATATATAAAATTATCTATATATTTAATATAGAAAACAACTTAAAAGCCAATAAAATAATAAATTGAATTTGAATTAAAACTTTATCAATACAACTTAACTAGATAAGACATGCTTATTAAATTGATTATCATGATTGCATATTGTAATTTGTATATACCTTAAATAACATTTCATTTAAATTTCTTACATTCTTAATTAAAATTTACTTAATTTATTTATTTTTTTTAATATATTAAGTTTCAAGAAAAAAGCATGCATGCAAGCAACATTATAGTATATTTGCACTTCTTTTTGTTATTTACACGATTGTTACTCAATTAATAATATGTACTATATTAATATACATGTCATGATATGAACCATTATAATAAATGTCATAGTTTTTACTATGACTCCTCTTTACTTTGGACGTTGACTGTTGTTACCTACTGTACTATGTTGATAAGCCCTAGGTGTAAAGAAACAGGCCCGCTTAGTGCACTTGGATATCTAGTGATGGTCCGGCCGGGTGTCATTAGGTATTTGCAAGAAACTCTGGGCGAAGCTAGCACTTCCATAGAAAACTCTTACCTTGGTTTTCCGTGTCCCGGTTGGATTAATGGCTAGTTCCGGTGAGTTCGGCATGTCGGATATGCTTAGAAATACCCCCAGGTTTGACAGTTAGGGTTTAGGGGTCGATGGATAACTCACCAAGTATGTTCCCCTGGGAATGAGATTTCAGTGCTAGCCCACTTATGTAAACAGGAAAACAGGGGGGGGGCCTCTGTCACATAAATAAGGTAGTATATAGGAGTGAGGGTTCCTGGGTTCATGACTGAGCTCGTTACTCTTCTCCCGGTGCAAGCTCTAGCTTGTGTCGTCAAGGCACAACCCTCTGTTGTGCCGCCCTAACTTCCAGATGCCAGGGGTACGTCCCACCTTCGGGGTAGCTTACCCTTAACGTTGGCGAATCCATGCCTGGGAGGTCTTGTCGGAATGCACGTTCCAAGAGGCAGAGGTTGAGGCTTGTCTCCAGCCTCCTCCTCCACGTCAAGCTAGGTGTAGCACTCACGGCCAAGCAAGGCACATCCGTGTCCTTGTCCAACTGTGGTGGGATCTTGTTTGACAGGTTCATGTTACTTGGTTCCTGAGGGTTCATTGAGGGGTTCTAGAGTTGGCATTTAGGAGCCACGTTTGTGGCACTTGGTGCAACTCTTGAATCTAAGGGCTATGGCATGATAGCCCACATCGGGGAAGAGTGTCACATGGAGATGTGACACTGGCTAAACGTCACAGGAGATGTGACACTGGCTAAACGTCACATGGTACGCCTGAGGCACGCCCTTTGGGGTTATGTCATGGGCTTGTCGCCAAGGGGTTGGATACTTTAGCAAACAGACATGCTTGTGCTTGCACTAGGGTGCTAAGCCTTGGGCATCCGCTCAAGGGAGGTTAGGTCTCATAACTAGGTGTGCTTTGGCACACTTGGCTAGGGGAGTGTTCTCCTTGGAATTCAAGGGTTGAACAACCTAAACATGTTAGCAGAGCCCTTTCGTGAGGCACTCGCAAGGTCATGTGCTTAGGGTTATCCCAAACCTAGCCTTAGGGAGTTTGCTTAGCAGAAACACTCGTGTCCGCCTACGGCGCACACTCGTGTCCTCACTAAGTACTAGCCCTAGGTCTAGGGTATAACTTGGCCACTCAAACCCTTAGGGGTTAGTCGTGGTTCAGGGTACCCCTTGTCGCCCTAAAGGGGTTGTACTCCCGGATGAGGGTGATTCCTCAAGGGGTAAGTGACGATGCCTTAGCTCTGTCAGGGGTATGTGTGGAACACACGTCTCCTTGATGGGGTTAGGGCATGAGCCTGTCTAGGTCTTCTAGGGCAAGACCCTAAGTCAACTAGGGTTATCCCTCAAGGGTTTTGGGGGTAGACACTCTAGGGAGACTTAGGCTAAACCCTAAGTCAACTAGGGTTATCCCTCAAGGGTTCTGGGGGCAGACATTCTAGGGAGACTTAGGCTAAACCCTAAGTCTCCTGTCCACTTGGGCATTAGAGTCTAACCCTAGGGGTCGTTGGGGTTGTTCTGGGAAACTTAGCGTTGCTCACATAGGGTGATGACGCCAAATGGCCACCTGGCAGCCACGTGTTGCCACGTGTTGGCCCTTTGGGTTAAAACTCTGACAATAAATTTATTAAATTGATAATTTACTAAATGAATTGGTATGAATCTTATCATTCAATTTTAAGTAATTTTTTTTTTAGTTTATATCATTCATATTATTTCATCTCATGCATGCATGTAAAAGTAATTTAAAATTTAAATTTATATCATATATGTTATTTGTTACATCTAAAAATTTTGCATTTTCAAATACATTCTAACTTCTTGTGTATGGTGTATTAAACACTATAACATTTAAAATAGTTATTAAATTAGTTTGTTTTAAGATGGAGAATTTTATTATTAATAAACAATGAACTTTCTTATATATAATCGATCAAATTTAAAATCAATCACAAAGCATAGAATGCATGAATGTGATTCTTCATTATTACATTATTTTTAAATTTGACACGATTTGTGTGATAATATTTTTATATAATTTATACCTTTGTTATACATAGAATTTTATTGATAATATAAATAAAATGTATTAAGTTTATTTTGTTAATAAGTTTAGTAAACAATAAAGCATAGTATAATTAAATAGTGGTACAAAATTTGAAATTTACTAGCTAGCTAAATCTATTATTATTTAATTCTTAACTTTGTGTATCTCATAAGTAATTTAATTGTTGTTATAACATTCAAAATTGTTATCAAATATCAAATATTTTGATAGCATGGAGAATTTTTTTATTAATAAACTAGTCCACTTGTCCATTATTGGTGGGCGTAATTAATAATAATTTATAATTAATGAACCCTTAATTTACTTATTATTTATAATTTGATAAATTTATCTCTAAACTAGACTTTTAACACAATTATTTTCAACCTAATAAATTTATTTATGAGTTAAATCTTTAAGCTAGTTATTCGTTCAATTTATCATGGTTTACGTTTACCCATAACCTTATGAGTTTATGTATAAGCTAAATCTTGAAGCCAGTTGTCATCTAATTTATCCTAATTTATGTTTACCCATGCTTGGATAGTTGGGCTTAATTATTAACCTAGTTATTATCCTTAATGTCATAATTTTTATTATGATTACTTTTTACTTTGGGCATCGACTATTGTTACTTATCAAACTATGTTGATAAGCCATAGGTGTTGTAAGAAACATGCCTGCTCAATGCACTTAGATATATAGTGATGGTCCAACTGGTGTCGTTAGGTATTTGCAAGAAACTCTGGGCAAAACTAATACTTCCATTTAAAAAATAATTACCCTTGTTTTTATCATTTCAATTGGGTTATAATTAGTTTCAGTGAGTTCCCCATGTTAAATATGGGTAGAAACACCCATAGAGTTGACCTAACCCTAGGGTTGTCTTCAAACCCCTTGGGTTAGTTGATGGGTTGTTAAACTTACCAAGTATATTCCTATTAGGAATGAGATTTCGTGCTAGCCCACTTTACAAAAGAGGAAAACGGTTTTGGGGGGGGGGGCTTTGTCATATATATTAAGTAATATATGTAGTGAGAGTTTTTGGGTAATTGAACTTGTTATTTTTTTACCAGTGCAAGCTCTAATTTGTGTCATTAAGGCAGAACATGTTGGTGAATTTGTGCCTTGTAAGTCTTGTTGGACTGCATGTTCCAAGGGTTAGAGGTTGAGGCATGTCTCCAACCTCTTCCTTTACATCAAACTAGGAATAACACTCACAACTAAGTAAAGCACACATGTGTCATTGTCCAATTGTGGGCGTGGGATCTTAATTAAGTCGTTAAAGTTTTAACCCGAAGGGTTAACACGTGGTAACACATGACAAATGATTATCCAGCATTAACACCTTATATGACTAACACTAAATCTTTTAAGTCAACCTTGAAAGTCTAATTTAGATGCCTAAATAGGTATGAGACTTATAGTCCTACCCTAAGTCCGTATAGAATGACTACCTCCGAACCCCAAAGGATAACCCGAATAAACTTTAAGATCTACCACATGAGACTTAAACATGCTTATGCCCTTACCTCACCAAGGAGATGTGTCCTACGCATTGTCATTTATCCCTTGAGGAATCACCCTCATCCGAGAGTATAACCCCTTTTGGGCAACAAGGGGTACATGAACCATGATTAACCCCTAAGAATTTGGGTGGCCAAGTCATATCCTAGACCTAGGGTTCGTAATTAGTGTATTACATAAACAACACAAAAGTTCTGCTAAATAAATAAGTTTGGATAACCCTAAATACACGACCTTGTGAGTGCCTTGCTAACGAGTTTAAGTCGTTCAACCCTTGAATCCTAAGGAAAAGACTCTCTTTAGTTGAGTGTGTCAATATCACATCTAGTTAGGAGACCTAACCTCTCTTGAACGAATGCCCAAGGCTTAACATGCTAGAGCTTGTACTAGTATAAGAATAACAAACTCAGTTATGAACCTAGGAACTTTCACTACAAATCTTACTTAATATATGTGACAAAGCCTTCCCCTTTCTCCATTTTCCTATTTTGTAAAGTGGGTTAGCACATAATCTCATTCCCAAAGAGTTTAACTTAACAACCTATTATTCCTAAACCTTATCCTGAGGGGTTTAGGGTGTAAGGTTGGGTCAACCCTAATGGTGTTTCTACCCTTATTTAACATCTTGAACTCACCAAAATTAATTAATAACCCAATCGAGACATAGAAAACAAAGGTAAGAGTTTATAAAAGGTAAGTGCTATCTTTATTTAGAATTTTTTGAGGTATTTAGGAATAATCGATCGGACTACCCCTAAACACCTAAGTGCACTAAGCATGGCTGTTTCTCACTACATTTAAGGCTTGTTAACATATGTTAATAAGTAACACAATCAACTTTAAAATAAAAGTAAAAATTATGACATAAGTTCTCTTTATCAAGTTCTAGAGGTGGCATATGTGAGCCACATTTGTGGCATTAAGTGTAACTCTTAAATTTGGAGGGCTATGGCAAGATAGCCAAGATCTTCAAAAATAATGTCACATCAAAATATATATTAAACTAGATGACACACGATATAATGCCTAAACCACACCCTTTGGGGTTGTCTCATGGGCTTAACGTCGAAGGGTTGGATACTTTAGTAAGTAGGCATGCTTGTACTCACATCAGGGTGTTAAGCCTTAAGCATCGACTCAAGGGAGGTTATTTCTCATAACTAAATGTGTTCTCCTTGGGATTCAGGAATTGAACAACCTAAGCTCATTAGTAAGAGCCCTTTTGTGAAGCACTTGTGTGGTCATGTATTTAGAGTTATCCAAACCTGGTCTTAACCATTTAAATTCTTAAGGGTTAATCATGGGTCAGGGTACTCCTTGTCGCTCTAAAGGAGGAGATGGTGATTTCTCAAGGGGTAAATTATAATGCCTTAGCTCTATTATGGGGGTATGTGCAAGGCATGTTTCTTTAGTGGGGTTAGGACGTTTAAATATATTGAGACAAGATCCTAAAAGTCTACTTGGGTTATCCTTTGGGGTTCAGAGGGTAGTCATTCTAAGAAACTTAGGGTAAGATCTTAAGTCTCATATTTATTTAAACATCTGAGTTAGACTCTCAATGTCAGAGTTTTTACCTGGTGCCACAAAGGCGGCTTGCCAGGTGCCAACCCTGGAATCCCCTCTAGAAACCCCACAGAATCTGGTAAAATAACCCGTATTAGGAACCCAAGCCTTAGGAACTCAAACCCCTAACTGACAAAGCCCACGAACGAGACTCACCTTGTGAATCAGGATACACGGACTAGCCGAGCTTTAGGTGTCATTCCTAGCTTGGCGTGGTTGAGGCGGCCGGAGCAAGGCTTCAACCACTAGTTTTGCAGAACGTGAACTCGGGCAATGTCTTTGAGCTTGCGGGTAAGTTTTTGGACCAAGGAATCTGACTAACTCCTTGGAAGTGACGTGCCCCTATCTCAAAGGCAAGATCCTGCCAACGATAAGGATAGTTTAACCCTAGGGTGGGTTGTACCCCTGTCGTGTGGAAGTTTGGGCGGCACAACGGAGGGTTGCATTTTGACGACACAAGCTTAACTTGCACCGATAGGAGGTTAACGAGCTCTCTTTTGAACCCAGGAAGCCTCACTACATATACTCTACCTTATTTATGTGACGGACCCCCCCCCCCCCCTATTTACCTAAATGAGTAAGTGGGCTGGCACGGAAATGCCAGCCCTTAGAGAAACTGGTTGTCCTAACCTAACCCTAAACCTAACCCCTAGGGGGGGTATTAGGGCGTGGGGTTAGGGCAACCCTAGGGTTAGGTCAACCCTAGGAGTGTCCCTAACCCTTATTTTGACAAGCTATACTTTATAACCTAGAACGTCAAACCGGGGGAGTTTCTAGAAGGTAAGTTCTAGCTTCGCCTAGAGTTTCCTGCAAATACCTAATGACACCCGGCCAGACCATCACTAGATACCCAAGTGCATTAAACGGGCCTGTTTCCTACTACATCTAGGGTTCGTTACACAACTCGGTAAGTAACAAAGTCAAACCCCAAAGTAAAGGGTCGAGTCATAGTAAAAACTATGACACACTCCCCGCCTTTGAGAAATGTCAACGTCCTCGTTGACGTCTAACTCCAAGACTAGACTAGGTTAGGAAAAATTAACTGAAAACTAACACTAATCACTCTATGCGGAGTCAGCAAAAAGTTCACAAGTTTTATTACCCCCCTTGCATTACGCGAAGCCAAATACTTCAGAACCGTCGTTCACTGAGCGAGAACTCAGCTGCCGGAGGCACCACCTGCGACAAAAGTCATTTGGAGACCTTTTGCACGTCTGCAAAGTCTGTCACCCGACACAGACAACAGTTAGTTAATTTCTTTAAGTTAACTAGAATTTATATTGGAGGCCTCTAGTTAAGGTTGTCTGTCGGCCCCTAGGTTAAGAAGAAATTTATTTCTTAATTAGTTTGAGACCTCGTCTCAAACTCATTCACCAACTCCATCGCGTTTGCAGATTCTCCAATGGTTCCCATGTCGACTCGCATGCCGGGTACCCTTTCCACTTAACAAGATATTCACGTTTACGTTTTCGCCGTCCATGAATGTTTCGCCCCTTTAATATTGCTCAACTTCAAATTCTTTTCCTCACCAACTAACTCTGGAGGCGGACGTAAATTGATATCTATGTGGATGTTTCTCATCCTTGTGGAATGGCTCAAGCAAGTTGACATGAAACACATTGTGTATTGTTCCCAACTCTGGAGGAAGATCTAACCCATAAGCCACTTTCCCTACTTCTTCACCACCTTGTATGGGCCTATGTAGTGCGATAGAAACTTCTTCGAAAGAGTCGTTGGAACCTTCAGGTTGGTACTCAACAATACCATGTCCCCAACCTGATACTCTACATCCCGCCGATGCTTTCGTACTGCTGACGATACCTTTCCTGTGCTGCAGCCATCGCTTGACGAGCAGCTTCCCATGTTCGATACAATTGTCCGTGAACTCTGCTACAGATGGAACTCGATTGCTATCGTCTTTCGGTAACACCATACTCTGAGGAATACCACCCTTATTCCCAGTTAACACTTCCATCGGGCTACATCCGATTGCTGTGTGTCGAGTTATTGTAACATATCTCAGCCATATCTAAGTGTTCAGCCCAATCAAGTTGATCACCTTGAATAGCATCTGAGATAGTCCTCGACTTGTCGGTTCACCCTCTCCGTTTGACCATCAGTTTGCATGGTAGGCTGTACTGAACTTGAGCATCGTACCAAACTGCTTAAACAATGTCCCCAAAACTTCCCCGTAAACCGAGGATCCCGATCTGAGATCATGGTTTCCGGTAGTCCCGCACTCTTATGACTTCGTGGAAGAACAACTTCGCTGCTTGAATTGCATTCACTGTCTCTACAGTTGGAATGAAATGAGCAACCTTTGAAAACCGATCGACTACCACCATGAGCGCGTTAAAACCACAAGATTTTGGCAATCCCATGATAAAGTCCAAAGTAACACTTTGAAATGGCCGCTCTGGAATCGGTATACACTGCAACTTCCCAGCTCGTTTTTGCGATCGGCTCTTTACTTGTTGACATGTGGGGCATGTCTTGACATACTTGGCAACATCATCTATCATACCCGGCCAATAGAATCCCTGTTCAACAAAGCCAACGTCTTATGCCTTCCACCATGTCCTGCCAAAGGAACATCGTGATGCTCTCTTAACAGCCTCTCCCTCCATGTCCCTTCTGGAACATAGAGTCTCTTTTCTTTATAATAAAGAACTCCATCTCGTACCGCAAAATGCCCTGTTTGAGTGCATCCATTCGACTTTCTATTCCTACTGGAACATTACCATCTCTTCGTAACTGATGAACTTGTTTCCTCTTTGCCACCAGGCTCAAAGCCTCCTTAGCAAAACTTGTCCTAAGGATACGCCGTTACAAATTCATCCACTAAAAGTTGACACGGGTGCTGACATAATCGAAGATGACCCTTTCCTACTGAGTGCATCAGCTACCACATTGTCCTTTCCCGCCTTATGTTGATTTCAGGCTGAAATCGTGCCAACTTCTGCTGCCATCTAGCATACTTTGGCGATAGCTTCGGCTGCGTTTCAAAATACCTTAGAGTTACACTATCTGTCCAAACCACAGTGCCATGACTTGGAAGATAATGACGCCAATACTCCAAGGAAGCAACAATAGCATACATCTCCTTTTCGTGAGTAGGCCATCGAGTTTGCGCGGCATCTAACTTCTTCGAGAAAAAGGACACTGGATGTCCTTTCTGTTGCAATACACCACCAATTGCAAAGTCGGAAGCGTCACATTCTACTTCAAAGGGATCTTCAAAGATGGGCAACTGCAAAACTGGCTCAGAAGAGATAGCCTCTTTGAGTTTGACGAATGCACGTTGGCACTCTGGAGTCCAATGCCATGGAATGTTTTCGTAAGATCTGTCAATGGGGCCGCTATTTCCGAGTAACCCTTTATGAATCTTCGGTAATACCCTGTCAGACCAAGAAATGATCTAACTTCATGCACGTCTTTTAAAGTCATCCACTCAGTAATAGCTTGAATTTTCTTTGGGTCCATGGCAACCTCCCCACCTGAGATCAAGTGTCCCAAGAAATCTATCTTGGTTTGACCAAATGCGCACTTGCTTTCTTTAGCATACAACTGGTTCTCTCTCAACCTCTGAAACACTTTTTCTAAGTGTTCCACATGTTCTCAATTGTCGAACTGAAAATCAGAATGTCATCAATATACACCACTACGAACTCGTCTAGATAGTCTCTAAACACATCATCCATCATTGTGCAAAAAGTTGCTGGAGCATTGCACAACCCGAATGGCAAGACTAGAAACTCAAATGATCCATAACGCGTTCGAAAAGCGGTCTTCTCAATGTCATTCTCTGCTACCCGAATCTGATGGTACCCGATCTCAAGTCTATTCTTGAAAATACTTTGCTTTTGATAGCCTATCAAAAAGTCGTCCACTCGTGGAAGAGGATACTTATTTTTGATAGTTATCGCGTTCAGTGCTCGATAGTCCACACACATTCGCATCGTACCATCCTTTTTCATTACAAACAAGATAGGTGCACCATATGGCGATCGACTAGGTCGAATGTGTCCTCGACCAATCAATTCTGTCAGCTGTCTCTTCAATTCTACTAACTCTTGAGGATTCAACCGATATGGGGCTCTTGCCGGTGGAGACGAACCTGGCAAAATCTCTTCTATGTGGTCCACAGCTCGACGTGGAGGTAACTCAGGCGGCAAGTCTTCTGGTAACACATCCTTAAACATGTTCAAGACTTCCAAAATAGGTTCGGGAACAGTTCTTGACCATCTCCTATTTTGACTTCACCAGTATCCAAAACCATTGCAAGAAACACACGTTCCCGATGTCTAACTGCTTACGCAACTGTTAAGGTAAGGAACATAGGATTCCAATCCTTATCAGTTAGCGTTTCCATTTTGAGCGTCGTTTTCTAATGCTTCTTTATCTGCTGCAAGCGTGATTCGATTATCTCCAGAACCCCTCATTTCGATTACATGTTTATGGAACCATTCCATACCCAAACAAAGTCAAACCCCGTCATATTCAAGACAACTAAGTCTAGCTTAGCCTTCCAATCTTTGATTTGGACAGGAACTGCCCTTGCTATATTATTAGTATTTTGAGAACCTTTGCCAAAATTGATCTTTATTTCACACATCTTTATTACATCCAAATTCAATCGACGAGCTAGACTAGTCGATATGAAGTTGTATGTTGCTCCAGTATCGATCATCATTCGGACTCGGTCCCCTCGTATCCTTCCTGTCAAATATAGCAAAGGGTCAGTTTTGTCTTGAATAGCGAATAAGGCAGGTTGTGTCTGGCACAACATTACCTCTTCTGACTCATCTTCCGGATCTTCAAGCGTTTCTGGTTCAGCAACTTCCTCTTCTACCATCGCCTTGAAATGTCCTGATTGTTGTGAGGGTGCCGGACACTCTTTAGCAAAATGACCAGGCTTGTTACAATTATAACATTTCACGACCCCGCCTGCGGAACGCGGGGGAGCAGACTTTGGAGCCGATCCTTTGGTCTGCTGAGGAGGTGGTAACGCCAATGGTTTCCGAAATCCGGTGGGTCTTGATGTGTCCGAAAACTTGGAACTGCCGACAAAGGGACTTGCACTTCGAATTGATGGCGATTGATCTGGTCGCCTATCAAACCTTCTGAACCCAGACTTTGGAGGTTTTAGGTTTTGCTTCCTCCCCCAAGTCTTCTAACGACATGCCATAAGCAACCTTTTGAGCTGCCTCTTGACATTCCCGATAGCTTGTGGGCTTGTACCTTAAGATCTCCCTTCGCGTTTCTCATTCAAGCTAGCCATGAAGCAACTTCGAGCTTCATCATCGCTCATATTTGGCACCAATCGCCGTACACTTTCGAATCGATAAACGTGGTCCATAGGACTTCCCCGAACTCCCTGTTGACAAAGTGCCAGGTCAGCACGCAATCGCAAACCGAGATCATCCGGCATATACTGCTTTTTGATCTCCTTTTTCATGTGCTTCCAGCTGTTTCGGTATCCACGTTCACCTTCAACAATTCGCCACCAAGTCTTAGCTTCTTCTTTAAGAAACTGCTTGGCACATGCAACCTTTTCTGTCTTTCTCACGGAAGCAGCTCGAAATAGCTTTCCATATATACAACAGTCATCCAAAACCTTGTAATCCTTTGAACCCATGAAATTCAAAGGCTTTACCTGGTTTGAATTACTGGGACCTCTACCACCTTCCGTCGAAGAATCTGATTCAGAGGAACCTGACTCTGAGTCATGCTTCTTCTTCTTTTTCCGTGTGTCTGGTTGCGGAACATCTGGCACTGCTGTATTCGTTGGAATCCGAACGGCAACATTATCGATTCGGTCGTTCAACCCAAAACATCCCCTCGAAGTTCGTTTAGGGCATCCATCATTATTTCTCGCCAACCAGGTCGTTGTCTAACCCTAGGGGGTCGACCTGGATCAGCCTCATCCATCTCCTCATTTTGAGCCTCTGCGACAGCCCTCTCTGCCTCAGGCTCTGGTTGCTTTCTCTTGCTCATCGTATTGAACCCTAGTGTCAACACTCGGAGAATATGCTTGGAATATTCCCAATGTGAAACTGGAAACACCCTGCACAGGTTGTACACCCACACACATCAGCTTAAACTAGCATAAGACTTTCGGACATACCTAGAATCTCACGCCGACTCACTGAGCAAGTGTTCTCCGAAGTTTGACAACTCACAGGATCAAACTCTCTGCGCAGAATACAGACATGTTAACCGAAAGCAATAGAGTATATCAAGAATTTAGAGTTATCTAAACATTGAAACACCCTACGACTTAAGGCAGTCCTACTGACCGCAGAGAACTTGCTCCGATACCAATTGTCAGAGTTTTTACCTGGTGCCACAAAGGCGGCTTGCCAGGTGCCAACCCTGGAATCCCCTCTCTAGAAACCCCACGGAATCTGGTAAAATAACCTGTATTAGGAACCCAAGCCTTAGGAACTCAAACCCCTAACTGACTAAGCCCACGAACGAGACTCACCTTGTGAATCAGGAAGTTTCGCGGAACGTGAACTCGGGCAATGTCTTTGAGCTTGCGAGCAAGTTTTCGGACCAATGAATCTAACTAACTCCTTGGAAGTGACGTGCCCCTATCTCAAAGGCAAGATCCTGCCAACGATAAGGATAGTCTAACCCTAGGGTGGGTTGTACCCCTGTCGTGTGGAAGTTTGGGCGGCACAACGGAGGGTTGCACCTTGACGACACAAGCTTAACTTGCACCGGTAGGAGGTTAACGAGCTCTCTTTTGAACCCAAGAAGCCTCACTACATATACTCTACCTTATTTATGTGACGGACCCCCCCCCCCCCCCTGTTTACCTAAATGAGTAAGTGGGCTGGCACGGAAATGCCAGCCCTTAGAGAAACTGGTTGTCCTAACCTAACCCTAAACCTAACCCCTAGGGGGGGTATTAGGGCGTGGGGTTAGGGCAACCCTAGGGTTAGGTCAACCCTAGGAGTGTCCCTAACCCTTATTTTGACAAGCTATACTTTATAACCTAGAACGTCAAACCGGGGGAGAGTTTCTAAAAGGTAAGTTCTAGCTTCGCCTAGAGTTTCCTGTAAATACCTAATGACACCAGGCTGGACCATCACTAGATACTCAAGTGCACTAAATGGGCCTGTTTCCTACTACATCTAGGGTTCGTCACACAACTCGGTAAGTAACAACAGTCAAACCCCAAAGTAAAGGGTCGAGTCATAGTAAAAACTATGACACTCAAAGTTGTCTTGTAAGACTTGCATAGGGTGTTGGATACCAAATGACCACTTGGCCCTTTAGGTTCAAACTCTAACACTTAACCTGATGATAAGTTAAACCCTTAATAACCTAATTATTCATGAATTTAATTATTATATTTAACCTGATAAATTTATTGTTATAGGATTTAAGATGGATGTTGATAGGGTTTAAGATTTAAGATGTTCCAATTACACGTTAATAACAATGACAAACTAAATAAACTTATTTTTAAGATAATGAACTTTTATTTATAACATAATAATTTATTTTCATATTGTGACAAGTGTGAGTATAAATAAAGATACATAATCTCGTTTTGTTAGTATTGTCTTTATATAAGTATATTTTCATTCTTTTTTATTTAGTTTTTAGCACTATTTTTCTAATTAGTTTTTAATATTGTTTAAGGTATGTGACTAATTATTTTCTTAAGTGAAACCAATTGCAATAGAAATCAACCACTGTTTAATATTAATAATTAAATAAGATTGTTATTAAACATATAATTATAATTTATAATTACAAGAAAACAAAGTTAACGATCACTATCACTGTCGCAGTCTTCATGTAATTTAAAAATAATTACAAATATGAAGTGTAGAACAAGCTTGTTTTTGTTAAATTCATAATACTAAATTAAATTATTAAATTAATAAGTACATCGACTCTATTGTGATGTAAGTACAATTTGTAATTATAGGAAAACAAATCAACATTGTCACTGTAATTGTCATATTAATCTTGTAACCCAAAATATGACTAATTAAATTCATTGATTTTCTTGGATTAGTTAAGCAAAACACACACATTTTATATATATATATATAGTATAGTATAGTATAGACACATACATGCACACATGTACATCGGTTGCCTCGTATCAGGCCCATTGGGCACCACCGCAAAGAAGACTGTTGCTGGCCATTCTAGTAGCCATTTACAGGTCGAACCGTAGTCGTATTCGACTTCCACTGCTGCTGTTGTACATACCTGTACTTCTGTCCATTCTGATCCCTTCTGTCCTGCTGTCCACGAGTGATCTCTGCCGTACGACGGTTGTGAATCCCTGTTGTACGACGCGTGCGGCAAATATGACGACTGTTGAGGTGAATATGACGACTGATTGTAAGTATAATTCCCGTGCTGCGTCATCATTCCTTGTGCTCTTTGGGACGGCAAGCAGCCGTCCTGCTTCAGGACCCGCTATAGAAGGAGGCCTTTGTTGGAAGTTGTTGATGTCATGCTCGCTATTGGGAGGTACAACTCCAACTGGAGGCCTCACAATGTGCTTATGGTACGCAGGACAGATAGACAACGGACAGGACTTGGTTGTCAGTGATATTTGGCATCCCGGAGATTGGAGACGTAAACATCGGTGGGCAAGCGTCCCCATTACACAAGCCAAAGAAGCCATTCATCCCTCACTGGAAACGGGATCGATGGGTTCACGGGGAGCCTCGCTAGGTGCCTCTTGATACTTGTTGTAGAAAGAGAATATCTCAGGTGCCAATGCATAACTAGCGCTTACGAAAAGCAGATCGACTAACCGGGTGTTCCTACGAACCACTGCCTCCGTTAACGTTTGCTTCACTTTCTTCGTTTTGGCAAGGAGTCGCTGCTCGTCAGTGAATGGTAGCTTTGCAACACCCTGCCAAGCTGTACGCTTTCCGGTCATGTCAATGATCCAAACTTTTGGGTAGAAGTCTATTATCGGTGAACATCCATCATGAGTGGCCTGTATTGCTCCGGAATGGCGTCCGCACTTTCTGCCGGCAACACACCCATAAGCTGGTCAAATGGCTTAAAAGGCTCTCCTAAAGCAAAGCTCATCTTCATTGAACTCAGCTCCTTCAAGTCAGAGGCGAAGGGTGCATAGTGAAATGGGTAAAACCAGGTCTAAGAGCACACACCCTGGTATAGTACTGCAGCAGACCTTCAATATACTTGTAAACCACTTGTTTCCGTATCTTCTCCAGTGCCTCAGAAGTACGAGCTTCAAACTTATCGGCATAGTATCTTTCTTTCCATCCTTCCTTGCCCAATCTCACCTTGTCGACTGTTTGGCCGACCAGAATATCTGATTTCTCCCTAATGGCGCTGTTTAACCGTTGCTTAAGATCGTCTTCGTTATCCTCTCTAGTAACAGCAGCAGTTTCGCCAACGCGCATGCGCTTCAAAGGTGGCCCATATATACTACCTCGGCTTAGAGATGCACTTCCGTCTCTCTCAGACTGTGCAGGGAACTGACTGCTATCCCGGGACGATTGGAACGGAGACGGAACAGGAGCACTAGTTAATCGCGAAGAATGGTTAGCCACCAGATCCGGACGAATGCTTGGCTCTATATCATCACCACGTCTATGGTTGCCTCTCTACTTTTGTCGTCCCATTTGACTCTGATGCAAGCGGCACGGTTTCGGAACCTCCTTCTGTATGAAGTATCCCCACTGTCCGTGAGATGTCCACCAAGATGCTTCAACTCCCTTTTGTAGACAGACATGAGCATATCAATAGCTCCCTCTCTCGGATTTCCAGCGTAGGCATGTGAGGAAGGAAATCGTTTCCAACGAAGAAACACATAAACGCGAAATCGTCCACAACGCGTTCAAAGTCGAGTTGGTAGTTGGGTATTTGCATGTACTGCAGCATCCATATATGCACAAACTGATACGGCTTCTTAGAAAGCCCAGGTTCATCAGCCTTTCGCTTTGGCTTTCCTTCACAATCAGCAGTCACGTGGCCCGCCTGACCGCACAGAAAGCACTTGTCCTGTTGCCCAGGAGTATTTACCACCTCTCCAAAGGATTGAAAAATGTTAAGTTGCCAAGGCAAGCATAATGAGATCAGCATCCAGTCCGTATAAACAATGGCGAGTGTTTGGGTCAAAACCTGGCGAGTTCCTTTGTAGACGTATGTATGACATGACCTTGTGCTCCCCTTCTCCAGGCACGTTAGCGAGAGAATTACCCCATGCAGGCTCGTTGTTCAAACGGAGATTATGTAATACTGCAGGGCCCACAGCCAAGCTGGCCATGAAAGGAGTCCCTGGAGTGATGACGTTGGAATCGTAAGCCTCGCTGGTCTCCTTCGGAAGAAGTTTGCGGCTTTCCGCTTCGAACTCTCGCCGCAGTCTCTCTTCTTCGGCTGCCTTGTCTGCGTTCTCCTTGGCGGTGCGGAAGCGCCTGGAGCGTTGCTGGTTCATTTTGGCCTGGGAGCCATACCATCGATTGCCATGAAGAGGAGCTTGAGGGTGGACAATGGCAAGTAAACGATCGATATAATCGAAAATACATTGTAAAAATATACGTTGTAATTAAAATAGAAATGTTTATATTCCTATTTTCTTAATAATTAATAATTAATAATTTTAATTATTTAATTAATATTTTTTAATATAAAATAATATATATTTAAAAAAAGAATATTTTTTAAAATATTAATTTGATGTATCATTTTCGTTTTAATTACAACGTTTGTAAAACCTTGTTTAAAGTAGCAACCCCGATGGCGATCCTCCGGATGGAATCATAAGTGAATGATACCATTCATGTCAAGATATAAATTTTTGAGATTGGGCTCCGTCAGATCCACGGACATCCCAAGTTCAGCTTCCTTTGCATCAACAACCGTCTGTAGAACGCCGGCACTAACCCTAATAACATTATAGTAAAAAGTATATATTCGAGTATAACTTTGTATATAGTATTTACTTTGTAACGATTCCGGATAATTTATAAGATAAAATTTATTTTTTAAAGAAAATTTCTCACCACCTTATGTGTGTATATGAAAACTATATGTGAATCAGGTTCATAGCAATTCATTTAGTAATTTATATTAATAAATTTGAAGTTGGTTAAATGATACTATATTTAATGAATACTAAACTTATTTTAAAAATAAATTTTATTTATATTATAAATGAAATTTAATAACAACAGCATCTTCCTTAATGAAAAAATACTATCATATAAATACTTAAACTTAATTTTAATTATTTTAAACACTACAATTTTCGGTGGAGTTTTAAATATAAAAGAATGAGACCAAATATATAGAAATATTTATAACTATATACAACGTAAAGTACGTATATCATCGTACGTATATGCTGATTATTTATTACAAATCAATGTCAATCATACTTAATATTTGAATTAATTCCTAAATTTATACATATGTAATATATAAAACCCAAGTGCATTTATCCTAAAGTATTAACAAAAATACATATTTTTGTATCGTATAAACGCACTTCAACTGAGATTCAAGACGTGTTGGATTTTATAAATAAATAATTAAGAGTTTTTATTTTTACAAGTCTTAAGTTTAATATGTATGAGTTATATAAAACTTACTTAAAAAACAGAAAATACGATATAAAGTCCTCTGTAAAGCATACCCAAGCTTTATGGTTTAATAAAATTTTAAATGTTATAGGAATATCAAACTATGCTATAATTAATAAATAACATCAAGACTAATTATCTTATTAGTTAATAGTAGAATTTAACACTGTTACTTGATAGTTTCTCTCTCTAGTTATGTATTTTAGCCACGTTTGTATTTACAATTTTGATCACTGTGCCTATTAAACCTTATATTGAATATAATACTTTAACATAATAAATACTTAAAAAACTTTTTTTTAAATATACGTTTATGAAATTTATTAGAATGTGAAATGCCATTCATATTAGTAAATGTTGTTTAATAATATGTAAATTTAATAATAGTGACATTTTAAATTTTAGTTTAATCTTTTATGTGTAAGTGGGAAACTTAAAATATTATAATTATAAAGATATATCTTAATTGAATTGTTTAAAAATGTATTATAATTCTAAGAGATAATAATCATGATGAAAAATAAAAATATACTAATATATTTTATGTTTAAGACGATGGCATATACATTTTATGTGACACAAGCTGTGTATTTATTTAAATAATATATCAAAATTTGCCTTATACATATGTCTACTTTACTAGTGTAGATTTGTATATTACACTGATATATACTACATTATTTTATGAACATATTTTAAAAAGTATCATACATAAGAATATTATAATAAGTTAAAATATTTTAATTTAATATTTTTATTATAATAACATCAAAACTGACTAGTACTAAATATAAAATAATAATAATAGCATGGACTTGGAATTTAATATATTTATAAACTGATCATATTTAATAATAACACTTTAAATATTAATAGAATTATTTATACAGTGGTTATATAATCATATAAATATGGTAAAGTGTGTGTGTGTGTGTGTGTATATAGACACACACCACACCACACACACACGTTTAAATTACGTGAACCCTAAACCTTCGTTTAAAGCTTCTAATCTTTCGGAAAAGTTGTCGTAGCTATCACTTTGACAAACTGAAAGTAATTTGACTTATTCGCACGCAGCATTCTTTTTTTTTTTGCTATGGAGATACAAAAGCATGATCATCATTTGTTTCTAAAGGTGCGTGCGTGCGTGTGTGTGTGTTTCATAATATTTCAATATATATTGGTTAATATATATATTTATATTTTCATTTATTTCTGCCACTTTTGTATAGAAGGAAAATATTGAAAAGATTCAGTACAATCTTCAAATAAAAATGGTAATTCTCCACCAGAACCATCTGAAGTCGGCGTGGAACCAGTTCGATGTCCTCCGCCGGAGCCCTGCATTCGTCATTTCTCTCTCTCTCTA